>JAVRXN010000010.1:119110768-119593268 GCA_033556935.1 Timema podura | reverse complement strand
GGTTGGTGAAGATGGGATGTGGGGGGTAGTGGTGGTTGGTGAAGCAGGGTGTGTGTGGGGGGGATAGTAGTTGTTGGCGAAGCCGAGATGTGGGGGGGGGGGGGTAGTGGTGGTTGGTGAAGCAGGGATGTGGGGGGGGGGTGTAGTGGTGGTTGGTGAAGATGGGATGTGGGGGGGTAGTGGTGGTTGGGGTGAAGTGGGATGTGGGGGTGTAGTGGTGGTTGGTGAAGCAGGGTGGTGTGTGTGGGGGGGTAGGTGTGGCGAAGCGGATGTGGGGGGGGGGTAGTGGTGGTTGGTGAAGCAGGGATGTGGGGGGGGGGTGTAGTGTGGTGTGGTGAAGATGGGATGTGGGGGGTAGTGGTGGTTGGTGAAGATGGGATGTGGGTGTAGTGGTGGTTGGTGAAGATGGGATGTGGGGGGAGTAGTGGTGGTTGGTGAAGATGGGATGTGGGGGGGTAGTGGTGGTTGGTGAAGATGGGATGTGGGTGTAGTGGTGGTTGGTGAAGATGGGATGTGGGGGGGTAGTGGTGGTTGGTGAAGATGGGATGTGGGGAGTAGTGGTGGTTGGTGAAGATGGGATGTGGGGGGGTAGTGGTGGTTGGTGAAGATGGGATGTGGGTGTAGTGGTGGTTGGTGAAATGGGGTGTGGGTGTAGTGGTGGTTGGTGGTGCAGGGTGTTGGGTGGGGGTATTAGTGGTTAGTGAAACGAGGTGTGTGTGGGGGGGAGTAGTAGTGGTTGGTGGAGCATGGGGGGGAGGGGGGAGTAAAAGTGGCCCTCAGGTATTAAAAGTTTGTGCACCCCTGTGTTAGGCGTTTGATTTTTGTCTTAAGGAGGTTGGGTTTTTAAAATATCTTGAGCTAAATAATATGGTATTCATAGTTTTTAAGCATCACTTGCTTAAGATATTTTTGCGTGAATCTACCATATTTCAGAGTATTGAATGGCTTCAATCGACTACGGATGTTTTAAAGAAATAACATTTTATCTTGTTCCTAAAGCCAAAGAAATACCCCACACTACCACCCTCAACTTTACTGCCAAATAAAAGTATAAGTTTCACTAAGGTAACAGGTCCTGAAAAGAAAGATAAGAAAACCTACCTCACCTGGGCAATTGTGGTAGAAAACTGAAATTCTGAGGGAAAGTAAAGGGGCAGCGCTAAATAACCAAAGGAATATGAACATTTTAAATGTTAAATGATACACCGGAAAATAGGGGAAGGGAGGACAAAAAAAGAAAAAAACTTTTAAGCGGCTATATAAAATTTAAATAAACCAAGTCAATATAAGAACCCCTCAGCATATCCAAAACTAAAACATTAAACTACTTCTCTGTGTGGTAGAGAATTGAAATTCTTCAGGTATAGGGACCACTTCAAATAAACATAAAAGTCTTTGAATTTAATTTTTTAGTGGAATTTTGGGAAATGGAGGGGGAGAGGCCATAGCTAGAAAATACTTTTGATATGAAGTAGAAAAGTAAAATTTGGCAGACAGGTAAAGGAAAACTCTAGATAACCAAATCAATCTTAAAGTTTAAAATTTCTCAAAGTGAGTTCGAAATGAAGGTTTCAGAGAGGGTGGGGTGAAAAATTTACAAAACTACAAATACTTATCAATGTATTAGAAAACTAGAATTCAGCAGCAAGTAAATAAAAATACCATTGCAATTAACTGTAAAAGTCCGACAACTTTAAAATGAGACTTCAGGAAATATAGGCAGTTGGGGAGGGGGTGCTTAGGTCTAATAGAAGATTTAAATTTGGCAGGCAGGTAGATGTACAATTCCAGATAACCAAGGAAGTCTCAAAATTTAATACTTCCAAGAGTAAAAGTCAAGCTCACTTGGTTTGGTTTCTTGGCAACAGGAAGGTTGGGGTTTAAAATCACCTCTCAAAGCGATGAAACTAAAAAAGGTGGTTCTTCCCCTAATAAAACAAACCACATTTTGTAACAAGTTGTCTTCACTACCTTTATATTGGCGCTATTAACTTCTAGAAGAAGCTAGTCTCAAGAGTTACTGTCAAGTGGTTGGCTGATTGTAGAGGAACAGGAAGAGGGAAAATGAGGGGGAATAGTACTTGAGAAGATTATTATATTCAGGCATAGTTCCCTTCTACCTGAGATAAAAACATTCACCAATTCATGAGAAAATACAAGTCCAATATTCAATTGAGTCATATATGAAAATTAATTATAAACACTTTTTTTTTTACCTTCAAAAATTTACAGGAAAGGTTATATCGAGAACAAAAAAAAAAAAACACGAAAAAACAAGAGAGTTAAACAATGCAGCTAATATTTTCTTAAATACTAGTATTTGAGTACAGAATCTGGGGAATTATGGGAGGTTTTTCCATTTGGATACTAGGAAATTGGCTTTCCAAAAACACTATTGTTATTTATTTTTAGTTTTTACTCTGAATACATTGTTTTGTGTTTTATGCTCTATGCAAGTTCAAATAATTTTAAAATTATTTAGTTACAATTTAATTTTAAAATGAAAGGAAAATAACTTTATGTGTTTGTTATTGAGAGAACCATTTTAAATTCGTTGTTCGTATCGTATGAACAAAAAGTGGTGTTAAATATAATATTTGTTAAACAATTGGCTTGATCTAATATTTAATTTTATATAAGGTAAGATGATTGTATCTATAATTATTTCAGTCTCCCCTTCTTCATAATGTTAGCTACACTACTGGTATGTCTTAGTTATTAAGTCAAATACTTACACTGATTTAGAATGCATGTCTTTTGTTCACACTTTAAATAGTCTGGTCTGGAAATCACTACTACAAAAGTAGTGTCTGAAACAGTATAAGATAGTCAATTCAATCATGTTTATGCTACAAATTATTTTTTTCCTGTATAACTATATTTTAAATAAAACATGCTACGAGTAGTTTCTTTAAAAAAGAAGGTGTTGATGGTATGTAAACAACGTGAGATTTAGTTTGATTTTAAAATAAATATGACTTGTAGTATATTTAGACACCAGAATCAAACCCTTTGTCCAATTTGTCATTTTCACTTAATTGAATTTGATTCAGCTATCAGGATTGATTCTTTGTATAACCATCATGTATCAGATTGTGATACACACAAATCAATATTTATATTTAGCTTTAAGTCCACACTATTCAAGTTTTTTGGTTTTAGGTCATTGAATACCTATGTCACTTCTTTCAGGATCTGTGGTAATTGGTGGTTCCATCAACCAAAATGGCCTCTTGATAATGTCAGCAACTCTAACTGGTGAGGCAACAACGCTTGCACAAATAGTTCGCCTTGTAGAAGATGCTCAAACATCCAAAGCTCCGATCCAACAGTTAGCTGACAGAATTGCTGGCTATTTTGTTCCATTTGTCATCGCTGTATCAACCATCACACTTATTGGCTGGATCATCAGTGGATATGTTGATATCAAGCATCTTCCTATCAAGGTATGTTAACTTGTATTTTGTTCAGGTTTTTATTAAACAATACACACCAATTAATGAACCATTAAATCAAACGAAGATAGGAGAGAAATACTGTTATACATACTTACCAGAAAAAACTTGAAGTTAACAAAATGACAATTTAAATTGAACATAATCACTAAATAAAACAATAAATCCAATTGAAATGTTTTTGACATATTTATACATACAATTTTAAACTAATATAAATTTTTGCACACAAAAAATAGGGGGGGAGAGGGGGGCATTATACTGAGAGAGTTTCTCATTTTCATTCTCATTTGAGCCAAGAGTGCACAATGAATAATCTATATGTCTGTGTGAACATAATTAATGATAAGCAGTTAACTTATTAGATGCATTTAAACAAAGCACTACGTAAGACTTTTTTTATTTTACTTTGTATCTCTCTTATTAATTTGGCAACACTTAAATGCTCGAGAAAGTTTGTGAGAAGTAAATGGCATTGCATTGGTCTAACATTTGAAGCTTCTTGTGTCTATGGCTAAACAACAGTATCACATCTCTTGAATGGCTCCCACATCTATATATTCATTGAAATCCACACAACACATATTGTAATTTTCACTTTGTTCTTAAATGTTTGGTTTTCACTTCATGAAATGTTACAAATAAATAAGTATTATTCAGTTAATTATGAGAAACTTTTCATCTTATTTGTAAACAAATGATAGAACCAGCTCAAGATAAGAATAAGATGTAATGAGGTGGACTGGATAGAACTAGTTCAAGATTTGGATAGGGTGTAATGAGATGGACAGGATAGAACTAGCTCAGGAAAGGGACAGGGTGTAATGAGGTGGACTGGATGGAACTAGTTCAAGATAGGGATAGGTTGTAATGAGGTGGACTGGATAGAACTAGCTCAGGAAAGGGACAGGGTTTAATGAGGTGGACTGGATGGAACTAGTTCAAGATAGGGATAGATTGTAATGAGGTGGACTGGATAGAACTAGCTCAAGATAGGGATAGGGTGTAATGAGGGGGGCTGGATAGAACTAGCTCAAGATAGGGATAGGGTGTAATGTGGTGGATTGGATGGAACTAGTTCAAGATAGGGATAGATGGTGTACTTTTATAAGTGTGGTAATTAACTTTCTAGTTCCTAATGCCATATAAAAACTGACTAAGGAAGTAAGTAAGAGAACAAGTGGAATCTTACGTTCATATTATCACTCCTACAAAAATATTATCGAATACTCAAAACCAACATGTAATGTTTATTCAATTTTGCTTATTGATGCAATGTTTCAAGTGAATATTATAACCAAAACTGAAAAACTTAGGTCGTGATGTGTACTTGTCTTGGAAGTTATTAAAAATACAACTAGAATCAGGGAAATCTATATTTTGGCTCCTTTTGTTTTCGCTCAAATTTCTCTGTGGGAAATAACTATTGACAATCTTTGAAGAACCCCACAATCCCCTTTTATGCCAAAGAAATTATTATTATCAAGAACAATAAATTATTTATTTCTCATATTATAACTAAAGCAGAGTTTACTCTTTATTTATCATACAAAATAATGAGTTATTACCAAAACAGGTAACATAAATGATAGTGATGGATCACGTTATATCCCAAACAAACTGTCCCTGAATGATATAATCAGCATAACTAAAAGGATGTCTGGGCGAAATTGTCTTAACAGTTGGGGCTCAAGTGGTGCTTTTAAATGTATTTGAGATAGTGAACAAGGATATACCATGCATAAGTGGAGAGTATCATTTCAATAGAAAGAAATGGAACCAAGTCACAAGTAAACACAAGTATTTATTTGATAGCATAGGAGTCGTCCATAAACCATGTAATGCTTTAGGGGGGCGGGAGGGGGAGCTCTAATGTCTACATGCTGTTACATGGGGGGAGGGTATGGTATATTAAAGTGTTATGTAACACAGATCTTATACTCAAATTCTATTGTTGAAAAATAATATTATTGTTCATGTTTTCACCTTTGATAATCATACTTATAGATAACTTCCGAATATCTGTGGCGTTGGAAATTCAAGTTTAACACTTACTTTTTATCTATTAATATTTTGAATGCGCTTAGGTGTTATTGTTTGCCTGAAACTACGAACGCCAAGCACATTCGAAAAAACATATTTTCATGTGCATGACAGTGACTTGTTTATATTCACCACACTTGTTTAAATTTGTCCAATCTACTGACCCCCCCCCCCCCCCCCCAACGTGCTTTCAGTTGGATAACAGCTGTCAGTCGAAGCGGCCTTAATTTATAAGTATATTTGAGTTTGAGTATAATTTAGATTCTTACTGCATATTCTTTTACATAGGCGGTGAATAATCGCTTATGTTTGTACAAAAACAAAAATGATTTCTTCAAAAAGAGGAGACTTGTTCATTGCTTGTGTATAAAAAGCAATATCCAGAAAAAAAACCCGTGGTAGAGTCTCAAAAAGATGTAGTAGTGAAATGCAAAGACGCAAAAGTACAGAATTTATCTCTAGGCTACTTTGAGGAATCCATCAATAGTGTTATTTCTTTGTACCAGCAGTATGTTATGAAAAGTAAAGCTTCAAATATTATTAACTATTTTCAAAAGGTAGGTTAATTAAAGCCTATACCTTTTCCCTTCTGATAAATTAGTGTGTATGTATATAAATGCAACTATTATACACCCACTATAGTGGCTTCATTGTCTAAATTGTCATTCTCTCAGTAGACTATACGACCGATGTTGGGGAGATGGGGTTCGAATACCAGTCAGGTCTACTGAGGGTTACTTTTCCTAAATAGTTTCCTGCTCTCCCTACATGTAAATCCTGGTAAATTCTCTTTAAAATTCCACCTGTATACATTTTGTAGAGTGGTAAAGTCAAATTGTAGTTATTCCAGTTATTTTTATTATATTTATCTAATGGAGTAGAACTGAGGAAGGTAGAATTTTAGAGGTAATCTACCCTCATTAACATGGAGAGAGAATATAAAACTATTTAGGAATAGCAACTCTGAGTACACCCGACAGGTATTCAAAACCTGATCTCCGCTTCATTGGCCATCTAGTCTTTTTCGAGAGTAAAGCCAGGATCCAGGATCGATTTTGGAATGAAACATGAGTCTAGGAATAATAAGTTAACTAAAGTAAAATTGTAAATTAATCCAAAATACAATTTAGAAAAGTTGTATGCCTAGAATTGTTTAAATAGCTCACTATATGATGATAATATGACTATAAAAAAGTGCACAATATTAAGAAAGATGTCTTCCCCCAGCGTCAAGCATCATATGTGGGCACTTTAACTTCATCATGTAGCACCACTACATAAAAGGGCCATCCTAGTCAGCACATAGTAATGCCGTCTGGCTCTTACTCAGATCGCAAACCTGACATCCATAACATAAATATAGCAGAGGTTTTCCCTCACGAACCTGAGAAATTAAAGCTCGACGTCTTTATGTCTGTATAAATAATAATACTCTCTGAAATAATTTATAATCAGGATTTAAAATGGATTTTAAGAAGTATTAAATCTGAATCCCTCCTTTAGTATCACAAAACTTCCATATGAAAAAATGACATTCATTCTTGGTGAAAAAGTTACATAACACAGGGGGGGGTTAGACTAAATGTCTACTTGGCGTTACATGGGGGGAGGGGGGCTAAAAAGGTAAGGAAAAAGAAAAGAGCGTTATGTGGTTTATGGACGACCCCATACTTACAAGGAGGCACATCAAATATTGGTTTATTTGCTGAAAGGGTGTGTTATTATAAGCATAATATTTTTGGAAGTTTATGGTATCTTGATACATTTACTAAGTTTGAACACCCAAAATACCTTCCAAATGGTATATTTACACAAATGGAGAGTTGTTCTATAACACTAGAGACGTCATTGATAAAAAGAGGCAAAGTCTAGTTTGGGAAATCATCTCACAACATACTGGGAGATTGGTCAGCTGTCTTGATGCATTAAGCTTCTGAGGCTCATATAGAACTTAGAAAGTGGGACTGTTTCTACAATGTAGTATGGGTAGAGATAGGGTAAAATAGCATTAATTTTCAGTTTTTTTAGCATTAATTATTGGAAATTTAGCGTTTTGTGGCATAATTTAGCATTTTATAGCAAAATAGGTAAAAATGTCTTTCATCGATGTTTTTAGGGCCTATACAAAGGATTTATGATAAAAACAACGACTAACGGAATGTGGCGATTAGCCGGATGGGCTGTGGAAGGCACAGAATGCAAGTAAAACCCGAGCTGAAGCACACAGACGAGTGAAACTCAATGATTTTTTAATCACTTATTTCCGCTGAAAAACATCGTTTTATAGAAATTCTCAGCATTTTATTTAAATGCACAGCATTTTCAGGGAATTCGCGTCTATTTCGCTAAATAGAATAATTTAGCTAAAATACTCTCAAAATCACGTTTTTCGCGTTAATTCGCGAAATAAAAATCGCTTTAAACGCTTTCAAATGCCATGAAACGCAAAGAAAACTTATAAATACTCTATTTTCGACCCTCTTTTTTCTTTTCACCTTTTTCGCAAAAGTGAATTTACCTTATCTCTAAGTATGGGTGCATGTTCATATGTGTGTAAATGTTGTGAAGTATGTTCACACATGACCCACGATAAGGCTGAAATAAGTTATTTATAAACATGATTTTAACTTTATTTGTAAATATATGTTTTTTGTACTGAATATTAAAAAAAATATAGTAATCTCCATTACATATATTATGATTATTTTACATATACCAAATGTTTGACCACCAACTCTAGAAGTCAAGTAGTTGGAGATATCACTTTGTGCCCATAGAAATGAAGCTGAGAATTAAAGATTTTTTTAATGATTATTTTATACACATTGTAGATACTCCTGTGTCCACTAGTGGTTTTACCTATTGGCATCTATAGTCAAGGACTTGCGGATATTAGTCTCTGCATTAAACACATTTAGGCTAGGGAGTTGAAAATTTGAACACAATAGTTTCACTAGTTTTGCCTTTTTGGTTTAAAATTTGAAATTATCTTTCCTAAAAAACAAAACAACTGATAACCTTGAATGTCAAATTTGGACACATTAAAGTAGTAGTTAATTTTGATGTTGGTCTTAATAATTTCATTATTTCATATTTAGCAAGAATCACTTGTCTTTACATTTTAATGTAGTTTTAACTAAGGATATACTAATTTATCTTTTATTTTTTCAGGAAGAAGACATTATTGGTTTTAATCGGGAAGAAATAATATTTCAATACGCTTTTCGATGTGCACTAAGTGTTTTGGCTATAGCTTGTCCATGTGCTCTAGGTTTAGCCACACCAACAGCTGTAATGGTCGGTACAGGAGTTGGGGCTTTAAATGGAATTTTGATCAAAGGTGCCGAACCATTAGAAAATGCACATAAAGTAAGTCTATTGATTCTTAATAATATTTTTGTAGAATGTTATAGCATATAAAATATCCTCTTTATCTCAAAATAATTTCTTACACATGTTTTCCCAGAAGTCTTTCCAAGGGGATGTGTGGACAAATTATTGGGTTAATATATAATATTATCTATCTATCTCTACTTATTTTGGCTTTCTCGAACTGCCATACTGATTTGATAAAGTGTGGGCTTTGTTTTATACAATATCACTTCAATTTGTTCCCTATGAAAATTATTATGTATGTGTTACCAACACAATAAACGAGTATTTAACAACTGCACACTCTCCTGACTGTCACAGCCTAGTCTCAAAGATAACTCTCTATAGCTAACAGTCAGGGTACAAATGATTAATAAATAATTAACTACATTTTTTATTAAGATATATTCTAGGCAGCATGACCCGAATAAACACTGAGCCTGTAAACTTTAATGTTTCTTAAACTCCCCAAATATCATTTACCATTCATCCTATATATGCTCGCTAGGTACAGTCTAAACAGATTTAATTATTAGATAGGAATGCTTTATGAGCCAATAGGGTGAACAAGAAGGTGACACTCTGACCATGTTTTTTTATAATAAATATAATAAATCTTTTAAATCAAAAAATTCCATATTACAAAGTAAAATGTTTAACAAGTAAGTTGATGTACATAAATGAAAAACTAAGAGCAAATAACAATGACCTCAGTTCCTATCTGATTGGCAAACACCGGCAGGGCGTTGTTTTATAACTAATTGTCCTGAGACATGAACCAAATCATAATAAACTAATATCCTTCTCACAATAATTCTATAAACCAAATAAATCAAAGGCATGGAGCCGTTACAGAAATGTACACTGTCGCCAACTGACAGTGAAAGCAAGAGAATAAAATGCCATTAATGACTAACGTTAGGTTCACAACAGCCAAGCGAGCCTTTCTCCAAATCCCTACAAAAAATAAGTTTATACCCTTAGGAAATAAATTCTAGTCTTTTCATAGGTGTTAACATTACAACAGAGTTCCAATTACTGTATGAAAAATGTCATTGTATAAAAGACAAACCATAAGATTATGGCCTGTTTCACGCAACGTGAAGAATCCTTAACTCCTAACACGTCCTAGATGTACGCGCCCAAAGGGGTTAAGTAGGATACAAACTATATAGTACCACCAGAGTGAACCTTCAATCTGTGATTAACAGAGTTACTAAATGTAAAAACAAACAATTGAAGTTAATTAGTTGTCCCCTAATTATTGATAATAAACCCTGGATTAAAACCAACAACCATAGTCTACACTTACAAACAAGGTAATAAAATATTACCCTTAAACACTATCCCCATTCGAAGATACTATTTCACCAAGCCCACCATCCTAAAAACAATTAACTATCTTGTTAACTATCTAGAAAAACATACTTGAAATAGTGACGAGGGCACACACGAAATGACTTAAATGTTCTGAATGTTAAGAACCTCCTATTACGAGCAGATTACAGTTTCAATTGCCTAAAAAGAATTCTGAAAAGATTTAAGCGTTACAAATTAACTAAAATCGAAACGGTAATTTACTTACACAACTAGATGTCTACCTTGAACGAGATTTGCCCTCCGAGAGTGCCATACTAACGTTGTACCATGTTTATTATTAACTTTTCTTAAGGGGGGTTGTAGACTAATTGAACAGGAAAAGGGGTAGAATCACGTGGTACCATGTCATAGTTCAACCACTCAACGTCCTCTTGTTCCCTGAATAGTTGCACATCTGTCAACCTCCCCTGGAAAGCACTTCATGGGGGATGGGGGGGATGGAGGGAGGGGGAAAAGGGGTGGAAAAGAGAATCAATGTCCATTCCCTCTCTTGTTCTTGCGAGTTCTTATTTTTGTGTTGATGCCAGGAGTCCCACCTAGGCCTATTTGACGCGATGACCCTCACGTTTATTCTCAGGAGGGAATGACTTGTTGGGTGTTGAACTGTGCCACTCACATAACTGATAAATGTTAAAAAAAGTTAACTGTTTTTGTCTTACATCTTATTAGTAATTATTATTTTTCCATTCAAACTTTGGTATTTTGCATGTTAATAATGGTTTCTACATCTACCATATGATTGCAAACTGATTTTGTTATATGTAAGTTCATGGCTCTCATTTATATATGTTATGTAATAGTACTTTAATATAATATATTATATTTTACCACTTAATAATATTTTATATACCAATTCCAAAATAATAATCTTATTCATAAAAAACTTTTCCAAATTTCTTGCGCATTTCAACTATTCAGAGTCACTTCCATGCTGGGCTGTAGCTAGAGGTAGTGGCGCCTTAATATCTTTCATTAAAACATTACTTATATAAGTAATCCTATTCAATATCCTGTGGTGATTATATAAGCTTCATTAGGGGTTGTAGAAGAGAGAAATAACATTGTAAATAGTTTGAATAAAGAATAAATTTTATTTGTAATTAATTTACTACCTCAATGACATATGAACAAATGAAAGATTATGTACACGTAATGTTTGTTTAAAAATATGCTTAACAGAATGATTTTTTACTTACAAATTCACCTTTCTAGATTTAACAACAGCAAAATAATTTATTATGTTGTCATAGTTAGTGTTTTTAGCAAGATCTTTTTATATTGACAGAACTGCCGGGTGTGTTAAACCATTAATGACCTAAGTATTTTTTTATTATTTTCTGCTTACCAAACCCAATGTTAAGAATAATCTGAAAGCAATTACTAAATTTGATAAGATGTGGCTAGAGACATATGGTGGGTTAAATTTAATAGGTCAAGAGAGGCCGCTTTTGAAAATTCCTGACTTTTTTTAAATAAAGAAACGGACTGAAACTTAAAACTATCTATGTCTCCCTATATTTCAGTAGCATTCAAATCCTTGTTATATTTATTTGCTAAGTGTTTTGCACTAGCCTTTAACTCTTCTACGGTCATATATTGCTAAGACTTGCCAATTACACAACTAAAGTCTTTTTATATCTATAAAAAAATCTATGTCTTGATGGCGCCCCCTCCGGCTCAACGCCCAGGGCGGCCACCCCTGCTACAACCGCCACCTCACCGCTACGTCTCTAAAATAGTTTTCCAAATTAAAATGGTAATTGACTGGAACCATCAGTTTCCTTTAGTTTAATTTATTTAATAGACAGGTAAAAGAAATAGTAGGACAGATTTTAAAAGAACGGAAAAGAGGTAAGAGAAAATTAGAGAAAAGAAAGATAGAAATAATAAAATATATTGATAAAGAAAAAGAGAGGATTTTGGGGAAATCTAAAAAGGATAAAGGGATAAGAGGGTGAAGGAAAACAGAAGAGTGATGAGTGTCATGCATGGTTAAGGTATTTAGGTTAGGTTAGATTGGCAACATGTAAACTGGTGCAATGTCTATTGTTTAGTCAGCGCCGACCGACACTCTTGTTCCGAGCATGTTTCAGAGTGGCGGCTACAGGTTTGTGACTACAAAGTGAAAAATTATATTGGGTATCATCTCTTGCATAGTAACGTGTAGTGCTGTCTTAACAAAAACATAATAGTGGTGATGAGTAGAAATGATCTCTGAAATAAAATATAGCGCAATTACCGGAATTCAATGTAAGCAGCCCGACGGCATGGCCAAAATATGCTAAGATGAAAACCACATTTACAGAATTTTTATATTTGACCTAATAGGATTATCAAGCGTTATCTATATCTTACTTTGCTTTAGGTTATTTATTTGAAAGTCCTTGTAAATAATTTTTTTAAATCTTGTTTTAATTCAGTTTCAATAATCACATATGTATTTTACACTAGTAAGATGTGTAAATTATTTGGCTTTTACAGGCCAAGACAATTGTTTTTGATAAAACTGGTACTTTGACACATGGAACACCAATGGTTTCTCGTATTTGCCTCTTTGTGGACGAGGAAAAATGTTCATTAACAAAACTTCTAGCAATACTGGGAACTGCAGAAATAAACAGTGAACATCCTATAGCTTCAGGTAATAGGTCCTTTAGCTCATTAAGTCATTGGTTTAAGTTGAATAAGTACTTCAATTAATTTAGTCAGCGTAAGCATATATTTAAAAATGTTTTCCATTAATAATGGTAAGAGGCATTGAAAAAGAGAAGTTTCAAATTCTATTGATAGTTATTATCATTGTTATTAATGGTTTGAGTTATGCAGGGCAATATATAGGTTGAAAATCAGCATACTACAAATTTCAAGGAGTTATTTTGCTAAATCAGTCCTTTGCTCATTAAGAACAATATTCTAATTATGGGTTGACCTTTTTGCATCAACTATTAATTACAAGTGCTCATATAGTCTTTAATACTACTTCTCCTAATGCATATTCTAGATTTCATATTACTAATGCCTTATATACATGGCTAATGTTTTTATTGAAGTGAAATTTCTACTGGAATGATAATGGAGACTATCACAAAGTTGCATCAATGACATAATGATGTGCATTCACACGGACATTGTTTTGATCCTTGAGTTTGAAAACTTACCATCACAGGTTTATGGAATGTTTATTCTACGAACATCACACATTACCAGATTGAAAGTAGTTTGTTAACTAAAATATTAATATAAACTAAAAAACTAAATTCATATTAGGCAAGAACTTCACATCCATATGTTTCAATCTTGTGTGTTTCCATTTCTCAAGACACTTGATGGCAGGCTGGTTGTCCTCATATATGGTGGTCACTTCGGGGTTAATTCCCAACTCCAGTAGTAGACTGATAGCCACAGGACATCAGTACAGGGATTGGCAAGGGAAATGAATTCTTTCTCACAGGTACTCAAGCCAATAGTGGGCTGTTTTCTAGTTGTCCAAGATACAATTGACCCAAAAACTTTCAGAAGAAATCCAGATGTTGACTTACGACTGGAATTGTTGGCCTAATCTGCATCAGCATATGCGATTAGGGGTGTCCCTTCTTCTTCTTTAGGAAAGTGCAGAGATAGGTGTGAAGTTCCTTGTAAATAGCGAAGAATGCACTCCAATGACTCCTGGTGATTGTTAGTTGCACAACTTTGAAACCTGCTGAAATAATTGACAGAAAAACTCAGGTCAGGTCTGGTGCATAACATTAAGTGCATCAAACTGCCTATGAGCTCTCTGTATTACTTAATGCCAATTAAAGAGGTTGATCCTCCATCATTAATAGGGGGTTTCGTCTCCATTGGTGTTTTAGCTATTTTGCAGTTTTCCATGTTAAATTTGCATAAAAGTATTTTGATATAAGAATGTTGACTAAGATATATACCATCATTTCTTTTCTCAATTTTTATTCCGGACATGGATCATTCAGCACTGGTTGAAAACCAAGTTATCTAAGAAGAGTGCCAAGGCACTTGTTCCATTCTCTGGCTGCCTGTTCGAGGCCATACAGTGATTTCTTGAGCTTGCAAACAAGTTCTAAATTATTTTAAAAACCAGGGGGTTGTTGCATGTAGACTTCCTCGAACAAGGTTCCATGCAAAAATGCATTCTTCACATCCATCTGAGATGTATGTAAATCTTCTTGATTAATGATGGCTAGCATTGTTTTCACAGTAGTCATACATGCTACTGGGGCATAGGTCTCACTAAAATTGGAACCTTTCTTCTGTTGACAACCTTTAACCTTGCCTTATAGCAATCCTTATTACCATCTTGATCTCTCTTGATGCTGAAGACCCAGTGACAGGAAATAGCTTTTCTACCAGGGGGTAATGAAGTTAGTTCCCAGGTGTCGTTTTTCTTGAGGGAATTCATTTCTTCTTCTACAGCTAGCATCCAGCTCCTCTCATCAGGTCTACCCTTGACATCATCAAAATCTTGAGGAAAATTGTCAAGAAAGTTTTCTGTACTCAGAGCAATTGCTACATAATCTTGCAAATAGCTTGGTTTCACACGTGGGCGTGAGCTACGGCGAAGTTCACCTTCATCTGATAGTGGAGGCATTTCTTTGTCCAACTCTTCATGACTGGCTTCACTTGAAAGTAGGCTTCCTTCTGACGGAATGGTAACTGTTTCACAAAGTAATGGTGCTTTCACTGCTGGAGGTGTGGTCTTATTTTCTTCACTCCAAGTGGCATTTTCATCAAAAAACATGTCACATGCTAAAACAATCTTTCTTGGGGTAGGGTTTCACATCCTATAGCCATTGGGGCAATAGCCGACCATGATGTACTTCTGGGTACGATTGTTCAGTTTCCCTTTAAGTAGCTCATTAGGGATGTGCACATAGCCAATATAACCAAACACACGCAATTTTGATAAGTTTGGATGTTGACTATACCTGACCTCAGCAGGAGTTTTACAATCCAAGGCTACTGTTGGGCTTCTGTTAACAATATATACTGCTGTCATCACAGCTTCTGACCAGAGGTCTTTTGAAACATTTGCGCTTAATAACATATACCGCACACGCGCCATTAGTCTTCTATTCATGCATTAACTTACTCCGTTTTGAGAGGGTGTATATCTGATAGTATATTCAAACTGTATACCCTTGAATTCAAAGTGTTTTCTCATCTCTGAAGATAAGTATTCACCACCTCGGTCGCACCTGAAGCGGCTTATTCTTTCATTAAAATGAACAGTTTTCTTTGATCTTGTAAACATAGGTAAAGTGACTATAATCGTCAATTAGGGTCGAACCCATGAAATCATTATGGACAAGCTGCAAGGGGCACTTAGCCCTTGATCAAGTTTTTACATGAGGGGTAATTTAGTCATTTTACCTTGGATACAATGCTCAGATGGAGATTCCAGAGTTGTAAGTTTTTGTTTACACACACCGTTCATGCCATCAACCATTTCACAAAGAGACTTCAAACTGGTATAGCCAATATGCGCCAGTCGTTTATGCCATAGATTTGTACAATCTACCTCAAAAACATTGGCAGAGCTATTTTTAACAGAAAATGTCACTAAATACATTTTGGCAGACTCGGATGCAACCGCTACAAGTTTATCATTCTTGAAAATTTTTGCTACACCTTCTTTAAGAATTACCTTGCATCCATTGGAATCTTGTCTTCTGACTGATAAGAGGTTGTGTTGTAGACCAGGCACGATGATAATACTTCCCAGCTTGATCACATTGATTTTTCCATCCATCTCAAAAGACACACAGATATCACCAACTTCTGTCGCTTTTAAATTTTCAACTAATTTTGCAAGCTTGATATTCACAGGACTTGGGAGAGTATGAATATTAGTCAGAAGATGACAATAAGTATCACAGATCATGTGTTCTGAAGCTCCTGAGTCTAGATACCAGAATGTAAACAAAACAGAATCCACTTCCAAGGACGTGTTGGCTGCCATACTGTACTCTGCTTCTTCAACTTTGCCGACTTGGGCTTTCTTTTCATTTTCACTATGTTTCTTTTTAAGTTTACAGCATTCCGAGATCACATGTCCAAATTTTTTACAAAATTTGCACTGAAGTTGACTTCGCTGAGTGTTTTGATTACGCCTAGTTTGTTGATAAAAAGATTGAGACTGTTTCTTATGGTTCCAGGTGCTAAATATCTTACTCATGCCAAGAGCCTGTCAAAACAATCACAAAGCACCTTGCTTTGTTTATAAATATTACATATATATTCTAATTTAAGTAAATCTAGCATTGTATATATATATATATATATGTATATAATGCTAGATTTACTTAAATTAGAAAGTTGCTTTTCATTTAAGGGTGGCAAGTTTTCTAATAAATCATACTGAGGTGATTGTTTACCAACCAACATATTTAGCATTTCTTTGTTTGAATGCTTATACACACCAACTGTCAGTTGCTTCTGTATTGAATCTAGAAGTTGTAATAAAATTATAACACTAACCATATTATGTTTAGTTCTAGTGGGTATATCTATTCTTTATTAAGCTGTTGCAATCAACATAGATGTATTAATGCCTGTGTTTTGTTTAAACAATTGTTTGTTTCAGCTCTGGTAACTTATGTGAAAAGTACCTTGGGAACCGAGATGATGGGTCAGTGCAAACATTTCCAAGCTGTTCCAGGCTGTGGACTTAAATGCACTGTGTCCAATTTGGACCCAATGCTTAAGCAAATGACTGGCTCCGACAAACTCAACAACTATGTTAATCAAATAAGGTAGGGAGACTAGAATAAAATCCCATAATCTAATGCACTGCATCTTACTACCATCTGGATTATTAACAAATTGATAATTTTGTTTTTAATTTGACATATTATAATTTCTAGTAATTCAAATTTATTATAAAAATTGTGATTGAATTCACTCTTGTAAGCATTATTTCTACTTGATTCAAATTGATTTATTACTAAACCAGGAAGTGGATGTCCTTTGTTAGTAAATTAACAACTCATCAGATAAACACACAAGACCATGAAACAAAAAAACAATAACGTTAGCAACACAGTTCACTTTAGTGCATTATTGTATGCAACGCATGCAGCTCCAACACACAGGGAAAGCTCGGGCAATTCCTCTACTCCCACTCTTCTTCTTCTTCTAGACTCCACCACTAGACAGGGAGTTCAGAGAGAGCCACAGCGCATGCCAGTCACATGCCATCTAGGTTCATTAAAACCTTCCATTCAATACATGACAATTATTGACATTCAATATTATAAACACTGACTAGTTATTTAAAATTGAAGGGGATGCTGCAGCTCAAATGGACACTCTAAAACTGCTCTTACGTTTAAATAAGGTCATTAATATTGGTATGGATCTTGTTATAAGCAGACAAGTTTGGTCTAGAAAAGAACTAGAACACTTAAGGCAAGTCAAGACCATCTATTTCACCTACTAAAAGCAGCCATATTGAGTCAAACCAAAATAATAATAAAATTAGTTCAAGTCTTGGGAATTTACCATGGTCTTTGAGCTAAGAATCGAGGTATTGAAAAAAAGTTTAACTATCCATTATTTTGTTATCAGTACCCATAATAATTGAGGGCTTAGAGCAGGGATGTGCAAACTTACTAACAGGAGGGCCAAATGAAAATAAAAATAAAATAAAATGGGGGTCCAAAGTTTTTTTATTCACCAATTTTTCTTCAAAATTAATTTAAAATAAAAGGTAAACCCAAATAATAGATTGACATGAGTAATTTTGACTACATTGAGAATGTGTAATAATCATAAATAGCTTATTAGCTTAGTATGTGTTTGAGTTCAATCAGAAGATGTATATGACGGGATGTGAGATGATTGAAACTGTGAATGAGCTGACAGCATTGTTTTATAATCTGGTTAAACTGAGAGGAGGTTATAGGACATGATCAGCAGTAAGTTGGTTTATACCAGCATTGTTTTATAATCTGGTTAAACTGAGAGGAGGTTATAGGACATGGTCAGCAGTAAGTTGGTTTATACCAGCATTGTTTTATAATCTGGTTAAACTGAGAGGAGGTTATAAGACATGATCAGCAGTAAGTTGGTTTATATCAGCATTGTTTTATAATCTGGTTAAACTGAGAGGAGGTTATAAGACATGGTCAGCAGTAAGTTGGTTTATATCAGCATTGTTTTATAATCTGGTTAAACTGAGAGAAGGTTAAGACATGATCAGCAGTAAGTTGGTTTATATCAGCATTGTTTTATAGTCTGGTTAAACTGAGAGGAGGTTATAAGACATGATCAGCAGTAAGTTGGTTTTTAACATCACTCCTACTAACACTTGTTTGCATGAATATAAACATGATATATTGCTGGCCATGATTTAACAAGTTTGTACAAGTTGTTTCTAGCATGCTTTTATAAAAATACGGTTTTTTTAAAGCCTGCTTCACAAAGCAACACATTCACATGATTTATCCAACAAGCCGGATTGAACACACCGTCGGGCCATATTTGGCCCACAGTCCACAATTTGTCCATCCTTGGTAAAGAGAAATTAAGTTTGGTGGTCCAAGGATCATAATGTTTTGTACACTTATAATATTTACATTATACCTTACCTTTTAACTGCGGTCATTTTAAATATATTACCAAAAAGGTTTAGGAAACTGTCATATTTTAAATTTGTGCCTAAATATATATATATTTTTTCATTGTTTACAGGGTTTACAGGGTTTACAGGGTTTTACAGCTTTTTTTTACCAATAGATAACTTCTTAAATATATTTGCGTCATTCCTGGTTTATCTCATCTTTAAATTTATATCACACCATAAACTACTAAAAGTTTTCCAAATTAAATTATATTCTATGGTCAGGCCCTCATAAAGGGTCAAGAGAGGCCTGGTCCACTTTCATTTTTGAGCCTACCCCCCCCCCCTTCCCTAGTCAATTAAAAATTAAGAGGTGCTAAACAATGATACAAAACTAGTAGTATATTATTTTTAAGGTCTACATTCAATACAATAACGATTTAAACACACAAAAAGAACATTTTAGCACTTTGTAATAAACATTCCATTTTTATTTAACATGGGATTTTCTATCTTTTTTGTGCAAATTCACCAGCCAAAGTGGAAAAATTTTCTTGCAATGCCAGAGTTTATGTTCAGCATAGCAAGGCCATTCAAAAGATCTTGTAGAACAGTAGTAATTACGACCTGTTTCATTACATTGAATGATCGTTCACTCGAAGCTACTGATGAGGGTAGACTCAGAAAACTAAACCCAACAGTGACATTTGGAAACACACCAGAAAATCAAAGTTGGAGAAATTTTTGAAGAAATTCGTTTGTCCTACAATTCACTTTAAATTTGATGGAATGTATTTGCTTGAGGAAAATCATCTCATCAAACAGATCCAGTAATATTTCTTTAGCGTACTTTCTTTTGAATTTTTCTGCTGATAAACATAGATCTTAATACCGAGGTCATAAACTTTTCAGAGAAACTCAAAAAGACTACAAATTAGAATGAGTGATTCAAACCGCGTTCTAAGATCTGACATTATCGACTCAGAAATGACACAGAAGACATTGAGTCATTAATGTCGCTCAACATCAGAATCATTACACAATTTGAGGTTGCAGGTAAATTCAGATGATGTACCAAAATTCTGGATCTGCGCTACCAATTTGTTCTCATTCAAGATCACATCCCACTGTTTATGAACCTGCTGAATGTCAGCAATGAGGCTTTCAATGTTACCCCTCTCAAAATCAGGTGTAGCTTTATGTGCTTCAATCACCAGATTAGTCTGGAAGTAAGTAAATTAACCCACAGGGATGCCATTAGAACAAATTTCATTTTTGACTTTTTATTTGACATAAGTTCAATTCAAACCTTTGCAGGGAGATTGAAATATTCCAGTTCACTTAAATCCTTTCTTACTTCACCCATATGTGCAATTGGTCTTACCCCATGAATCCTTGCTGACCATCTAGTTTTTGGCATCCCAAGCGATGATACAGGAAGATGTTGCTTTAAGACTGTACTGAATAAATGGTACATTTTTCTGTATTTTTCTTAAGTACTAGACGGACTCTTTACATGTTTTAACACAGTCAACACCTACAAGGTTTAATGTATGATTTCCACAGCTGGAGAAAATGCAGCTAGGGTTATGCTAATTGAGAATTGATAGTACACCATTATATTTGCCAGCCATGTTTGATCCATTATTATAGCCTTATCAATTAAATATTAAAAATCTAACATTATCTTATCTAGAACTGTTAGAACTCGAGCAGCAACTACCCTTCCAGTCTTTTTTTTTTTGTGGAATATCAAAACACAATAACCATTCTTAGATTTAAAATTCTGGGCTGTTATTGAAAAGTTGTATATATCGAATGACAATATTGGTTTGTTTCTTGTTAGAACTATCTGGCATAGCATCAACAATTATTAAAAATTATTTGACATTTTGGATCTCATTAAGAATAGATTTCTTACTAATGATCCACGAATTCATTCTGGATGTGTGTGGAGAGATAATATCCTTGCATGTGCTTATGTTTGTTTTGTAACTCTCGAACCTTTTCATCACGGTCAAAGAGAAGTGCATCATATTTACTAAGCCGTTCAGTTATGCCTAGAAAGTTTTTATTGCTGTGGTCACCTATGCAGTAACTAGAATCAAACAATGCCAGTCCTCACTTGGTGTAAATTTGTATTAACGTCTTCTTCTTTCAAGCCTGTAGGTGTATTTCTTTGTATATAACAATGTTAACCAAGTTAAATGTTAACATCAAAAGTGTAAATTTGAAGCCCCTTGAAAATGTGAGCCCTGGGCCAAATGACCCTTCTCGGAGGGCCTGCCCATGGTGAACTATAGGTTTAAATATTGGCATGGATCTAATAGTCTGTGGTGTTATGGGTGCTGCTACATGAACTATTTGTGTGGCACAAATTCAGCACTAAATACAAGCATAGGTTTGAGAATCTGTACTGTTAGTGCTGCTGCCAACTTCATGAACCTCAAAATATTTGGTTTATTTCTATGCTACTCTGGCTTGGACTTGGTTGTTACAAGTCACCCATACTAATATAAAACAAGCAAACTATTTAACTTAAGTAAGAGTTTAAATGAAAACATAATTATAAAAAAAATATATAATCCTTTTTCTTATTTCTTTTTACAGAAACCATGTGGAAGAGTATATAGTGAATGAGGTTCCAGTGGATATGTTGATCATAAATTCTAACCAAGATAAGATGAATATGGAATTAGAGCAACTTCTGGACATTAATACAGAGGACAAAGCTAGTGTGGTGACACATGTTTATGAGGTTTGTTTTATATTTTCACTAAGCTAGAGAGTGAGAAATTAAATATAGTAAAGAAAGGTATGCCATTTTGTTATTTTTAGTTTTTCATTTTGTAAACATTGACTTCCTCTTTTATTGTTATATCCTCGAAGGGTTTAAGTATCCATAAATCAATTAATTTAATTGAGAAAACTAAAAAATTGCTTCATTTTCATATAAGAAAGCTTTTATTTTAAATCTTTGAGGTATTTCAAGAGCAATAATCAAAATATATTTAGAATAAAAGTGGTAGAGCCTCCTATTACCTTTTTATTTAATGATTTATGTTTAATAAGTTGTATAGTAGCGCCTAACTCAATCGAAGGTCTTTGTTTGTTGGTCAGTTGGCCTTACTGTGTATGATACCTTTTAGTGTTTATTTCTAACATGGATTTTTATAACTTTGATGTATAATTTATTAGGGTCATTCATAGCCTGTACTTTATGTGAACGAGACCTCTTGAATTTTCTGATTATGTACTGAAACTTATTTTTGTATGTGAAAATAAAACAATTTACATATTAGATGTATGTCAAATAAATGTGAACATATGGTTTTTAAAGTGCTAGAGTGTAATACCTGTGTTGGATGATTGTTGTACACATTATTAAGGCATTATTTTGGGTGAATCAGAGCTTTTGGACCAAGATTTTTTAAATTTTGAGCTATTGGGTGTTTTAACTTCACTCAAAACTATTAACAACAGATAATGAACCATAAATATATAAAAACCTCTGAATAACTGTCCAAATCCGTTAATCAAGATTTGTTTACCACCACTATATATATATATATATAGTGTTTACCACCACTATATATATATATATATATATATAGTATATATATATACTATATAGTATATATATATATATATATATAGTGGTGGTAAACAAATCTTGATATATATATATACTAAACAAAAACATAATAGTATATATATATATATACTATTATGTTTATATATACTACTATGTATGTATAAACATAATAGTATATATATATATATACTATTATGTTTTTGTCATGTGATATGTATGTCATTTAACTAGATATATATAAATATATATACTATTATATATATATACTATTATGTTTTTGTCATGTGATATGTATGTCATTTAACTAGATGCCATTGGGAGCTATAAACTATATTTGAAATTAGACCCACAAATGTGGGCTTTTGAATGGAACCATTGCAGAGTGAGTATAAGGGATATATGCTTCAATTAATGTTATCGAAGGAGTTTTGTAACTCTGCAGCATTAAATCAACAAAAATGTTGGAATTCTAGGATGTGATAGATGCTGTACTGGCTGAGTCTCTTTAACCTATTTCATATAATTTCATCATGTTTTATATTCATCAATTTTAAAAATGACATTTGGACACGTGAATCTAACCTGGGACCCTTGGCCTGGTGCGCCAATGTTCTACAACTGCTACAACTGAGCTATTCAGGATTCTTTGCTTGCTCAGGGTCATTCTTCATTCACATTTTAAGGCAGAATCTTTATTCGAGAATTTACTCAAAATATCCTAAATGTTTTCTGAAAAATAAATTGTTAAATTATAATTGGTAAGTTAAATTTTTTGAATAGCTGTCTTAACATTTCGTTGAATATTCTTGTGTGAGCCTTTTGCTGAACTGTTTTGCAGTGTATATGATTTATTTTATTGGTAAGAAATGTTGGTCTTAGTGATGATGGCTTAGTTTGTTAATTCAGGGTCAATCAATATATTTAAAAATCCAAATGAGCATCTTTGTTTGGGGGTATTTTTGAAAAGAGAGATGAGGCTATAATATACATATGACCTTTATTAACAATGTTTTGGATTTTCTCTAGTCTTTAATCTTACACTACTGGGTGGTGATTGGTATCTTTTTATTTGAAGTTGAGCTGTGGACACAAATTTTATGAGATGAAGCTCTTTTTTTCTCTCTGTGATTTAACAGAAGTTAATAGAACCCAAATATGTTATGACACCTGTACCCTTAAAGACAGCACTAAATGGTATCTATTGGCATTTATCGAAATATGTATCAATATATTGTTTACCCTTTTGTGTTATATGGTTCGGCTCACAATAATTGAGCATCTATAATTTTATTTTAAAATTTTCTCAATGTCGTGACCTACTCCCCTTGGGCTTAATTTTTCAGGCTAGCTTGTGGGTTCAAAATAATATATAGGGTTATGAATTTTGGTTTAATAGGAGTGACTAAAAGATAATACAAAATGTGATGTTAAATGAAAGATAAAAAAATATAGAAGATTGGACGCTCACGCTCATGGAAGAACTGGCTTAACTCGTGGAAACTTAGACCAATGAAATTGACTGACACTGTGTGTAAACCCTACAGAACTTGATCTCGGGACCCTGGGCTCGACGAATGCCCTCTGAGTACAAGTGTTACTGATGCATCATTGGGTACTACAGTCATACTATCCAGCGATTGCTTGTACAAGATAATAGGATTATTTAAAGGTGGGAAGGTGTTCTTATAACAAGTAATTATTTCAAATTGACATAGAATGTATTGATCACAACAGTTAGTTTAACCATTACATTGACAGCTTAGTAGTTCAGTGACTTGCATCGTATACAGGATAAATAGAAATCATCAGCGCCCTTAAAAATCTTTACTAAAATGTCTTTCCTCAGTTTTAGACTTCTCCTGGCTTATTAGCATATTAGAGTCCACTGTTGAGTCACCAGAAATGACATGATTTTCCTTTTCCTTTTGAAAGTGTCTTGAAACATATAAGTGAGACAAATTAAAACTTTCTTTCCAAATTAAATGTCCTATCTCCCGGAACCGCATAGCATTCCACTGACTATTAACTTTCAATGTTCCCTGATGAATTACAAGAAATTTAACATTTTTCCCAATTAAATCACAATTAGAAGCATTTAATATCCTTCCTGAATGCGCTTGAGTCTTTGGAACAGAAGGGAAGGTCGTATATTTGCTTTCTCTTCAAACAAATGTAACTTCATTATCCTCGAATACATTATTAATCCATCCGGACATTATTCTTTTAAAAACGGGTCCCTTTGAAATGCTTACCATTCTCTTACACTTACTATTGTCAACTCTAGACATGATCAAATTAAAAACACAATCTTAAACTTTACTGGTAGCATTAAATCATTTAGACAAATGACCAAATTCTCTCCCATGCAATCCAAAAAATTACTTTTGTCTAGTGACCTAAAATATCTATCTTTGCTTATTAAGAACATTTCATCAAAGTCAAATTCCACATATGTTTCCATTTGATACAAAGGTATTGGAATTTTGTGAATCTTGTACTGTTCAAAAATCCATTCTCTTGTCAATAAAGGTATGTTAACAATTAACTGCAAATTATCTCATATTAAAATGGTATCAACAGAACTCATTCTTTAATAATCATAAAAATTAACTGGCTTCACTGGATGTATCATTGAGAGTGGGAACTCATGTTCTCGCTTATCACGGTTAATATTCTTGAAAATAGCTCCGGCTCAATAAGCATACTGCTCAATGGTTTTTTCGAACTGGTTTCCATGGCATGATGAAAATTACTTAACTCCAACCAAACGTTTGTTAACCCTTCTGAGACTCTCAATAATTGTCCATTTAAATCTACATTTGAAGTAAGGATGTCCATCCCCTTTATTATGATAGCCCGAACTTTTTAGTACGTGTGTCCACTCGGTGTTATGTAAATCAAAACAAACATTTAAACATTGCTTAGTGGTTATGACATCAATTTTAATTGAAAAATAAATTTACAAAAATATTTCACTTGCTAAATAATTTATTTATTTTGTTTGATATGTCTTGATGGTTGCTACTAAAAATAACTTTATTATTCTTTAAACCTTCACCGGTGCATACACAGACAAATGTGGTAGTCTGGTTTGGTATGCTGATGACCAACAGGTCCAAGTTTGAATCTCAACCCAGTATACTTAGATTTTGTTCTTACAAATGGTTTTCTTATCTCCCTCTATGTAATTTATTCTAAATTCTATATTCCTTATTCCTACCTGATGTGAATAGCTCAGACAGGTTGTAAGACATGATATATTAGTTAAGCATTTTTGCTCTACATTGGATCATTATTATTGTTGAATTTACATTAACTATTTGCAACTTTTATTGTTTTTGATATAGGTTTTGATAGGAAACCGGGAGTGGATGCATCGAAATGGTATAAACGTTTTCAAAGAAGTGAATTCTCGAATGGATGCTGAAGAGGAACTAGGACACACAGCAGTGCTGTGTGCTTTTAATGGTAAGTTTTAAAAAAAGTAAAAATCTTTTTAATAAATAATAATAATGATGATGATGAGGATGATGATGGACATCATCATCATTATTATTATTTATTATTCTATAGATTAATTTACTAATAAACAGCACACTTGAACGCAAACATCTTAAAACCAAATATTTAATATAATATGAAATAAAGAAATTTGGCAAATAAATTTTATTAAAGTATTGATTACTGATAAAATGGCAGTGTAAAATATGGTAACATTACATTATATCTGATAAATATTTAGGATAGTAAATTATTTTGAGAAAATAAAAATGTATTTTATAATATGTCTATTAAGGCCATTTGGCATTTAAGCCTCTTGGAGAATTATGAGGCGTGTCTGCAAAGTAAAGATACAAAGACCCTGGCATTTACAAATAAATCTCTTTACCAATCCTTTACTGTAAACAACTTGCATATGGATAAGTTCATTTTTCCACATATTCACCGGAATTGTCCAAACACTTATTAAGCCGACTTCTGTATCCCCGAGTTATAAAAGTCTGTCCCCTGTCCTTTTAACCACGTTATGACCTCTTTCACTCCATCATTGTAGTCACATTTTTTCCACCCAGATGTTTCTTCAGATGAAGAAACAAGTGATAGTCGCTAGGCGCGAGGTCAGGACTGTAAGGAGGACGATCCAAAACATTCCAATTGAAACTATCAAGCAGCTCAGTGGTGGCACACGTGGTGTGGGCCTGAGCAGAGCAGGCAGACGCCATCAGTCAACATTTCCCTCCTTTTGTTCTGAATAGCCCACTGGAGCCGTCTCAAGGTCTCACAATATGTATTGGCATTAATTGTTGTGCCAGGAGGCATAAAGTTAACCTGGGTGGAAGCACAAAGCTCTCGAGTTTGTATGTGACCATAGGGGTTAAATAACTTTGGAAGAGTACATGTTTGGAATTCAGGGGGACTGCCCTGTCCTAGGGCGGCTCTCTCACTTGGTGGTAGAAATTAGATCCTTTCAATGTATGATTTGTGACTTCTGAACGGATTCTGGTGTCTTGACAATACAACACTGCCGAGGTACTGGAACTGTTTCACTTCTTACCAGTGTATACCTCCAGTATAATATTGACTGTATTGACTGGTGTTTTCTGCTTGTTGGCCGACATGACCACCATCTTGCTCTTACTGATTTTAAGGTCAAAGTTCTTGAAATCCACTTTCTATAGATCTAGTCTCTCTTGTACTTTATTTTCCGTGTTTTCCCAAATTACTATGTTGTCTGCAAAAGTGAACGCCGGCAGTACCTTGTCCTGACTTCTCCCTTTGACTTCTTCATTATTTCATTCATTACAATTATGAATAACAAGGGTTATAATGCCAGGCCTCCACCATGGTTCAGATCCCACGTTAAACTGTAAGTCCTCTATTTCATCTCACAACCACCCTGCCATTACATATTAGTGTAAGTGCGTTTAACCTGAATGGATAGTAAGATGCGGTGCTAATAATAACAAGGGTTATAATGCTCTGCCATATTGTACTCCTCATGTAGTTGTAATCCATTCTGAGTTCCCATTTCCTATACTTACACAGCTCTGGCACTTTTTGTACAGCATTGTTACTTTTTGTATTAGGGACTTTAACATATGTCTTTTACTTTGACACTCCCATATCTCATACCGCTATACATAATCATACGCTTTTTCAATATCTAAAAATACCAGTACAAGATTTGCATTTGTCTCCCATTTCTTTTCCATCAAAATTGATAATGTGAAGATTAAATACATTGTGGCTCTGTTTCCCCGAAAGCCATGTTGTTTTTCTTCTAATGGTGGTTCTATTACTTTTTTCAACCTTTTATAAACAATTTTCTCTAATATTTTTCAAACCATGTGATAATAGGGTAATTCGTCTGTAGTTTTTACATTTTCTTTTACAAAGGCACATCTATAACACCTTTGCTCCAATTACTAGGTTCTTCATTTTTCCACAGTGCATTTAATAGTGTATATTGGCAATGGCAATGGCAATGAATTTTTTTAAATGACCATTCCTCTTCTCCTCCTTTAATTTTACCACTTGGTGACCTTTCTTTAATTTTGTTCAGGTAACTTTCATTCTCGGTCGAGTCCTCTAACATCCGAGTTTAATTCTTTGGTTCCCTTCTATAACTTTTATAATTTTGACACCTTGAAATCATCATGACTAGTAGTCGATGGTCACTATCAGAATAACTTTAACATCACGCCACTGGCGACAAGCTGCTCTATTTGTAATCACATAATTAATCATTGTGTCGCTATGCCCATTCCAGCTGTATTGAGTCACTTTGTAGTTTATTCTTTTCTTAAACCAAGTGTTCTTTATAATAAGTTGGCTTACAACGCACATATCCAATAGCGTTTCACCTTCATTATTTCTGTTACCTAAAAAATGTGAGTCAATGACATCCTGGCACCTTGCTCTGTTTGTGCCTACTTGGGCATTTAGGTCTCCCATCACAAGCACGTTATTGTTTTCGCTTTGTCTTTCCAACTCATCTAGTAGTTTTTCTTTGTCTGCCATGTTAGACCAACTCTAGTGGACATGAACTTGGATCAATGTCAAATTGTCCTGGTTCTCTTGTAATTACATTTTTATAATTTTGTCATTGATGAACTGTAACTCAGCCACAGCATCAACACTAGGACTTAGGATAAAGTTCACACTCTGTTTCCTATTTCTGTCCATGCCAGTAAATCTTGTACCCATTTCTCAAGGTCTTAGGGCCAGTTTCATAGTCATATTTAGTACGCCTTAAGTGCAGCGCTATACTAAATACAAGACGTCACCTACCTGAAATTGAATGCAATGGGCCAGTTTCATATGCGAAACTGGCCCATTCCATTTTGGTCTAGGTAGGTGTCGTCCTGTATTTAGTATCGACTCGCACTTTAGGCTCACTAAATCTGACTATGAAACTGGCCCTTAGAACCAGTCTCTTTCCACTTTGTTTCTCTCAGACCTAAGATGTCTAAGTTCCTTTCATCCATAATATCTACAAGTTCTTCACACTACCCTGTCATTGTCATTATGTTAACCATCCCCCATCTTGATTTTATTTTTCTTCCTGTTAATTATTTCCTCTTATAACGGTGATAATCATCGGGCTGCTTGTCATTTGTTTTGTAATTTGAAGAAGCAGGTTGTTGCGTACAATATGTTTCTGTGTCTCCGAGATTTCTTATTTGATTGAAAGCAATTAGTACTGGCTTGCTAGTCCCACCGTTCCCCTTTTCAGTTTCTCTTAGGGTTTGTTCCTTAGCCTTTAGGGCTCATGCCCTTCCCGCAAGGCATTGGGTATTGTTTTCGCAGTGCGCAGTGACATGGTTGTACTGCCTCTTCATTTCCACCCAAGTCTTTCTGAAACTGGACCCCTTCGGCTCCCCTGGTGTCCTCTTCGGCCCGAGCCCACTACTGGTTGGACTGCTGCAGGAGATGGGTTCCAGTGGAAAATTAAGACTTGTTTTGATGTAGACCTACCAACAGAATACTTTGTGCTGAAGCACAAAAGTGATATAGTAGAATATTTCTCAAGCTCCAAATGACTATCAGAAGGAACAAAAACAAGTAGAAATCTTTGAAAAGATAGAAGGGATCAATGCCACTCT
Organism: Timema podura; assembly: GCA_033556935.1. NCBI lineage: Eukaryota > Metazoa > Arthropoda > Insecta > Phasmatodea > Timematidae > Timema > Timema podura. The sequence goes on along the minus strand of JAVRXN010000010.1, from coordinate 119,563,742 downwards.
GTCTCCTACAGCTTGCGGCTTACTTGAGTGAGTCATTAGTTGGGTAAACCAACACCGTCTCAGTTTGGCAAACATACTATGTTTTGCTAGTTGGTGTTGTTTATACAATCGGTACAGTCAAAACAAGAAATTTCATGAAATATACATTTTTTCATCTCTATTTTTGTAAGGATAAATCCTATCCCATTAATAAAATTAATGAGAAGAGTCAGACTCATCATCATCATCATCATCATCAACTGTTTCCAGCCTGTGGCTGGGTCAGTTTAGTAAAATTCCTCTATCTTCCTCCCTTCCACCATTCTTCTCCTCTCAATTGAACACATTCTGCTATCTGCTCTTCCCATCTCTTTCTTGGGCCTCCCTTGCGGTCTTTTTCCTACATACTTCATTTCCATCATTTTCTTTGGTATCCTCTCTTTCTCCATCCTCATTACATGACCATAACATCTCAGTCTTGCTTCCTCTACTATCTCATGTACTCCCTGTACCCCTACTCTTTCCTGGATAACTTCATTCCTAATCTTGTTTCTCCTCGTGACAGTTAACATGCTCCTCACAAACTTCATTCCCATGATCTCCACTTTCCTAGTCTCTCTTACATTCACTGTCCATGTTTCTGCTGCATACATGACAATGGGTACAAAGTACGCCCTGTATAGCGCTTACTTACATGGCACTTCTCTTCTCCATAGCAGGTCTCTTCCGCACCTATAGAACAACTCTCCCTGCTGTCCTCTTCTCATTAAATCTTCTCTCCTTCCACCTTTCACCTCAATCACGCTTCCAAGAGATTTTACTTTCTGTACCTTTCTCAGCTCTACTCCACCCAACCTTATAGCTGTATTAGGCCTTACCCTCTTCCTTGTCATTACCATCACTTCACACTTTGCCATGTTATATTTCATTCCACATTCTTTTACTTCCTCATTCCATTATTTTGGTTGATCCTATACATCTTCCTTCTCCCCCCCATACCATCAAGTCATCACCAAACATCATGGCTTTCATTCTTTCCTCCCGAGTTTGCCTGCCACTTTGTTTATGACCATTTCCATTTCCATTACAAATAGTAATGGTGATAGGGCACTCTCCTTCTTCACTCCATTTTTTATTTGGAACCACTCTATGTTCCCACTCTTCATCTTAACACAGCACTTGTTATCCTCATATTTTCTTTTCACTCTCATTACAACTCCTCTGTACACTTCAGCCTCCTCCATCACTTTCCAAACTTTATTTCCATCCACGCTATCATATGCCTTCTCCATCCATAAATACCATTACCAAGCCTTTCCCATATTCATACCTTCTTTCCATCAGCTCTTGTATGGCAAAGATTAGGTCTTTTGTAAACCTCTGTTCCCTAAATCCGTGCTGTTCTCTCTCCACCTCCCTTTCATATTATTTCTTATTATCTTTTCCAGAATCTTCTCATATATTTTTGTACAATACCTCATCATCATTATTCTCCTATAATTTGTTATAAACAGAAAGGTATTCATATATGATTAAAAATGGTAACATACCACTTTTAATCTGCTTGTACATTAAATATTATTTGTCTGTTACATATTATATATATTTCATTGTGTATACCTCATATGAATGTCTAGTTATATACTAAATTTCAGATCCATACATTACTTTACCTTAACAATGGAACATAAAAAGCACAAAATAGTAAGTTTCCCCCCTTATAACCCGTGAACTTAACATTTAAACTCATTGACTCACTATAGCTTGTTATATACTTGTTAAAATTGTTCAATAAATTCTGATTGCCAAATGACCTTGATAAACTTTTAAAGGAAATTAACTTGATGTGTATGATAATAATATTTTATATTCTTTCAAACATATTAAGTATTTATTTTTTTGTAGAAAATTTCAGGATCTTGTGTACATTAGAGAAAACTGAAAAAAATACATATAAGAATAATTTGTTTGCAGGTAATCTAGTAGCTATGGTGAGTGTGGCTGATAAAGTTAAACCTGAAGCCCATTTGGCTGTCTACACACTCAAGAGAATGGGGTTGGAAGTAATTCTTCTAACAGGAGATAACAGAAAAACTGCAGCAGCAATTGCCATACAGGTGATTTGCAAATTATTCTTTACTGTAATCTCTTGGAGATCGTAAAAAAAAAATCGAACTCGAGATGTTGATGTATGTCGATGTTTCATGACCCCCTGAACCTGAAAAATTATTATTTAAAAATCTGCCTGTCTGTGTCTTGGCCTAGAGCCAAAACCATTTTACTAGTTGGGCTTAAACTTGGTATCTAGGGTTTTAGGAATTAGGAATCCAACCCTAAAATTAAGGGTAGATTACTTAAGGGTGAAAAGAGAAAAAAATCAATTTTCTTATTGTTAGCTTCGTCGATTTTGATTAAAATTCATATCCAGGCATTGTGTTCCATTATAAACAAAATTACAATTCTTATTTTTTGAGAAAATGACTTTGAATGTACTTTACATGAGCAGAAATCTCCAATTTTGATCATATCTCCGTGACTCTTTGATATACAAAATAACATTACATTTCAAAAACTTAGGACAATTAAAAATAAAAATCTTTTAATTTAAATATATTTTTATAAAACTAATAGTTTCTGAGTGATAAGCAAATATTTATTTGTTTAAATAAAGGTCCTTCAAAAGGGAATTGATTGTTATGCTCAATGCATGCTCTTTGTTAGAATGTGATTCTCTTTTGTACTATGGTACAAGTTATAAGTCTAATTTAGGTAAAGGAGTGGTGCTCCCTACCAGTTGTTTAAGACATGTAGTACACAATGTTAAATGAATAATTATCCACGTTTATAACCTTAGATTTAATCTTAGTTGATAAAACTATTAAAGGTTACTTATCATTTATGTCTAATGATTCTTGATTGAAGACCTCTTTCAGCAGATTTGCCTCATTCTCATCAATATGTACAGTTTTTTTTTTATTAATTTTGCTAAGTCATTATCTTCTTAGATCTTTCACTATTACCTTTAACTTTTTTTTTTCAGTAGTACATATTTTTAATCATTAAACATGGTCCAGCTAAGCACGATGGGCCTGTCAGCTGATACCCCACCATAAATGTAATACATACATGTAATTAAATATAGATATAATAAATAAAATTTATTCCTTTAAGTCTATTCTTACAACATCACATAATTATAATACTTAATTTAGTTCCTTAAATCCATTAACTTACATTTTATATTTTATTTAATATTCAAAAACCAGTCTCGAGTCCATTTCTTAGCTTATTTGTCATATTTAGTCAATCTAGTATTATTATTTCATCAAGTCTGTGAGCCTATTAGCCATTTTTTTATAATATTTTAACGTTTGATATTTTATCTAGTCCCAAAAGGGTATCCGGTATCATGATAACAAGTGTTGGTATTATTATTTTCATGTGTTGTTTTCCATATTTATTTCTATATAAAGGTATTTTATATTGTTGTTTCCTGGTGTTGTGACAATGAGCTTGGCTTACTTTATATGTTTATGAATAGTAATACTAAATTATTATTTTATAGCTATACATGTTTTTACTGTCAATGGTTTCCACTCCATATTCATGACTTTGGTACTATTGTTGTTTGCACTCATTATTTTAAGAACTTTAATTTGAATATTTCTTAATTGATTTAAATATAGATAACTTGTCTTTCCCCATGAACGTAGCAGTAGCAGTAGCAGTAGCAACAGTATCAGTATAATTCTAATTTCTATCAAACACAATGCATACTTATCATTTTATATTAATGTTATTATTTTGTAAATATTTTTGACCAGATTACTTGTAGGTAAGAATCATATCTGGTTTGGCTTTCTCAAAACAGATTCACTAATCCTGACAACTTGAAGTAGTCTGTTCCTGTTGGAGGGAAACCCGGGCAGTAAGAACTTGTACAACTGACCCTCCCCTTCCCTCACCACTGAATTGTTATCATTAGAATGTTTCTGTGAATTAGTTATGTGCTTGAAACCTACTCTTTCAGTGCTATACGAAACCTGTTCAATATAAATTCTATCTGTCCATATTTTAAGAATGCCGAAAGTTAAGGAATTAAATAATGTGAAGTTGGTTTTATGAAAGAATTTGGTGAACAGTACTTGAGTACTGATAGATCGATATTGTTCTGTAATGTATGTAAAGTGAAGGCAATCAATAACTAAAGATTTGTCAGCTAATTTCTTTTACTGCAAGTTGCTTCCTTGATTTTAGTTAGGTTTTTAGGTCATTTATTGCTATTTTTGAGGGCATACTAGTTTGCATATTTCACTAGTTCTAAGGTCATAAACATCTGATCCCTAAGAATAACATGGGTCTAAGCTTTTTAAAAATCTATAATTCATACTTTATTAGTACACATAAAAAAACATGGCGTGAGCCCGCAAGCGAGTTATATCGATATAACCTGCTTCGGTGGCCACATGGTCTAAGGTATCACTCTCGTGTTAGACTATACCGCCGATGACAGGGAGATTGGGGCTCGAATCCTGATTGGGTGTACTGAGGGTGGCTTTTCCAATATTGTTTTCCACTTTCCCATGACACGAATGTGGGTACACTTCCTCTAAATTCAACCTTCCTTAACCCTAACTTATTAGCGTATTTAGCACAAATGTGTATAACCTGAACAACTGCGGTGCTAAACTGTGAAATAATAATTTGTTTGGTATTTTGAATAATTCTTAAACTATATTTAACTGCTAATGTAAACACTTCTCTACAATGGATAGCATATTCCATTGGCAGCATGCTATTGAACCAAATAATGAAATATTAATGAATTTTAAAACTGGTTAAAACTTTTCTTAAACTTTATTAAATGTCTGAAGTTGTCTTTTTTGCTAAATAAGACTATGATTGGCATTCCTTTGGTTAAAATTTCCAAGTTCCACCCCTACAAATTTTTTGGCTTGGAGGAAAATTAATGATCTATTATAAATAACAATTATTGAGATTATGACAATAAATAGAAAGGGAAGGCTCTATAAATGGTATTCAATATGCTGGCTTTATCTCTGTTTAAAGGTAGGAATCGGTCGCGTGTTTGCAGAAGTTCTCCCGACCCACAAAGTTGCAAAAATTCAACATCTTCAGGAACAAGGACTCCGAGTGGTGATGGTAGGAGACGGAGTCAATGATTCTCCTGCTCTAGCACAAGCAGATGTTGGTATAGCTATTTCCTCAGGCACAGATGTTGCGGCAGAGGCGGCAGATGTTGTCCTAATGAGGGTACATATTATGTTCAGACATTTGTTTTCAAATTTGATTATCTCATGTTCTTATTTATATTAGCTTTTAAAAATAATCACATTTCAAATAATTTTGGCAATGGCACTTAAGAAAAACTTCATAACATATTTTGTACTATAACTTTATCTCTTCATGTGTTGATTTAATTTTGTGATAATTTGTAGGACAAATATATTTCAAACATGTATTCTATTTTAGGATAATCTATTAGATGTAATCGGCTGTCTTGACTTGTCACGCCGAACTGTCAGGAGAATACGACTCAACTTCCTGTTTGCAAGCATGTACAATTTGATTGGTATTCCAATAGCAGCAGGCATCTTTAGTTCATTTGGGCTCACCTTACAGGTATGTTATTTAATATTTAAATGTGTTTTATTTTATATGATTAATTTTAAATTTGAATTGCATATTCATATAGGTGGTTTCTAAACACAAGCTTTTATCAGTGCACAGCTTACAACTAAATTAAACAAGGAGAAAACATATGATATTAAATACATAAACCTAGTGTCAAGAATTGTAATATTAGTGCATAAGAATGAAATGCACAAAACATCATTATAATTATTTGTAACGAGATTGGAATCAGAGTCCTCTCACACTACATGGCTACAGGAACATTAGTTTTTAATGACAGTCTAAGGCATCAAGATTACAATAGACTGGATTACTGTTGACAGGGACATTATTGACATTTCCAATGCTAATTTATCACTTTGGTTTTTCCCATCCCTTCTTTATACTAATGAGAGTACACTTCCACTAAAATTACCTTCTTTCTACCCCTTTGATTGTTAATGATATTATAAAAACAACTAGCCTCGGAGATGAGGAAGCAAGCTTGGAGGATATAGAAAAATCATAGCTATAGATCATATGTGAAAAAACGAACCTTTATGTATCTGGCCGGGATTTGAACCTCCACCTCTTCATCAAGAATGACCAAGTCAATTCTTTGTGAATAAGGTCCTGGTTGAATTTTTAAAGCCAGGTTAATTTTTGTAGTGATAGAGTTTTTAGCAAAGCAATTTACTGTTGACAAATTGAAATTAAACTTGGGCCTCTCAAAACTAAGTCAGGCACACTAACTATATATATATATGTGTGTGTGTGTGACACACTTTACCATTATGTATATAGCTCAACATACAGTAAATAAGAAGCAGACATTATTTATTAAAGTAGTTAATGAAGGGATGAAACATAATAGAATAATTGTATCAACTAATTTTATACAGTCAAATTTTGATGTTGCCTACATGTATAATGATAACCAAGCTAAATAAAGTCTCACATGAATCAGCTGATAGGCTGATAATAGAAGATAGGTAAAAAACAAATTGAGCCTATTGCAAAATTAGATTAATATGATAGAATAATTATTAAGGATAGAAATTGAAAAAGGTAAATAAATCTATAAAATATGAGTATGATTTATATTTTTTATCACATCTTACTGCTTGTTCTGGTTATGCACAGACGTAAATACTGTACCAAACTTTGCACATTATAGTAAAAGTGGAAATGTGTGCTATATCCATTATTTCTCTCTTTCTTTCTCCCTGTACATCCTAAAAGATTCCTTGGCCCCACCACTGATGAAGACTGTATGGATATTGGTTTTATTTGACAATTCAAGTATTAAAGCTATTCTTTTACAATTTTGTTCTGAACTTCAACAAACTTAAACAAAATTTAACAAAATTTGTTTGCATTTATTCCTTAGAATATCTATTTTATTCTTTAAATAAAATTTTAAAGAAAATAATTGACCCAAAACTGCCTCTTTTATATTTTTTTTAGTGGTGGGCCAATACCTATGTTTCTTGATTCCTATACCTTGCTTGATACTATCAATTCATCTCTTCTATACCTGATACCATATTCAATACCATTCAACATAAAATTGAATAAATTCTCATTTTGTAAGCACAGGAATTAAGTCAAAAGGGAAATGCTATATTTGTTTCACTTTATTTGTTTCCATATGTCACAGACTATGGAAACTAGTAATTTAGGCTCTTTAAACAAATTATAACAAGATGCAACCAGACAAAAATAACATTTACAATTAGTAGTAGGCCGACAGTAAGAAATGTTTTTACTTATTAAGTAATAAAAAGTCATGAAAGTCAGTTTTTATAGACACATTAGCATATTTAATTACATATAGAATATTATAGATATGTGCCAGGTTGTAGGCTGACATATATGTAAGAAAATAAAAATATTAAACGGTAATTGTCACACACTATTTACACACACAATAGAAATGTCATGGTGTTGGCAAAATTGTGTTTTTGCGTTGCTCAGAGACTTATGTAAACAATATTACAAATATGTACTGTTAAAATGGTAGTTTGTTTTATGATCAATGATTTGGGAAGAAAATATAATTTAATGTCCTTTCTGTTGTGATTTTCTTGTATTCAATAAAGTATATTCATTTTTCTAAATCATTTAGTTCATAACGGTGACATAACATTCAAATTTGGTTTCCTTTTTCAGCCCTGGATGGCATCCGCTGCGATGGCTCTCAGCTCTGTGTCAGTTGTAGTTTCTTCTCTTCTCCTGAAATTGTAAGTAATACTTTATAGTTTTCTAAAGAGAACTAAATAAATTAGATAACTTGATATTAATTTTTTACTCAAGTCATATTGTTGAGAAATTAATTTTGTTCTAAACAATAACTTAAGGAAGCATATAGGTATGCACATCTCATGGCAAGTTTATTTACACATTATTACTTTTATCGTTTAATAAATCCATGGAACTCTGTCACAACTATTTATTTATATATCCCCTTGACAATTTAAAAAATTAATTTTCAAATATGGGAAAATTAGCTAAATATATGTTCTCAGTGACTACCACTTCTTATTTGTTACTAATAAAAGCTATATTTAAATTATAACTATAAAATAAAACGTTATATAGTAAGCAAAACTACTTCCGATCTTAGTCCACACAATTACCCAATATATGCTCCAAATAAATTGCCTGTGGTTGTAACAACTATTCACAATATTTGCAATTGCATTATGTTTTATACTAATTTTAATGAATCTCATTTAGTATAAGATTTTAAATTCTATTTGCACACAAAGGGAGATGAACAGCTTATCTCTAGTAGGAAAGTACATTTGAAGAACTCTGTATTGTATTACTTAACTGTTCATATCCCTCTCCCCTATCTACAAACTTCAGTTGAAATCGCTAAGTTAAACCAGGAACTTTTTCGATTATAGATAGATAATCTGGTTGGAACTTAGTGAACACATTTAAAATCCTACTGTTTCCAACCGTGTTTGATTTATGTTAAGTCATCCTTATAATCATTTGAATTAATTAATACCAACCAGTTAAATTCATATTTAACTCTTTGTAATAAACTTTTACCAGAAAAAATAAACTTGTATTATTAATTATGTTTAAAACAATCTTGTTCAACCAGGCTAAACTATCAATGGGAACTAATATCATGAATCAGTTTCATTTGGATAAAAATGCATATAATATAAGTAAGCCTCTCTCAAAATGAGAAATATTAATTCCGATATTTCCTGTTTGCCAATATATGAAAACAAGGCATTCTAATTCACAAATAATTTTTCAGATAATATTCATGTTCTAGTGATTCCTGAAATAGAAAGCACAAGAACAAATTAAAATCATCTACCAATTATTTAACTCCCACATGGCTTTAATTGTATATTGTTATGTGTTTTTTTAACCTCCCCTTCTCCCCCTACAAAATTATATAAAAATAGCACCTTGAAAACTAATATGGTATGTTGTAGAGATGGGTCAATACCAGTTTTTTTCGTTACTCTGTACCGATACCACTATTTTCTCATGATACTCGATACCAATACTAAAGTCGATACCAACCCATTAGATAGGATTGATCACACTGACATTAATTATTACTACCCGTCCTCAACGCAAAAAAAAAAAAAAAAACGTAAACACTGAGCGGCCGCGACCGTAGAAAATGACCCGTTTTATTAACTCAAAACTCCGCGAAATCACCTGTAGGTTCATCCTTTTTTTATTTGACACCTTCACTTTAACATGCTATTATTGGCTGCTACTGTCGCTATGCACGTGGCAGTGGAGAACCAAGTCTAAAGAACTGTTTCTTGACATGACGCGTGATGCATCGCTTTGCGCATAGGCCTATGATACCAGGCAGCCGAGTAGTAGGCCTATGATACCAGGCAGCCGAGTAGTAGGCCTATGATACCAGGCAGCCGAGTAGTAGGCCTATGATACCAGGCAGCCGAGTAGTAGGCCTATGATACCAGGCAGCCGAGTAGTAGGCCTATGATACCAGGCAGCCGAGTAGTAGGCCTATGATACCAGGCAGCCGAGTAGTAGGCCTATGATACCAGGCAGCCGAGTAGTAGGCCTATGATACCAGGCAGCCGAGTAGTAGGCCTATGATACCAGGCAGCCGAGTAGTAGGCCTATGCCGATTCTACATTACCGCCGCGGCGGCAGTTTTTGATGGATTATTGCCAAGATTTTTTTGTTTTTCATATTGTAGCATACCAGTTAAGTGTGGTGACACTACAATCCCTATATTTTATTGCCGTGGGCTAGCAAATATATTTTTGATTGATTTCATTGTGATTTATTATATTTTTGCAAGGATTTTTCAAGATATTTCAATTTTTTCGATACTCGATATTATTTTTAGTAACCCACTCTATACTCGATACCCCCAAGTATCAATGGTATCGAGGTATCACAAAAAGTACTGACCCATTCCTAGTATATTGTACATATTTCTCTGAGGGAAATGGGTGAGAGTCTCCCAGTATTTATTGGCGAGCAGTATCTCACTCATCCAAGCAAGCTCGTTGTTACCTGGGTGTAAGGCAAGGGGGACACATTTAGTAACATAGTGAATTTGGGATAAATATGTTCTATAAATATAAATAAATAAATAAATAATATTATCATTATCATTATTTTTATTACTATCATTATTATTATTATCATTATTATTATTATTATTATTTTTATTATTATTATTATTATTAAATAGGTCTCTATAAATACTAACCATAGCCAAGGAATTTATCTTTACTCCCAAAAACAGTTGGCACAATGTGTTTCTAACAGTTTTTCTTTAAATTTAAAATGGAGTAATCCAATGTTTGTGTTATTTGTACTCTCTTCTTTGTGTTTGATAAAGGCAACAGAGCCGAAATATTATTCTATTTGTGTTAAAATGTGTGTGTGACTATTTCTACTATAGAAGACAGAAGAAAGGAAGAAGATGTCACCTTTGTGCATTGGATTCTTCCCACATTTTTCCTCTTTCCCTAGGTGGGCTTTCTTCATCATATTTACTCTTAGTAGTTTATTTTTCCTTTTTCTTTAGTTCTATCAATTTCCTTTACTATGAAAGTACCTATATAAAAAGAAAGTCATCCTGAGATTTTTTCTGTGATGCTCCTACGTTTGTCAGTGAAGGAGGTTTTGTACATTAAAAAATCTCCTTGTGACATCGCATGATGTCACAGGGGCGTGTGAAAATCATCACAATTCTTCTTTGATGAATTCTTCTTGTATTTCAGTTTATTCACTAGACAACTTTTTGCTAATTTGACAGACTGTTTTGTAAGCCTAAATTTTATTTAATACATGACCAAACTTATCGAATGCAATTTTAGCAACAATCTTCAGCACACACACGCACACACACACACACACACACACACACACACACGCACACGCATGCATGCACGCACGCACGCACACACACACACACACACACACACACACACGTGCTAACGACCTATCTAAAGTGCCTGTTAGAATGCAAATAGAAATGTAATATATAAAATATGACAAACCTCTTTAAATAAATGTTAAAAATAGTAAAACGATCAAACCATAGCTGTGGCAAAATAATATTCAATGCCAAAATTGGATTCAATTTGAATGTTGCGCAAGTTGACGCACCTTATGATGACTCTTGACACATAAAGTAATAAATTATTTACATTTATTTTGTATTGAAGATTGACTATTTTTCTAAAAAAAAATACAGTTATTTTCATGCTTCTCTAATAATTAACTTTTTGGGGTCAGCGTAGCCTTTCAAATTGTTTGGAAACCGGGTGACTTGGTAGTCTAGGGGTAAGGTGTCAGACTTCTGTGCTGGGGTCCGGGGTTCAATCCTCAGTCCCGGCACATATTTATCTGATTGCCAAACCCTTCCTTCACCTCTGACAATACGTGTATTAAACACAACTTGTGGATGTGAGGAATGCCAGGCCTCCACTGTGGTTCGGATCCCACGTTAAACTGTAGGTCCTCCATTTAATCTCACAATTACCCTACCATTACACATTAGCGTAAGTGCGTATAACCCTAACGGGTAGTAAGACACGGTGCTAATAATAATAATAATGATGATGATGATGATGATGATGATGATGATGATGATGATGATGATGATGATGATGATGATAATGATGATAATGATGATAATGATAATGATAATGATAATGATAATGATAATGATAATAATAGTGACAAACAAAATAAGAGTTAAAATACAATCGCTCTTTATTGAAATCTATTAATTAATATTAAAAAAATCTATTATATGCTGTTGTTTACTGTATACTATTTTATTAATATTTTTTCCAGATCCTTCTCTAAAGTCTGTGCTTTTTCCACACTTGATTCCAAACTATCCATGCATTCAAATCACTAAACTGAGTAGAAAAGTCTCATTTTTTTGAGTTTCAAATACCCCTTCAAATAAAGGGATTAGTGAAAACAATTACTAAATGGCCACAGACTGTAATTCACTGTCCTGTAACTCCTGTTGTATTAATACAATTCAGAAGACTGTCTTTCTTTACTTGCCACAAACAAAGATAGCCTATTAAAGCTTAAGCTAGGTCAACGGGTGCACTGACTGTTTAAGCTCAGCCCTCCCCCCACCCCCTCCCCACCCCCTGTATTCATTTACCCCATTCCGCACTTTCAGTCAAGCTTTGTGATACCTTAACCAGAACTCGGGTAGAGCCTCAGTGTCTTCAAGTTTAAACAACCAAAAAGTTATGTTTTTAAAGAATTATGATGTTAGAATTACATTTATTATTGAAAGCTTCAATTTTTCTGTTCACTAAAACCAAAGTTGAAGGTTCATTATAAACGAATTTTAATTTAACACACATTGAAATCAATGTGGGTTGGGACTAATGAATTAGGTTCACTGTAGCCGAATGTTCACTACAATCGAGCTCACTAAAACCAGAGTTGACCGTAACATTATTTTTGCTTTCTCCATGTGGCTCAAACTTCAAAGCATTGTTGAATATTGTGAATTTCGTATGTTATTTTTAATAAATATAGAATAAAGAAAAATTAATGGGATAAGTGAATTCTATTCCACAAAATTGTAAAAATATCTAGCATTTAAGGAATAAATTGTACAAGATAATATCATACTATATCCTTGGCAAGGATCCTCGGACTATTCGGATACAGCCTGGCTCAACAACATCCGGCCTGAGCAAACTGGGTTTGTCTCGGAAAAAAGAAAGAGTAGACATCACACACTTATCTACCTCAACTAAACCTGATTTGTATCAGCGCTGAATACAAGACCCTTCAAAGCAACACATTCCTATATAAATTTTTATTTTCTCGACAAGGACAAGCTTTTAAAAAATTTCAAATTTTATAATTATTAAATGAATTCAACTTTACATTTTCAAGTACTCAAATCATAACACAACTCCCTCTCTGGAATAAGGTTTGATCATAACGTTCTATCTCTCACTCTTTTCCATTTATAATTTCTCTAACGAACTAACTGTGACTAGTAATATAAGATGGACATTACACATAGTATTGCAAGTATATTATGAATGGAATCTATTACACCATCCTTTCCTTAATATAATTGTTACTAGCTACACATCACCCATCGAAATTACTGTTTACTTGGTGTATGGACAAAAAAAAAAGTATGGTAATCTAAAGGTTAGAAAAAAATGATGATTTCTGGAAAATTGAAATGGAATCAAAATTAACTAGATTTTATTTAAATTGCATATTGCCAGAGCTAATAGATCCTAGACACACTAGCTATATCAATTAAAATAAGAAATCCAGAATATATTCTGAATGCACAAAAGTCTAAAACAAAGTGGCCAAAGATTTTTGAAACAAAGTAATTGTATGGATTTTTATTCTTAATTTTAAAAACTGTCTATAAACTACCATTATTGATTAAACCAAAGATTTTTGAAACAAAGTAATTGTATGGATTTTTATTCTTAATTTTAAAAACTGTCTATAAACTACCATTATTGATTAAAATCTATTATATTGTAATATATTGAAAAAATGTATTTTATTATAATGACTAATAGATATTTGTATATAGGCCTAATTGTGTTATGTTCCTGTGATCGAGTGCAATGAGAGACATAGGCGTTAGTCAACGGGGTAACTAGAGCGGGCCTCTCCAAAATTGGCTCAAGAGTAACGCTTTCTAATAAAATATATGATAAAATGTATATTTTATCCACAATGGAGGAAGACTTAACCCAAGTCCAAAGCTACCATAATTTTTTTTTTAAATCAGTCTGAGAAGTGCATAATGTGAAGAAAAAAAAACCTTCAATTGGTATTTCAGGGGGTGGAGGGCAGCTACCCCTTCAAAAAAAAAATCTCTTTCCAACACAGTGCTCTTCCACAGTAAAAAAAAAAAAATTAAATCCTACTTACATGATTGGCTTACACACTGTTTTGATAGTAGCTCATACCTGCTTTGGTGGCTGCGTGGTCAAACATGCTACTCCCCGAGTAGTCAAACACTAGCGATGACGGGGAGATCGAGGTTCGAATCTTGGTTGTGTAGACACCCCCTTAATTCAACGACGAACTAAGGCTGGTGCACAACAACAATAAAAATATCTTTTGTAGAATATTCAAAAGATAAATAAAAAGACAAATATTTCAGAGGAGCCGATAGGACCAACATAAAACAAATGGACAGTACACAGGTCCATTTGAGTTCTGTCTCCGCGAACCCGCTCTACAAATATTTATTATTAGAAATATTTCAAATATTTGCCATTAAAAAAACCTCCCATCATTAGGTAAAACAAGGGTACGAAAGCAACATAAAGAATAGGTAACAGTATTAGGTATTTTATTTATATATGAAAAGTTGGATATTTTAAATATGGTACAAAAGGATATATATATATATATATGTGAACATTATATTATAAACTCATTATAATCTAAATCTTCCATGATCGTCTCAATCATCAATAGTTCAAGTCGTAAAAACGACAAATGTAAACTTTTAAAGTATTAAAGACTTTACCAAAAGACTAAATCTAACAAGTGAGCTGAAGGCTCTAAGTCAACAATGGTCAAGTTACGAAAACGCAACGCTCAGCATCAATCTAGCAGTAATTCTATTATCTAGTTCAAGTCGTAAAAACGACAAATGTAAACTTTTAAAGTATTACAGACTTTTACCAAAAAAGACTAAATCTAACAAGTGAGCTGAAGGCTCTAAGTCAACAATGGTCAAGTTGTGAAAAGGCAACGCTCAGCATCAATCTAGCAGTAATTCTATTATCTCTTACTCACAACTTATCAAAAACAATTACGTAGAGAAAAGAACCAAATCAATATTTAAAGATACAACTTACATTTTTCTTAGTCGCACAGGCTATAATTTTGTCTTTTGAATAAAAGGTTTGCTTTACTACAATATTTATAAATATTGACAAAAACCCAAAAGGGGATTTTTAGCCTACATTCTACAAAGGAACATTAATTCCCGTAAAATTATTCTAAGTAGATTTAAATTTTCTTAAGCCAAACAGGCTGTAAATTTAACCATAAAAAATTCGACATTTCCATGATATTACCAAATGTTACTAGACACAACCCGGAAGGGGCCTCCGTGTCTACAAGACAACAACAATAATGCTATGTTTCTATTTGAAAGATTGGACTTGTTCATTAAATTTCAAATGTTAGCTAAAAGGGAATTTTGATACACAATTGCCGAAAGAGAATTTTATACCTTTAGTATTCATCCTGAACACCAACGTGTTCCTGGAGGAAGTCCAGACAAGAGTAATCATTCCTCTATTCTACACCAGTATTTATGCCAATATTTTAGCTCAGAGAGGGGGAAGAGGGGAAACGCCAAAACAAAGGAGAAACACAACACATGACACAAGAGAGACGGAACATCTAGATGCGAGAGGAAAGTTCGAGAAGCGTGGTGGAGCATGGAGAATGATCCAGACTAAAAGTTTCTATCGCTCACTGACGTCTCGGGCATCATACGTCACACTATTTTTCCCATGACACCTTGCGCCGACTTGAACTCCGTGCTTCATTCAGTCAGTCTTAGCACAAAGTTTATAGTGGAGTGTAGTTCGGGAGGCCGGCTCGGGAGACGTAATACAATAACATAGGGCGATGGGGCATGGTAAGTCCACTTTGTATTACTTCACCAGTGCTTCGTTGATGTTTTAATCTTTTCTTGTAGTGGTTATTTCAATAAACGCTACAGTTGGGTGTACTAAGGGCGATTTTCCACTCTTGCTCCACGCAAATGCAGGTACACTTCCTCTTAATATAACTTTCCTAATCCCTAAAACCATTGGCGTAATTAGTACATACATACATACATACATACATACATACATACATACATACATACATACATACATACATACATACATACATACATACATACATACATACATAGTACAGGTAGTAAGACACAGTGCTAAAACAAAAATAATAATTTCAATTTCCTTTATTATAGTGCTGGCCAACAGTCGTAAGACCTATAATAGGCCAGCACTGAAAAGTACACAAGTACCTTACAAATACACATATTTACATGAGAAATTAAGATAAACAATAATAGCTAAATAATTATATATACTGATGAATAATTATGAAAAAATAAAAAATAATAATGATTAGAATAAATAATAGCAATAATAACAAATAACTAAAGAGTAGTAAAGCATACATATTTTAAAAGCCGTAACAATATGCAAAAAATAAATCAGAATATTGTAAATTTAAGTATTATAGGCAGAACCTTTACAGGGTAGATTATTGATATGGGAGTCCCTTAAATAACTCTGCAAGTTTAGCTTTTCTCTTATGTTAGAAGTCGAATTCAACAAATCTAGAATTGGCGCTATGGATACAACGGACTAAAGGACTCACCTTATAAGAACTATTGAGAACTAATAATACTGGTTTACGAGAAGCCCGAGAAGCAATATGAACACCTACATAACCAAGGGCAAATTTGCAAGAAATTTTGCTATTGAAAATATTAAAAACAAAAAGCGCATCACAATAAAGTACAATGTGAGAAGAGAGTTTGGAGCCCTAAGAGGTTTCGAATTCTGTCATCATAATAAATCTGTACAGTAAAGATATCATAGCACGCAGCTACAAATTTTCTTTGAATGTTTTCCAACCTGAAAGAGTCAGTTAAGGTAATGGAATTTCAAGCAATACTTGCATATTCTAACTTAGATCTAACCAGGGCGTAGTACAGACATAAAAAAGTCAACTTTCTTAAATAATGAAGTAATAAATTTAATAAGTACAAGTAATTTCAATGATTGGGAAATTAAATGGTCAATATGATAGTGAAAGTAAAGTTTGTTATCCAGGAGAACACCAAGATCATTAATATAAAGGGTGCGAACTATGTTTTCACTGCCCAATTTATAAGTAAACAAGAAAGGATTAGTTTTCCTAGTAAAATATATAGATTTGGTCTTAGATTTGTTAATAGACATTCCATTTTCAAAATAATATTGTAAAATATTATTTTTATCATTTTGTAAGTCTATACAATCTGCAATGGATTTTATAATTATAAATAGTTTTACATCATCAGCAAAGAGTAAATAACTGGATGAGTTCATATATCTACAAATGTCATCAATAAACACATTAAAGAGAAGAGGACCTACATTAGAACCCTGTGGTATGCCACAGGGGGCTGGAAATGTATTGGAGGTGCGTGAATCAATTTTAATAGATCTTCCATGTGAATAACTGCTGAACCATTTTACATATGAGTGAGAAAGGCCAAAATTACTAAGTTTAGAGAGAATAATACTATGCTGACTTAAGTCAAATGCCCTACTTTGGTCAAAATAAATAGCATCAACCTGACCTTGGGCAGAGACTTGAGGGGCAACATGTCCAAGAAATTCTACTAAATTTGTGACAGTAGATTTATTTTTTATTGTAGCATGTCTTCTATATGTAAAGACATCTACAATCATGTCAATGGAGAAATTAAGTAAAGGGATTAAAAGAAGAGAATTAAAAAACTAATATATTCCTTTATAATAAAGCAGATATCAACTCACATAGACTGGATGTTTGTCGATATGATCACCACGCCGTGGCTGGCCTGTTTGACAGCGCCGACATGGCTCAGTCTTCATCTTCCGACGCACATGGGTGAAAATGGAAGACTTCCTGTCTCTACTTGGCAGTCCTTCGAAAGAGCGCCACTGTCCATACGGAATCATATACTGCATAAACTGCAAATGGCTAACAATCTAGCATCAACAGCAAATTGTACTATGGCCAGTTCTTTCCTAATGAGTACTGCCAGAGCAATCAATAGTACATATGACTACCCATACCTTGGTGAATACACAATGCACATAGTAGATACTATATTTTAATACATAGATAAATACAGCGCCTAAAGGGCCTAAAGAAAGTACTATCTACGCAGGCCACTACTTGACACTAGTATTTCTCACAAGTTGCGCACCGCAAATAGTAACACAAAAAGGTGCCAACTAGACAGCAAACAGTTTCTGACCTAACTAGGTCCCAGACGAAAGTGCTAGATGACCTGCTTGTAGCCATACGAAAATAACAAACGTGAACCTGCCGTTTAGGGCGTCATGAAATATTACTAAGTATTAAGGTAAGTATGAATTCATAGAATAGAGAAACTTGAACACCTGGTCCTACACATATATAGAGCATTGAGCCCTTGTATTTAAACTACGTCTGATGGACAAAGGAACAAGGGACAGCCAGAAAACCTGATTGTGTCTGAAGGACTTAAACATAGTTAGTCTCACTGACTAAAAACAACATGTCTGAAGGACATGGAAAACATAATTAGTCTCTCTGACTAAAAACAACAGTCTGAAGGACTTATCCATCAAAGTATAATTACTGATGCAATACTTAATGAATTAGAGTAGACTTCTTCTGCGACGGGGTGGAGAAACAGACGCCACACACATCATGGCCATCAGTACTTGGTGGCACTGGAGTAAAAGTTTTCTTCAACGATTAGTTACAATAAAATGCTGTAATATGGGTCTCGAGCGTACACATTATATACCCTGGATCTAGCTCGGAAAAGAACACAGATGATAAGATCTAAGGAAGGTAAGGGGGGTGAGAGGGGAAAGAGTTTCACGGAGATTCCGTATGGACAGTGGCGCTCTTTCGAAGGACTGCCAAGTAGAGACAGGAAGTCTTCCATTTTCACCCATGTGCGTCGGAAGATGAAGACTGAGCCATGTCGGCGCTGTCAAACAGGCCAGCCACGGCGTGGTGATCATATCGACAAACATCCAGTCTATGTGAGTTGATATCTGCTTTATTATAAAGGAATATATTAGTTTTTTAATTCTCTTCTTTTAATCCCTTTACTTAATTTCTCCATTGACATAATTGTATATATCTTTATATATAGAAAATATGCTATATTATAAAACCATTTTGATTATTTGAAAGTTTATTTTTAAGGTGGTGGATAGTATGCTCATGTATGATTTTCTCGAATGATATAAAATATAAAAATATCCTTTTGATTTGACTTGGTCGTAATATATTTATAGTATTTGATGAGACATTATCTTCTTACACCTTTAATTTGCTTGTTTTGTTTGGCTTCTCAGGGCGTACTACCTGGAATAATTGTACGTACCACTGGTAGTAAGCATACTAAAGTTTGGGAACTGCTGCTCTAGATAATTGAGCCAAATACTTAGCACTTCATCTTACTAATCTAATTGTTTGATTCCTATTGAGGGTGTTATGTTTATCATATTTTGATAATTTACATTCTCGAGGTCTGTCCTAGGATTATGCTAGTTTGTGAGTCGTGTGCTTATATAGTCACTTTCCAGTGTAGGTATTCAGAATCTTCAACTATAATTTTTTTAAAGTTTCCAAGTCATGTGTTGTCAGCATGTTTAGAAAGTGCATGAATATCTTTCCAATTGATTTTTAAAATCTAGAGAATCATTATATTATACACTTAATCACAAATTGGTTTTTCAAACAACATAGCAATAAGCATATGGCATATGATAATTATGCTTTCATTAAATGCAGATTTAAAACTGTTTCAATTTACTAGAAAAATAAAACAGTTTTCTAAGTACTGTATGTTAGAAATAGGAACAAAGCTTATTAATTGTAGCCTGTTTATTAAAACACTTTGTGAACCCAAAGGTGGCCAGCTGGTCTTTGCTTTGGTTGTCGTTCAGGATACAGAAAACCAATAGACCAAAAGAGTGACACACACCAGGGTGGGGAAATTAATAGAGTGTTGGGGGTATTACCTCTCCTCAAGCAGGTACTCAGATCGAGATGAAAGATAAGACCCAAAAGGAAATTTAGTCTTCTATTCTGCAGCACCTTAATACACTTTCTTCCTTACTGTAATCCAAACATGTCTTACTCACTTGTTAATACACTTTCTTTTTTACTGCCATATATGCCTCACTTGTTACAATGGATAGATCCGGTACATGCAACCTCTACCTGGCAAGAAACCACATTGCACCCCCCAAATCTTGTCCGTAGTTTTTTCATGCACACTCTCATTTAAGACTCAACCAAAAACTTTTCCTGGCATACTCAACAAATTAGTTGCCCTATATTTCTTACATTCACCCTTACTGCCATTGCCTTTCTACAAAGAAACAATGACAGCAATCTTCCAGTCATTAGGAACATTCACAATCCCAGCACACACAGTGAACAACTCACACAATCTGGCAAGTAATACCGTGGCCCCCACACTTAATTATTTCACTTGTGATCCCATCTACGCCCACAGCTTTGCCATTCTTTAACACTTTCATAGCATTTAACACCTCAGCCTCATTAATTCTTTCACTCTTTATAACAGTTTCCCTATTTTCTGCTACTTTCTATATGTTTTTGCAGTACATTTGGTCAAAATACAGTACTCCCTCCATAGCTCTCTTATAATGTTTTCATCACAAATTATATCACCACATTCATTATGAATGCCGTAGGTCTTTCCTTAAACTCCTTATTTTGTTCTCTTTACCAACTTCCAGAACAGCTTCTTATTTCACTTCAAAATAATTCTTCAATCTTTCTCCTTCTTTTAATCTCATTTGCTCCTTACTCTCCTTTACTCCTTATTCTCCTTTACTATTTTCTTTGCACTAATTTTTTTCTTTTTGTGCATGTTCTACAACTTCTTATGTTCTGTTTCACTCTTCACAGCAATCATTTGTTCATACACTTCTTTCTTACAACTTCTTTCACCTGTTCATTCCAACGTGCATCTCTTTTTATGTTTCTCACCCCCGCAACTCCAAACACAACTTTCGCGCACTCAAACTTTGGCTTCTTTTATTTTGTTCCAAACACTTTCTATATCATTAGCATGTATTTAGACATTCCATTCATGCTCTTGTAAAATTAATTTTTCGCCCAGTAATCTTTCATTTTATGCTTTCACAATTTTATCCTGCTACTTTTTCACTTTCACTCTTACTTGCTCAATACTCTTGCGCTGCTTCCTCACCAAATTCCTACCTAATTCAACTATTGAGTTCACTAGGAAGTGTCCAGTCCACATTCAGCTCCTCGCACAGCCCTAGTACTCTTTACTTAACTTCTAAGTCTCTCATCAAACACCACGACATTAATCATCGTTCTTGAATCACCCCTTTGCCATGTATACAAGTGAATATCTTTGCGCTTAAACAATATGTTCGACACAGCTAGACCTCTTTCTAAACATAGACTCACTAAATCATTACCATTCTCGATTGCTCTGTCATCACCATACCTTCCTAACACTTTCTCCGAGATCTATCGTTGGGTTCCCACCCATCCATTCATATCTCCTAACAATATAATTCTTTCACCCGGTTCACATGCATTCAAGACCTAATTCATCTCATTCCAAAACTCCACTCTTAAATTACTATCTTCACCCTCCCCTGGAGCATAACCAGCAACCAATATAATTCTATGAATGCCCATTTCCATATGTACCCATAGAAGTCTAGATTACACCAACACATACCTTCTCTCAAACAGCCTAACTGTTGGGCGTGGGATTAAGCCTACTCCCTAACTTCCCCTTACCCATTCATCCACACCTGTTGACAGTCTCGAGCTATCATCACTCATCATCAAAAGATATTTTCCTTATCGCTTGGTTTCACATAAACACAGAATACCAAATATTCTTCCAATCATTTCTTCTAACAGCTCATTCTCTTTACCTCACACTCCTTTCACATTCCATATTCCAATAGTCCATATTCTCGTCAGTTTGTCAAACAATGGTCCCTTCAGTTTTACCCTCCGTTGCTCATCATAGCTTTGGTCATCCGAGGTTAATATTGTACAGTTTATTTTAGTAACTAGTTTATTAGAGTATACCAGGTTATTATCTTTGATCATACCCGCACCCATGACAGTATTTACTGCTTACAGTAAGGATGCTGTACTGATTGTTATTAGTACATTTTAGTCATTTTACCACAAGTACAACTGTTGCTCAGTCTCACCCTAAGCATTCTTGCAGTGTTACTACAAAGCAGTATCCCTACTATAGAGCTTGCCTTGCCGGACGGTATGTCGTTACCTGTGTCTCTACCACTAGGGGGTAAGGCAGTTCATCGATCCTTATTAACACACTTGTATAATCAGTTGAGACGTTTAGTACTTTCATCTAAAAGTATACTCGTCATTACTCTATATTTAAGTATCTATTCAAAAGTTAACAGCTTGGCAATTATCTCAGATTGTGGTATGGAAGTGGTCTTACATTGTCCACTCCGATTCATTAAAAAGTATGGGTCATTTCTGGGAGTTCTACTAACTTAGCTTCTATATTTTCGCGCATAGTACATTAATTGCTAGAAACCTAACTTAGCACATATCTATTGATGCCATACCCGCTTCGGTGGCTTCGTGGTTTAATGTGCTATTCTTACATTAGACTAAACTGCCAATGACAGGGGGATTGAGGTTCGGATCTCGATCGGGTGTACTGAGGGTGGTTTTTCCAAAATAGTTTTCCATTTTCCCTACTCACAAATATGGGTACATTTCCTATACATAACTTTCCTCATCCCTAAAACCATTAGAGTTATTGGTACATAACCGTATAACCGAAACGGGTAGTAAGACGCGGTGCTAAAAAAAATGGACGTCTCGGCCACCAATAGTGCTCGGGGATACGAAGATCTGCCGTTCTTCTTCCTCCATATCCTGCAAATAGAGAGCTGTGACACTCTCTTGGATTGTCTTCACTCATATTTTTAGGCACAGCTATCCATCATCCTAGGTTCATTTGCTTGAACAAAATACCTTTTATTTTTGGAAATTTTGGTTTACTCTTGTTAAAAATGATCACGTTCTTGGTCCAGTTTCAAATTGTCTCCTTTATCCAAAGTAATTATCCTTACTTTACTTGGCATATCATTAGCATTTCCTTATGCTATTCCTGGTCTGTGCTTAGCAGTTTATTCATATCCACTTAAGCGTAAAGTCTATCTTAAGCGTCGACTACTAGGATCCTTAAGACTAACTAACCATTTTAGAGCATCATGGTCTGTAATAGATAAAAAGGGGTGTTCGTATAGTTAACCCCTGAAATGTGTAACTACCCCCACATCACTCATTAGCGCTCATTGTATCACACTATCATTAATTTAGGCTTTGTGACACTGCCTGGAGGCACATTCAATTGGATGCTCTTGTCCATCTATTTCTTACATAGGGGACAGCCTATAACAAAGTTGGAAGCATTTGGACTTATTAGGCCTATAAAAAGTTTGCTAAGATAGGTTAAGAAGTCGAAAATTTATTTTAAGTGCATCATTGCATCATTCAATAAACTACTCGGATGTGTTGTCCCTCCATAGCAATCTAGTTAAAGGCTACATTAAATATAATGGTGTTTTAACTACACTAACTAAAGACTTAAGAAGCATGGAGACCATCGTGTCAGTAACCCGCGCATTAACTAACGTATCCAAGTTCGATACTCACATGACAAATTTTTATCTGTCGCACACAACGCCCGAGATCCATGCCCTCGCGTGGTGCCTAAATTATGTCCATACAGTTCTTTGGATCTTAAGAGGGAAAACTTAGCTCCGAAAACTACATCATTCGCTAACTTGAAGGAGATCAGCTACACTTGCGTTAGACTAGACTGCCAAAGACTGGGAGATGGGGTTCGATCCCGGTCAGGTGCACCGAAGGTGGGTTTCTTTTCCTAAATGGTTTTCCACTCTCCCTCCATGCAGATGCGTGTGAACTTCCTCTAAATTAACCTTCCTAATCTCTAACACATTAGTGTTATTAGTGCATAGGTGTATAACCCAAACGGCTACTAAGACACGGTGCTAAAAAAAATTACTGTTTATACAACTCCATTTGGGGACTTCACCACGAGCCACCACAAGTAGAACCCCTAGTCCCTGAAAAAATTGGGTATGGACCAGGTTAGCTATCCCCCCTTTGCCCTCCACATACAACCTCACACACTCACTCACACACACACACACACACACACACACACACACACACACACACACACACACACACACACACACACACACACACACACACACACACACACACACACACACACACACCAGTAAATAAAAGATAGTAACGCCTATGAATCCGAGTAGGCCTTTTGGACGTTTGTGGTGTTATAGGTCAGGGTCTGCAAACATTTGGACCGCGATCAACTTATCAAAGCTCTGCATTTTTGTTTTTGTTCTATAAATTTCATATGTATTCCTTAAATTCAATCCCTTCCTTAAATAATTTTGTCCTGAACTTTCTAAAGAAAAAAAAAAGAATAAATATAATGAACATTTTTATTTTAAATTATTTAACTTTCTTAAAACATAACCGACTATCACTTATTAAAGTAATTTTGTTTTCACTAAAATATTATTTGAAAGTAGTTAGGTACTTGATATTTTTGCGAGTTTATAAGACTGAGTTCTTCTTTTAATGACTATATGGTTTTTGTACACGATCGAATGAAAATTTCCTCAAGATCGACCAATTTCCAACTGCTATTTTAGATCAATCACATATTTCACAAACCCTAGAATTAGAGGCTTCGCTAAATCTGATAGCTAGATGTAGGATTGTTAGTGCTTTCGAAGGGATCCTTAATACATGCGCCTTTTTAAATATTGGTACAAAGCTTTGCAGGAGAATTGCTATAATATGTCAAAAATTATTTTCATATTCCTTTTAAGTAATAACTGCATCTTATTCATAAGGTCCACTAGGTAACCCCACTCCAGTATATACATGAGCAACTATTTATGTACATAAGCAGACCATTCCGCGGTGACACGGCTCTGCGACTATTCAAGAGTAAAAGTTGCCAGTATTTGCTAAGCTTTGATCAGTCTTTTGGTCGCATGAATCCTCTAAGTTGTCAAATTCTTAGCTCTGTTCACCCACCTAATCTGGTCTCCGAACAGCTGAAGTGAAGCTGACGCATTCATGTTTTACTTGATCTACGGTGTAAAGAATAACGCCAAGGAAGGACTTTTCCACATTGATGCTAGTCCATCAGGTAGTGAACCACATCTCCAAGAGCAGCAGATGTCTGTCGAGGTACCTTCCCAACTGCGGTCCCTACCAAAACACCCCCACAAGAACCATGTTAACGCACAGCACTAAACTGGTGGCGAGACACTTTGTAATCCTCTTGACATACAGGTTGAAAAATGTAGGGCCCACGAATTATCCCATTGGTACCCCAGGCCGAATGCTTTGGACCTAAAATGTAGTGTTCCCAAAATATACTTGGAAAGTTAAAAGTAAAGTCCTTACTAGATGGACGGGAAATTCGAAGGAAAAGAGTTAATGCCAAACATTGTAGAAGATTTTCCCCACATTTATGAATATTACACCATTGAGCTTGTTTATGTTGAATTTCCTCGCTGCTGAGGATATGGTGTCTCATGACTGGCCTGGAACCCTAACTGATCGTGAATCAAAATATCTACTCCCAAAATATGTCTTTTCACTCTCGTCATTAGTGGTTGTTCGGTAAAACGTAGGCAGGGCTAGTTTATTAGCCGGTTTGTATATGAAGAGGACGTTAGAATGTTTTCAGGTCTTTGGGAAATAACGCAGGAGCAGGATGGTGTTTAAAAACTTCACAAAGAAGTGTTTTGTCTCCAAGATAAGATTTCGGCTATCCGAGGCTTAAATACCGTCAGACCTCGGTGACCTGCTTAGTTTTATGGTGGCAAAGGCCATCGAAATTTCTGCCACGTTCGTGAGCTCTGGTTCATCTAAGAGCTTGTAAGAGATTGCGCCAACCCCTACGCGCGCAGTACGAAATTGATATGTCGTTTGTCAATCGAAACAATTTGAGTCTCTAAATTCTCTGCAAAGTGGGGATACCCAGCTGCCATTCTTACCGAAAACAGCCCACAGTTCTGGTCTATGGAGTGGGAAAGACTGGGCCAAGCCTGGAAAACAACCCATTGGACCACGGCAAACTATCAGCCGCGAGAAACCCGCTCGGAGCGCCGAAACCAAGAATTAAAGGTAGGCCTCCGAATCCACCCTCAAAATCAAGAGCATAAATACTGGGACAAAGCACTGCCTCAAATCCTGTTCAGCCTACGGAATAGGAAGAATGAAGCCACAAAACTAAGCCCGAGTGAAATCCTGCCGGGGCAAACACTTCGCCGGCCGGGAGATTGGGTGAGCCCAGAAGGAACACTACTTCCCAACGAAAACCAGGCACCACCCCGAGCAGAGGCTCTCAACCTGCTCAGAGAACAAGTTCGCACTAACCAAGACGCTCACCAACGCCGGTACCTGGAGAGGCGCCGAACAAAGACGGGAACCCCACTAACCCCAGTGACCAGGGTCCTACTGAGAAACCACCCTTTGTCAAACGTAGTGACTGGGGTACACGCCGGGTTCTGTCCCAAATGGATCGGCTCATACCAGATCCTGCGAGCATGTGGGCAACACTTGTACCGGATCCAGGACATCTCGCACCCAGAGTCGGGTGAAATAAAGGTGCATTGGGACCAGCTTCAAGTCCGACAATGAGGAGGCACTCTCAAGACAGTCACCCGAACCCAGCGAGAAAATAACAAGAGTTGCTCGGTCATCCCCACCGGGGGGGATTGTTAACAACTGAGTGAGCCACCGAGACCTAAACTACTCAAAGCGCCCATAGTGGTTGGGTCACATTTATATATCTGTGTGGTGATTGTGTAAATATTACTTTAATTATATCACTCATAATTTATAACTGTACATATAGTTCCTCGTAATGTCATTATTTGTTAGTCTGTAAGTAGAGTGTAAGAATATAGATGAGAGATGGGTCAATACCAGTTTTTTTCGTTACTCTGTACCGATACCACTATTTTCTCATGATACTCGATACCGATACTAAAGTCGATACCAACCCATTAGATAGGATTGATCACACTGACATTAATTATTACTACCCGTCCTCAACGCAAAAAAAAACAAACAACGTAAACACTGAGCGGCCGCGACCGTAGAAAATGACCCGTTTTATTAACTCAAAACTCCGCGAAATCACCTGTAGGTTCATCCTTTTTTTTATTTGACACCTTCACTTTAACATGCTATTATTGGCTGCTACTGTCGCTATGCACGTGGCAGTGGAGAACCAAGTCTAAAGAACTGTTTCTTGACATGACGCGTGATGCATCGCTTTGCGCATAGGCCTATGATACCAGGTAGCCGAGTAGTAGGCCTATGATACCAGGCAGCCGAGTAGTAGGCCTATGATACCAGGCAGCCGAGTAGTAGGCCTATGATACCAGGCAGCCGAGTAGTAGGCCTATGATACCAGGCAGCCGAGTAGTAGGCCTATGATACCAGGCAGCCAAGTAGTAGGCCTATGATACCAGGCAGCCGAGTAGTAAGCCTATGATACCAGGCAGCCGAGTAGTAGGCCTATGATACCAGGCAGCCGAGTAGTAGGCCTATGATACCAGGCAGCCGAGTAGTAGGCCTATGATACCAGGCAGCCGAGTAGTAGGCCTATGATACCAGGCAGCCGAGTAGTAGGCCTATGATACCAGGCAGCCGAGTAGTAGGCCTATGATACCAGGCAGCCGAGTAGTAGGCCTATGATACCAGGCAGCCGAGTAGTAGGCCTATGATACCAGGCAGCCTAGTAGTAGGCCTATGATACCAGGCAGCCGAGTAGTAAGCCTATGATACCAGGCAGCCGAGTAGTAGACCTATGATACCAGGCAGCCGAGTAGTAGGCCTATGATACCAGGCAGCCGAGTAGTAGGCCTATGATACCAGGCAGCCAAGTAGTAGGCCTATGATACCAGGCAGCCGAGTAGTAGGCCTATGATACCAGGCAGCCAAGTAGTAGGCCTATGATACCAGGCAGCCGAGTAGTAAGCCTATGATACCAGGCAGCCGAGTAGTAGACCTATGATACCAGGCAGCCGAGTAGTAGGCCTATGATACCAGGCAGCTGAGTAGTAGGCCTATGATACCAGGCAGCCGAGTAGTAGCCTATGATACAGGCAGCGAGTGTAGACTATGATACCAGGCCAAGGCCGAGTGAGTAGACCTATGATACCAGGCAGCCGAGTAGTAGGCCTATGATACCAGGCAGCCGAGTAGTAGACCTATGATACCAGGCAGCCGAGTAGTAGACCTATGATACCAGGCAGCCGAGTAGTAGGACCTATGATACCAGGCAGCCGAGTAGTAGACCTATGATACCAGGCAGCCGAGTAGTAGGCCTATGATACCAGGCAGCCGAGTAGTAGGCCTATGATACCAGGCAGCCGAGTAGTAGGCCTATGATACCAGGCAGCGTAGCCTGAGGATAGTAGGCCTATGATACCAGGCAGCCGAGTAGTAGGCCTATGATACCAGGCAGCCGAGTAGTAGGCCTATGATACCAGGCAGCCGAGTAGTAGGCCTATGACACCAGGCAGCCGAGTAGTAGGCCTATGATACCAGGCAGCCGAGTAGTAGGCCTATGCCGATTCTACATTACCGCCGCGGCGGCAGTTTTTGATGGATTATTGCCAAGATTTTTTTGTTTTTTATATTGTAGCATACCAGTTAAGTGTGGTGACACTACAATCCCTATATTTTATTGCCGTGGGCTAGCAAATATATTTTTGATTGATTTCATTGTGATTTATTATATTTTTGCAAGGATTTTTCAAGATATTTCAATATTTTCTATACTCGATATTATTTTTAATTAACCACTCGATACTCAGTACCCCCAAGATAGATGGTATCGAGGTACAGCGAAAAGAATCGATCCTTTCCTAATTTAGATGTATTTAATGTTTTTCTGATCAATCATTTTGGGGCCCCTCCCATACAGATACAATTTCATTTCATGTATAACGATTTTTGGACGTTTGTATAAGCAGACTAACCGGTCAGCCACTCGATCGGGTATTAAAGCTATCTTGCCTAAGTCTGATTTACATTCATTCATTAATTCATACATTCAAAGGTAGCGCCCTGGGCCAGCCGCCTGTAGTCCTTCCCATAAAGGTCTTGGCCGGCTGCCTTTATTTCCTTTCTATATTCTTGTACCTCCGACCGAAACTAATGACCCATTCCAAGGGAAGAAAAAGAAGAGGAGGAAAGAAGACGGAGAAGTCTTCCGACCCCGGTTACTCGTCCACCCACAATTCTCTCTTCCCACCGCCACCAATCACCTCTCTCTGTCCACGCCCCCCAACCCCAATACATTAACATTCGTATTTCCTAAGGGACTAGTTGAAATGTATCTTTGTTCCTTGTATTTTTGACAAACTAATTACTAGTTTATCTCGTGTTTTGTTATTGCCGATTTGTAAATCTGTGTATATTATGGGCCAAACAATAAATAGTAAAACTACATCTGTTATTTTATATCAGTAGGGCCTTGCTACTTTGAAGTACATGACATAGCCCTACTTTGTGCAATAAGATATTGTCACTGCTGAATTTTGAAGATTAATTTAAAGGCTAATTTGCATGGATTGACTTGTAGATATAAAATTATGTATGAACTATAACGATTTAATATAGGCTAACACATTTTCTAGTGTTATTGTGTTGTACAAAGATTAGACACATTTTACATAAGTTCAATTTCCATCTTGAATTCCATTTAAATCTGTTACATAAATTGTTTTAAGGGTCTGCTTACGCTCTGGGGCGGTGTGTTGAGCTTTCAGCCTTCAAAATAGATGGCTTTGCTAACTTTATACAAACTAATAAGTTCCTGTCATCAGGTTGGCAGAACTACTTGGTTGTTTAATCAATTGTTAGGCTTGCTGACAAGCAGACAAACTGAGACATGGCTATTTTTCCAAGAACTGAAGTGAACCCTGACCTTATAAGGAGCGTAGGCAACCCAAGTAAGACTGATCAACAACATATAACATCACACTAGCTACACTAATGTTTACTTTAATTTTCTGTTGCAACCAACTAGCTAATTATAATGGTCTGCAGGGCCGGATTAACCACTAAGTACGTGCTTAGGACAGCAGGAGAATAGGGACACCACCAAAAAATTAAGACCTTTATTAGCAAAAAATGAGATGAACAGCTTAGTTTTTTAGTACCTATTTGACTTATTTTAGTATATCAGTGGATTCAACACCAAATCTGTCACATGTAGCACATTTATTAAATCTAATAGGCCAAAATGCTGTAGAGGCATTTAATTCCTTCTCTATGGTTCAGTCGCTGTATAATTTTTTTTTCAGAATCAACCAGCCGGTGGGAAATCCTTTAAATGTATTGGAAACGAAAGTGTCTTAAAATCCCTCTCTGACACCAGATGGGAGGCACATTCTATGGCTACAGGGACAATATTGAAATCTTATCCTAAAATTTTAGAAACACTTGATTGTAGAGCTGAAGGCCAGTATCAAAATGGAGACACCAGAAGAAAAGCAAATAATATAGCATTTAAGATGCAAGAATTCGTCTTTATGTTGAATTTTTTTGAATGAAATTTTACACAATTTTCATAAAGCAAGCCAAGTTCTACAGAATGAGTACGTGAACTCAAAAACATGTGCAGATCTCTATGAATCATTAGCTGATCCAACTGTGTGCTTCACGAAATCATTTCGAAAAATATGAAGCAGTGACAAAAAAAAATGCCAACAGGTGTGGATTACAAGCTAACTCGAAAATGTAAGCCTATCTGATAGAAGGTACTTAATGACAGTGATGGACTAGAAATATACCTGAGTGCGAGAGACAAATTTCGCATAAATACCTATTATACAATAATTATTGATACACTACAAACTGAGATGAGAAGAAGAGAATATGTATATAAAGCAATAGCAGAGAGATTTTCGATACTGAATGATGTGCCACATAATGTCAACTTATTATCATATGAAAGTGACAGACATTCTCAAGGTTGTTAAAAGCTGATTAATGCTTACCCAGAGGACTAAACAATAATTTTGCAGCTGAGTTTCAGCAGTTTCATTCTTATATGCAGCACACATTTAGTGCAACAAAAACTGTAAAAACAAAATTCACTCATGCAGAACTTTGTTAGTTAGATAATTGTAGAAGACATTATTGAGTGTGCCTTTCCAAATGTTGATATTGGATTCTGCATATTCTTAACATTAATGATTACCAATTGCTCAGTTGAGCGCTCATTTTCTCAGTTAAAATATATAACAAATCTAAACAGAACAATTATGCAACAAGGCAGGTTTGATGCTTTATTTCTACTAAGTATAGAAGTGGTTGTGTTACAGAAAATTAGTTTTGAGGATGTGAACAAAGACTTTGATACTAGAAAAAGTAGGAGTTTTTTTTAATAATTGAAGTGGGCATTTACAAATATAAACATTATATTCTATCGTTAGTGTAAGTTTTGTCTGGAAAAATGCAATTTTATTTTACGGTTTATATTTGTTGATATTTTTAATATTGAGTTCCTTAATCTGGTCCTGATGGTCTGGTTTTTATTTCTTATTAATATATTAACAAATTCTCCACTCCATGAAAATTGTGAAACAGATTTGTTGAGTATTGCGTAATAATGAACTAAAAATTATTAGGGATAGGTTTTTTATGAGTTTTTCAGAAACTTTTTATGCCACTTCACAGACATTTGAGAAATGTTTTCAGCTAATAGCTGTGGTCCAGAGTCTATCGGGTTTGCTATCCCTCCCCCTTCCGTCTCACTACCCATTTGGGCTGTGTGTGTTGTGTGTGTGTGTGTATATATATATATATATATATATATATATATATATATAAATAAAAAATTAGGCAAGTTGATTAGAAATATGATGAAATGTACCCTCATTTGCGTGCAAGTTCAATTAATATGCGTCAATATTGGTCTTATCTAAATTTTGGACGGTGAAGAGAACGCTAAATCGCTAAGGCAGACCACTTGTGATTCCTTAGTTTTAATCCTGGTCAAGTCATATTTGTTTAGTCTTTACTCATAGTAGTGAAAATGGGTGGGTCAGCTCTTATGAAACATGAAATAAAAACAATAATTCTGATTAAATGACTAGTCTAGACTATAACGAGAGAGAATAGCCATAGTTTTGTGTAGAAAGGATCATACACATTTCTCCCAGCATCTTCCTTATCCTCCTATTAGTGTAAATATATGGGTAGCTGGATATATCCTCCCCCCCCCCCCCCCCAACTCGGCCTGAAATTCTCCTTTCAATAAATTTATTAGATTATAAATAAATTATGTGAAAACCCTCAGTCCGGCGCTAATGTAAATTTAATATAATTTCCGACTTACGCCCTAGTATCGCCACTTTTATGTTAAACACCTTAGGCCCTTCACCCACCGCCGCAACCCGTGGTGGGAGGAAATAAGGTGAAACCGTCCGGCCTCTAAAACTCGTCCGTTTCTGCGCATGACGTCAGCTTAGGGGGACTTGCTTTACTGCGAGCATGCGCGCTATGGCACGTTCTCGAGTTATCTTTAGATTTCAACACTATACCTTGTCTAAATCACTACAGAATAATGTAGAAATATCTAGCGATCTTTAGAATATTTATAGCAAGAATAATATGGCTGTGAAATAATAAAATTACATATATTTAAATATTATAATGCAAAGTGAACGAACTTGTTAAATTCATCAAACAAGGATAATAAAAACAATAGATTCATATTTTACTACTCAAAATATTATGATGCACACGTTAAAAAACACGTCTTGTTTCAATAAAACCATCAAAATTAAATTATGAATTTCAAACAAAATCCTTGACTTGAACGAATAAAGCACAAGAAAAACTTTTATTTTTACAACATAAAACAAAACAAAATATAATATATAACCAAGAAAAGCAAAGTACACTTAAAATATTTTATCCCATCATTAAGTAAACTTATATTCCTTTTTCATTATAAACACCTATTTTATAACTGCGATATTAAGCCCACATATATTATTTCTTTTGAAGTTTTTGAATCTCTGTTTGGAAATTACTGTTTTTCCTATTCTTATATAAATATAAAATAATGCAATCGTAAAAATTTTCATTTTTTAAGCTTTGATAAAACTTTGCGTTTAATATGCCCCAAAGCCCCCAAAAATGGAGTCAACAATTATGTATTTCCTTGGCTCTTGATCCTAAAATATTTAATGAATTTTATTCAAACTTGAAATTGATATTCAATATGGCTATAACTCTATAATGGATTTTTATTCGGACGCTAGCTCTTAAATTAAGAGTAATTTACTGAAAATTGATTTGTTTAAATTTCAGTTCTTTTACAGGTTGCTTTAACGATTTTGTTTAAAATGGATATTTAATGAGTGTTTACCTGACAATAAACACTGTACACGTGTTTCTCGGGTAAAAAATCCTTTATGGACAGTTTACTAATGAGTAATGGTTAATTTCTTCCAAGTGGCTTTATCTTTCTGAGTTTTTGTGGAGAATAAAGTAAAATATGACATTGCAAAGACTTCTGGAAATCTTCTGCAAAATGATCAGAAACAGATTGTGGCTGGATAGAAATGTTATAATTAGCTTATAAGAAATAGTCTAATTTAATGAAGAAATAATTTTGTAAATATAAAATTAAAAATAAATATGAAGGAAACAATATTAAATTATTTTAAATATTTAACAAGACTCTTAAAAAATATAAAATTAGAAACTTTACATTCTTATTTTTCCTCCACGCCCATCTGGGCTGTACGCATTTTTTTACACAAAATAATATGGATATTAGAATTGTAAAATTTAAAGGATATATATCCTCATCTTAATATGAAGGGAGGAGGAAACCATTTATGAAAACCCACCCTTATCACTCTCAGCTGAGAATCAAATATCAACCTACCCGTCACTAGCAAACAAGTGTAGATTGGCTTGATGATTAGGAGGCTAAGAGCATGTGATCACCTTTGTCTGTCAAATTAAACAATCAAATCACTTGGTGTACATCTATGACAGGAGTTTCCAACTTAAACATGCCAGAAGGCCACAGTTGAACCCTCGGAATCTAGTGGCGGATCGCAATATAATCGGATAATTTCTGTCAATCTATACAAAAAATGAGAAAAGGTATTTAATTGTGAATGAAATAATAAGTGATAATTTAAACTTGTTTAATTACATATCAAACGAATTTTCTGACAAAAATATACTCTTTGCTAAGTCGATGTAATACAGCAAATGTAAGGAAGAAATTATTTGGAGCTTTCATAGATTTATTCCCACGCTAGTCAAAACTTTCCGTTTCTCGGATAAAACACCAAACTTTACTACAGTAGATTATATTCGCAAGAAATTTCATGGGCTACCAGTTGGGAACCCCCGATCTAGAGCTATAACTTAGTATTGTTGAAATATTACATGAAGGAATACCAAGTAAAGCTTGCCCATCATAAGCGTAATTGTGAAGGTGTTAATATACATAGCATTGTTGGAAATACGAATTATTGTATTGCATGTCTAAAATTTTAAAAGTTGTAAAAATGGCAGAAAAACAATGAAAATATAATACACTCGAATTAAAACGACAAAGTAGAGAAAATTCCTATTAATAAAATACAAGCTACAGTATTGCTAAACTTAAATACTCAGTTTTCAGTTTAATCTTATTTGTTTGTCCACTTTTATGAAAAAAAGAATTAGAAAAATATTTATCCACCCGCGTCGGGAACGTGTACAGAGTCAACAGTCTTATCTAGTTTGGTTTGTCGGTGATGGGGAGATTGGGGTTCAAATACCAACCGGGCTTACTTACATTGTTGTTCCTAAATGGTTTTCCATCCTCTCTCCATGAAAATTCCTACCTTATTAGTATAAATATGAGGACTGCCTGAACAGGTAAAAAGACGAGGCTCACATAATAATTTTTTATAAATACAGGTCTACTAATCCTAATAAAATAGTAGGACCTTACGCAATAATACTAACACAATTAATTAATATATATATACCAGATTCAGTTGTCAAATCCTGGAAGTGGCTTTCCACTCTCCCTCCACGCAAATACGGGTACACTTCCTTTAAATTAAACCATCTTCACCCTAGCATATTTGCGTATTTAAATACGCATTTAGTTCAAAAAAGTAAAAATACATGGTGACAAACAAATTTATTTAAAAATAGATTCTACATGATTTTAGATTTTGATTGGATTAACGGCGATTTTAAGTCTTGAAGACCCCGTAGTGCAGCTTATTATTACTATTAAATTATATATAATATTTTAACGAATGTTTGTACAATTTATCTATAAAGCACCAAACGTTGCAATATTATATTTGTTAGAATAGTCAGAGAAATTTACTTACAATTTTTCAGATTAAATTTGTGCTCCCTCTTACATACTACTATCCAATTTCTTTTATTAAGTTCATCCTTCGGAAGACTAAGATATTTAATATTGCTGCCAAGCTTGGCATGATTCCTAATTTTTAAAACATTTAAACACACTAGTTAGGTGATATATTTGAATTGTTTCCCTCAAGTTGTCCCTCCTTCAGCTACCTGACTCCCCCGAAGCTGACGTCACGACAAGAAGGAAGGAATGGGAGAACAAGCGCACGTTTGATCATTACTTCTTCACACCACGGCCGCAACCCAACTGCAACTCAATCGAGAAACAACTTTCCAGCAATGGTCGCTAACCAATTGCGTTGTTTGTTCTTCGTCCACTAACGCAACCGGTTTAAGATCAGTTTAACACAAGATGTCATGCAGCTCAGATGATGATGATGATGTTGTGGTCGCATACTGGTATACGAAAAAGGTGGGGGAAAAAAAGAAAAAAATTGTGGATTCATCCATTTATTAGTAACAACCAAAATAGACGAGTGTTTATAGCAGCGGAAGAGCTTGAAAAGGATGACAGTAAATTTAAAACATTTTACAGAATGTCCAGAAAACGTTTATGTTATTATTATTATTATTATTATTATTATTATCATCACCGCGTCTTACTACCCGTTCAGGTTATACGCACTTACGCTAATATATAATGGTAGAGTGATTGTGAGATGAAATGGAAGACCTACAGTTTAACATGGAATCCGAACCACGGTGGAAGCTTGGCATTCCACATATTCACAAGTTGTGATTAATACACGTCTTGTCAGAGGTGAAGGAAGGGTTTTGCAATCGGATAAATCTGTGCCGGGACCGAGGATTGAACCTCGGCCCCTCAGCACAGAAGTCTGACACCTCACCCCTAGACCACCAGGTTACCAACTTTTTATGGAGCTTGTGGAAAAAGTTCGACCTCATGTAGAGAAACGAACACAAACTACCGGAAAGCTATGACAATTTTTGCGAAAAACCAGTATAAAGTTGTACAAGAGTTGGTTTGAAACTGACTCGTCCAGTCGTCTTGCAATCAGTCACAGATCAGTTGGATCTGCACTGGTGGACGAGGTTTGTACTAAAAGCATAGGTCCGACTCTCAATAACTCGAATGAAACTGATATGTGATTTTTTCTTGAGTCAAGTTGCAGTTGCGTTGCGGCGGTGGACGAAGGGCCTTAGGCCCTCCGCACACGGGTTGACTGTTTTGCAACGCGAGTTTCCAACCGGTTGCACATGCAACCATTTGGTGACCTTTCGCGTGTAGGGGAGTGGAGAGACGCACAGAAACGGGACCGGCTTGAAATTGGTTTCCAACTGGTCACGTGCGATCGTGCTTGCAGGTCGCGAAACTATTTCAGTTGCAGGTTGCATGGTGTGAAATTGTTGAAGACGTGTTATTCCAGCGTTGTTAAAGCGTATATTCTTTTTATAGCGTTGTTATGGCTTATATTCTTGACATTTTGAAGTGTTGTTTGTCGACATTCGAAATGAATGATCAGGTGTGGAATATAAAATTCGTTGAAGAGGTGGAAAAGCGTAAAGTGCTTTATAATTAAAGCTTCCTGGATACTCCAGGAAAGATATCACTAAAAGAGCATGGCAAGAGGTGGCAGCCGAAGTAAAAATTACAGGTATGTAGTGGTATTTATTTTATTTATTATTTTTTGTTAGGTATTTATTTAACAACACACACGGCTAATATTGTTAATAGCTAATATTAATTAATAATATTATTCCCCATTTCTGGTACAGTGTATTTCCATTGCCAGGGTACAGATGCACGAGGAGAAAGAAAATAGTTTGCCAAATAATTCCTTAAAGTAGCCGCCGAAGAACCATCATGTATTACAAGTTGTCTTGTCATGTTGATAGCTACTCCCACCATCTCGTTATCTTCTGCAGTATCTGGTGGCCTGTAATCAATCCCCTCTCGTTTAAGTACCTAGTTGTGGAGGACGCAAGCAGCTTTTACAATGGTATTCAATCCTCGGTCCCGGTGTAAGCGGAAAACATTAGTCCAGGATATTATTAGTCTGAATGCAAGAAGGACTCTAGTACAGCATCGGCACGCGCTCAAATGAACGGCATCTCTTTGACACCGATAATAATATCAATGTTGACTAGGAAATTCGTGTCGATATTAATTCTACTTTATTAAACCTCTCACTTACACCTAAGTTATTTGCCAACGCCTTCACCGCATCAACACCAATGTTTTTAATCCTATCTTAAAAAGGAAAAAAGAAAGACAATTAATTAGCATATTATGTCAAAAGCCTTTGAATATTTGACACCCAGGGAGGCTTCTTACTCTGGCACCCTCCATAAATATGATTTAAATTTAAACACACATACAAATATATAACATTCTAAATTATATTATAATAATTATAGAGTAGGGTCACGCCCCTATAAGTTATTTAGAAAGGCCCTCCTCTGAAATATTTTAAAAATCTAATGCCGTAAGGCTTAAGAATTTATTTAAAGTAGTCTTTAACTTTAAAAAAAATTGATACCCTTAAAAGCCCTTTGGAAACTCAATCTACCCATTAACGGCAGTCTTGTCTTATTTTGATACAAACTAACAGTAAATATTGGCATAGTTTGAAGAATTTGTACCTTCATCCCTGCTGCTATCTTCAGGTAAAAGAGAATCTTGACTTTTTGATGTTGGCAGCTCTTCCCAAGGCCTGAATATGCAGTATTTATCCATACTAACAATAAACTAAATACATGCAATCAAATTAATAAACGTCCAACCTGCCTCAGTGGCATAGTTGGCTAACACGCTAGTCGTGTTGAGCTCGACTGCCGAGGACGGGGAGATCAAGGTTCGAATCTCGGTCGGGTGAACTGGGGGGGGGGGTTCCTAAATTGTTTTCCACTCTCCCTCCACGCAAATGCGGGTTCATTTCCTCTAAATTCAACCTTCCAAATTCCTAATCCATTAGCTTAATTAGTACTTAACCGTATAACCCGAACGGGTAGTAAGACACGGTGCTAAATAATAATAATAAACGTCCGAAAAGATACACTAACAAATGAGTTTTGATTTGTTCTGACACACACACACACACACACACACACACACACACACACACACACACACACACACACACACACACAAACACAGCATCCTAAGGGCGGCATTAACAAAGAGCCACTACCTAAAAATTTCCCATTCTAAAGATTTCCTAAGAACTTGAGAGAGACGTTGAAAAAGAAATTAAAAAAACAAAATTGGCGGTATTGACAGGCGGCATTGTCAAAGAACCACTACCTAAAAATTTCCTAGACTAAAGATTTCCTGCCACACCGGCACAGATTTATCTGATTGCCAAACCCTTCCTTCACCTCTGACAAGACGTGTATTAATCACAACTTGTGAATGTGTGGAATGCCAGGCCTCCACCGTGGTTCGGATTCCACGTTAAACTGTAGGTCCTTCATTTCGTCTCACAATCACCCTGCCATTACACATTAGCGTAAGTGCGTATAACCCGAACGGGTAGTAAGACGCGGTGCTAATAATAATAATACAATGGTATTCACTGTTCCTGCTTTTCGACATCGTATGGGCCCATTTAATACCACGAACTTTTCTGCTGCCATTCCAAAGGCGCATTCAATAGTTTTCCTTCCCCGGATAAATCTGTAATTGAAAATCCTTCTCACATTGTCTAGGGTTCTTTTTGCATAGGGCCTCATTAAACTGCGTGACAATGTCAACGCTTCATCTCCCACAAAGTAGTAAGGACATGGACGGTTTGTTTCATCTCAACGGGAAAGGCGAAGGAATGTCAAAACCCGCGTGGGTCATCCGTAATTTCATTGCACTGGCGTTGAAAATACCTCCATCACTGCTTCGTCCGGTGTAACCTGTTCGATCATTGTTAAAAGCCCATCTGCATCACAGCACGCCATTAGGATGGTAGAATGGTATAACTTGTAGCTGTAATTTTGAGAACCAATATTTGGAAATGTCTCTGTTCGGATGTGCTTCCCGTCCACACCCCCGATGCAGTTGGGAAGGTTCCATATCATCTCAAAACGTTCAGCAATTATTTTCCATTGATCTCCTGTGGGTACAGGCATATACATTTCATTCATTACGTCCCAGATTATTTTATTAGTATCTTTAACAATGGCTCCGACTGTTGTCTCCCTTCTTTAGAAATATAAAGAAAGTGACACAATCTTACATCCTGTTGCCAAATACCTGTAAAAATGTAAATAAATCAAATATAAAGATGAAAAACATAAATAAAGATATTTTTATTTTAGTGTTACTGTGTTTTAACATAATAATATGTAACTCTATTCATTTAATTGGTTTCAGAGGCTGAGTGCATAGAGAAGTGGCTTAATCTTCGTACAGTTTTCATACGTAAACTGAAACCTCCGCCAAGTGGATTCGAAAGAAAGGAAATGGCATACTTTCTGGCAGGTGCCATGCAGTTGTGTGTGCCATTCATAAAAAACGTTGGCTTCTCCCTCATCCGGTAGTTTGCCACAAATACCACAGCACGAAACGACAGACTAAATATTTGAAAATTTAGAAAGATGTGATAGTAGCTCTCTGGAGTAGTCATCAGACATAGTGCAGTCCTCACAAGCATCATCGTCACCACCACCTCTGATACAAGCACCATCCATCCCTGAAAGAACAATACTGCCTCAACCAACTCGAGCTAAGAAAAGCCTGAATGTCAGGAATAAATCAGCAGCGGACGCAGATAAATGTGTGGCTGAATATTTCAAAGCCAAAAAAAGCAAGACTGGAAACAACTGCTAACGTAGAAGCTACTAGATCTCACAAAATTGAAAGGAAAGAAGCTCTCAAAATATTTCTACTGAGCTTGATACCTGAAATAGAAGAATTTACTGATTCTCAAATTAAACTATTCAAACGCAAAATATTCAGCGTTATTGATGAGATATCAACCCCATCCCTGCGTCACTCTTCACCATTTATCACAATTGGCTCACCACAGTCGGATTCAACGCATACCTCTGCAATTTCTCCGGTTTCAGAGTCATTACATGAACAAGCATCGCCGGCACATCAGTTTTATACCGACTTTGCAGGGGCTCTCAACTCCAACTATTATAAAATGTGAAAATTTTACTTCAACTATATTCCTTAAGATATGAACAGAAGTGTATCTTTCTTAATTTTTTACTGTATTTTTTATTTCTTTAAATTTAACTTTTTAAATTTTGTGTTTGGACCAAAAGAATGAGTAGTAAATAAAGCTTACCTCAGAGTTATTAATATTCTTTCTTCTGCAATCACACACTCTCTCATATTTGTGTCCATCTTCTGTATGTTAGGAGCAACCAACTTTACCAATTCCAGGTAAGAATATTTGGACATTCTGTAAAATGCTATAAACTTGGTGTCTCTTTGATTCAATTGTTCTGCTGATACGAACAGCCTGCACTTGATATTTCTATATATATCAGGATGGTGCCAATATTCCCTTCATACTGCTCTTCGTAGTCTGCGGTATTGATAATAGTCAACTATGTCTTCTTTATCTGAACTACTACTTGACACGTTGCCAAAACTAGCTTCAAGAATATGTACTAAACGTGTTTCCAACGCAGCACTATATTACTATGTACTATGAAACTGTCGACTGATCCAGACTTAGTCGCGTTCGTGTGTGGACGGTAAACATCAATCGATTGCAAACCGGTTGCACAATAGTCTGATGTGCAACCGGTTTGAAACTCGCGTTGCTAAACAGTCGACCCGTGTGCTGAGGGCCTTAGTGTATATATTTATTTTCTGTGGCGCCAAGGGCTGTCTGCAAACAAGCGGGGAATGTTGCGCCTAGGTAACGGGGCATAACCCCCTCATTCCCCCTCCCCTGAGTAGTCGACTTTACAGTAGGGTGGAGGTACATTCCAGCAGCTAGGGTAGTTTGTGCTGAGCTTTAGCATTGGATTGGTGTTCGTTGGAATATGTTGGATTTGTATTGTGGATTGTTATGTGTTGTATAAAAATATGGGTAAAAGACAAAGGGACTTTTTAACCATTTTTATTAAGCAAAGTAAGAAGAATTGCCCAAATGTTAGTGAGTCAAGTTCAGAAATGGCAGAAGACAGTGGACATAATCCTGTAAATACCACCTTTTGTGAAAGTTCAGTGGTGGAATCATTATTGTACTCAAGTAATAATCCTACTCCTAGCCCTTGCCTGGAACTCTGCCTCTGCAACTCCAAATCCTCTTGATATTGGACAATTAGTGGGGAAATCATGTACAGATGTAGAAAAGTATAATGTTCTTAAAAATGCCTGGGTTCCTAACGATCTATACAAGTTTCCACTTGGACAACGAAACTTATAATACCAGAAAAAATGGCTGTCGGAATTCCAGTGGCTTTCCTATTCGGGATTAAAAGAAGCGCCTTTTTGTAAATATTGCATTATTTTCACTAAAGATTCTAAGGTAGGCAAGGGAAATCATGTTAAGTTGTTAACGCCCCTTTTATGTGACGTGTAAATATTTAAAACTAATATTTTTAACGAAATTACATAGTATATATTTCTTAGACCTATTTTTGGTGAATTATTTTTTACATTATGGTACAATTTGACAAATTTCATATAATGTTGGTTAAGTCATTCATATTGTTTTATTAAAAATAGCTAACCATTTCAAGGAAAGAAAGTAAAATGTAGAAAATATGTTTAAATCTGCCACAGATTTCATATCCCCCCCCCAAATGTCCTGGCTACGCACCTGCGTTATTTACACAAACTTATTGCAGTGTCCGATAACATCAACATCTGTTGTCACGTGCTCTAGGAAAATAATAGACTAGTTTGGTGAGGCTCAAATCACACATGGTTACCAACTTTCCCATTCACACAATCATGAGTGCAGTTTTAAAATATTTTGTCTTTCTCATCTCTTCTCCATGTATTGTAAAAATTCACCAAAAGAGCTCTAGGTGCATAAAATACTCAAAGTATATTCTACTTTGTAACCAAATTTTCAAAAATACGTTTTCAGTAAACTATCTCTCTTTAAAAGTTTTCCTGAGAGACACAAACATAATATTTGGTTAAACATATAAATCACTTTATCAATAGTAGAAGAATTCACTTTTAGGTAAAGTTGATAACTATGTAAATCTAGCATAAATAAACATGGGTATATATGATGCATTATAACAACCGTATTGGCATCAAAATTTAAGTTTATGAAAAAGTTTGATAATACAATCACAAGTCAATATCATTTGGAGAAATACATAATACAATGACTTAAGCCCTAACCAACCTCTAAAAAGTTTTAAGCATTTAAAAAAAAATTATTAAAAATTGTGAACTTTTGAGTTAAATTGCTTTTAGCCAGTAATACGACAAGATAATCCAAACATGTATATGTTAATTATCCCTCGTTGAAATGGGAATAAAACAAAACATCTATAAATAAAGAATTTTTAACAGAAATGAAAAAAGTTAGTGTAAAATTGAATTCAATCCTTAGCTTGTAATCCCTTGTTCCTTTGAATGCTGCATTCCCTGCAACGTATTGAGCTTTTACATGTTTCGATGCAGCACTGGCATCATCATCAGGACTAGTGAAAAAAGAATAGTGATGGGCACAATCGAGTAACTCGATTGTGTTATGTAATCGGGAGTACTCGATTCTTCCGGGATTACTCGAGTAACTTTACTCGGACCTTGTTATTCTTTTATTTTCTCTTTTCTTACCAGCTAAGTGAGAATCGACCTTATTGGTTGTACTGTTTACCATGCTATTTCCATTTAAAAGGCATATTCCCATAGAGCTCATTTTTCACCAACAGTTTCTGCTGCTACGCAAAAATGACCCTTTATGGTTTAAATGTTGCACATGTATTTTCAATACAAAATACTCGCTGATGTAAAGTACACAATCGAAAAGCGTG
Source organism: Timema podura (assembly GCA_033556935.1). NCBI lineage: Eukaryota > Metazoa > Arthropoda > Insecta > Phasmatodea > Timematidae > Timema > Timema podura. The sequence continues at coordinate 119,520,323 of JAVRXN010000010.1, read as the reverse complement.
CTAACTAAGCGTATCACATTTCCGATTCTTTTTAAAAGTACTCGATGAAAGTTACTAGATTTTTTTCCTCGGCACCTCGGCAGTCTTATTTCCACGATCGCATAGACGAAACTAATTATATTCTTTCTTAATTATTTTATTGATTATAATTTTTCCTTAGTAAAATATGATTATTTATAAAATTAAACTATATAGATTACCGTACGTTACAAAATAAAAATAAAAATTAAACTGTTTTTACTTTTAAAAAGATACAATTATTATCAATTCCTTTAACATGAATGTATAAATAAAAGTTTATTTTATTAAAAAGAGCACAACACTTTTTTTTTTTTTTGTGAGACACTTCTTAAAACGCATACTTTCATATTGACTGCATGTAACGTGAAAACTGAAAATAATGGGGTGTCGACTGCCTCCTACAGGAAGAGATCATTAAGATTTTATTAGAATCGAATTCCATTGCAAGACTCCCGAGTAATGTTGTTCAACCGATTGGCACGAGACGATTCGAGTAGATTACTAAAAGTATATGATCAAAAGTTAATGATAATGAATTAGTATAGTTACCAGAGTTAAAAGATGTAGGTTGAGTATTCCAAGTGTTGGAGAGAGGAAACTGAGTTGAAATTAAAATTAACGTGTGTATATAGAGTGAGAACAAAAAACTATCTAGAATGATTGAACTACAAAGTCCAAGATGATATATTTTGTGGGTAAAATTATATAGGATTGAGGTTTTTTTTAAAATGTTGGTATGTTGAGGGAGTGTCCTGACACCCGCCCATCCTTCCACAGTAGTAAATGACCTGTTAGGGCAAGTGTCGTGAATATTTGTACCCTTTTTTCATCCCCTTTTTGTCATTTCTTGTTCTTTTCCTTCTGTACATTCTACAATATATTTCCAAAAAGTTATTTATCTACTATCTCTCCCATCTCAGCTTTGTATATAATTTTACCCACAAAATATATCATCTTGGACTTTGTAGTTCAATCATTCTAGATAGTTTTTTGTTCTCACTCTATATACACACGTTAATTTTAATTTCAACTCAGTTTCCTCTCTCCAACACTTGGAATACTCAACCTACATCTTTTAACTCTGGTAACTATACTAATTCATTATCATTAACTTTTGATCATATACTTTTAGTAATCTACTCGAATCGTCTCGTGCCAATCGGTTGAACAACATTACTCGGGAGTCTTGCAATGGAATTCGATTCTAATAAAATCTTAATGATCTCTTCCTGTAGGAGGCAGTCGACACCCCATTATTTTCAGTTTTCACGTTACATGCAGTCAATATGAAAGTATGCGTTTTAAGAAGTGTCTCACAAAAAAAAAAAAAGTGTTGTGCTCTTTTTAATAAAATAAACTTTTATTTATACATTCATGTTAAAGGAATTGATAATAATTGTATCTTTTTAAAAGTAAAAACAGTTTAATTTTTATTTTTATTTTGTAACGTACGGTAATCTATATAGTTTAATTTTATAAATAATCATATTTTACTAAGGAAAAATTATAATCAATAAAATAATTAAGAAAGAATATAATTAGTTTCGTCTATGCGATCGTGGAAATAAGACTGCCGAGGTGCCGAGGAAAAAAATCTAGTAACTTTCATCGAGTACTTTTAAAAAGAATCGGAAATGTGATACGCTTAGTTAGCACGCTTTTCGATTGTGTACTTTACATCAGCGAGTATTTTGTATTGAAAATACATGTGCAACATTTAAACCATAAAGGGTCATTTTTGCGTAGCAGCAGAAACTGTTGGTGAAAAATGAGCTCTATGGGAATATGCCTTTTAAATGGAAATAGCATGGTAAACAGTACAACCAATAAGGTCGATTCTCACTTAGCTGGTAAGAAAAGAGAAAATAAAAGAATAACAAGGTCCGAGTAAAGTTACTCGAGTAATCCCGGAAGAATCGAGTACTCCCGATTACATAACACAATCGAGTTACTCGATTGTGCCCATCACTATTCTTTTTTCACTAGTCCTGATGATGATGCCAGTGCTGCATCGAAACATGTAAAAGCTCAATACGTTGCAGGGAATGCAGCATTCAAAGGAACAAGGGATTACAAGCTAAGGATTGAATTCAATTTTACACTAACTTTTTTCATTTCTGTTAAAAATTCTTTATTTATAGATGTTTTGTTTTATTCCCATTTCAACGAGGGATAATTAACATATACATGTTTGGATTATCTTGTCGTATTACTGGCTAAAAGCAATTTAACTCAAAAGTTCACAATTTTTAATAATTTTTTTTTAAATGCTTAAAACTTTTTAGAGGTTGGTTAGGGCTTAAGTCATTGTATTATGTATTTCTCCAAATGATATTGACTTGTGATTGTATTATCAAACTTTTTCATAAACTTAAATTTTGATGCCAATACGGTTGTTATAATGCATCATATATACCCATGTTTATTTATGCTAGATTTACATAGTTATCAACTTTACCTAAAATTGAATTCTACTATTAATATAAATCACTCTTAAGATATTAATTTTGAACAACAATGTTGTATTCATTTAAAATAAATCAAATTTTTGAAAATCATTCATCAAAAAATAAACGTAAGGCATACATCCTTATTTACTATTTAAAATTCTCCTCAGATACCTACTTTGAACATAAACGTAAATACTATTTATTAAATATTTCAAATTCTCCAAATAGGTATGTAGGCCTAGTAACTTCCCCCGGAAAACAGGTATAAAGTATTATTCAGCATGTAAAATTATCTACGGATACTCATTTTTAGCAGAATTAAAGAGGCAATTTTGCTAAAATTCCAAATTTTCATAAATCAGCTGTAAGAAAATAATGAGAGCTATAATAGATATCAAGATTGAACGAAATCCATCCAAACGTTTTATGTGTAGCCCGAGGTACAGATGGACTTAGAGAGAGACAGAAATAACTTTGAGACCCACTTTTATTAATTTGGTGGCACATATAATCTATATTAATAAAATGAAGTTTGTCTGTGATGAGCGTTGACTTCTGAAAACTCAGCTCTTCTGCACGAACATGTGCACAGCTCCAAACCAGAATTTTACAATTTTGATGGTTTTAAATCAACTAGAAACCAAATTGAAAGCAATAAATTAAAGAGGTTTTTCTTCTGTTTGTTTGAAGCAAAGCGAATCATTGCCCAGGGTAGCCACGCAATACATAGCGCTGCATAGGCTACTTTGAGGCAGACCAGAGGCAAATACTCGTACCATGTTACACACAAATTGATGGTTTGCTCAAGAAAGTGTTTGTTTACCAAAAATGGTAAAAATACATAGGATGGGGGGGGGGGCGCAACATTATTTTATTATCATACTGTTTAAGTGCTCGAAAGGGGTCGTTATTTCACGAACTATAACTAAGCAGTCAGTCAGCAACGTTTATCCATTCGTCCCTTTTGTTAGCACCCCTAACCTACCCCTCACAGCCCCAATCTTGGTGATTCATTCTCTTTGACATTCGCCTCTGTTTGTTGTTTTATGCCAAGCTTCTATGAATAAGCTTGAGGGTTGCCTCATGATAGCGTGAGTGGAGGTGAGGGAAGTCAGCTTTCCTGGCTAGCTGGAACTTTTACATTCAACCACTCAAAAAAAGGGGGCTGGGTCATGTGGAAACAATAGGGTGTTTATCACGACATCGGGTATAAAACTACATTGTGGATAAAAAATGTTTGGCCTATACCTATTTCGAATTGTGTTGAATCACTGTTCGTGGGAAGGTCAGGGCCCAAATACCGACTGAGGGCACTGGGAATGATTTCCCCCTCGACTCTCAATACTAATATTGGTCAATTAATTTAAAACTCACATCGTCTGGTCCTTAAATTAATGTAACAATATACGGATTGGCTAAATGGACAGTAAAACGTGAACTACTAAAACTTATCATTTAGACTCTCAATTAGATAATACTATTTATCTTTGAGTTTGTACGCCCTTTCTTCCATCGCCCCATGCTGATTTTTAACATTTTTATATAAAGAAATATAAAATTGAATGTAAACACTCCTCCACCTAAAAATGTACTCCATTAAATGTTGGCCAAGTCTAAACAAGTGCTCCACGGTCTCTTCCACTTTAGTTTACTACGTGATTACTGTCAAAATTACTTTTAAGGATTTGGCCAGACTGACAAGCGTGCTAGTGAGCGCGCAAGCGACTGGGTGGCCAGACTGACTGGCGAGCGAGCGAGCGTGTGATTAGCAGATAGCTCTCGATAGTTGTTGACGAGGAGGCTCCGAATCTTGGCTCAGTGAACTGAGGGTGGTTTTTAACAAGTGACTAATTGTTGTGGTTTTCTCATCCTCTCTCCACGATAATGGGGATTCTTATTTGTAAAGGCCTACTTAGATTATAATATTGAAGTATTTTAACATATCAGTTTTACATATATATACATATAGGTATGGTGTATGATCCTACCAATTATATCAGGCCGTTAGTAGCAAATGTGCTAAACCTATCGATAATAATAAAAATGTAAAAATGATATGTTTTCCTAGCACTCAATGAACCAACATACAATAATATTGCCTAGCGCCTGTAAACTAGACTGTACCGGCTCGAGCACGCTCTCAGTCTGGCCGCCTCTCATTACAACCAATGTGTTCTATTTTATATTTTAGTCGCTCGTTCAGTCTGGCCACCTCTCATTACAACCAATGTGTTCTATTTTATATTTTAGTCGCTCGCTCCAGTCTGGCCACCTCTCATTACAACCAATGTGTTCTATTTTATATTTTAGTCGCTCGTTCAGTCTGGCCGTCCACTTATTCAGGAATTGATACATTTCTTCTGAAACGAGTGCTCAATTATTGAAAATGCAACAGCTTCAAATAAAAAATAATCACATATAATTAAGGAAAAAATGTGATTAAAAACCTCGTTCGTGAATTATTTGGAAAAATATCTAGTCGAAAATCTAGGGGAAAATCTTACTGTCTAGAAATTTTATTAGTAAACATTTTTTCAAGGAAATATTTGTAGGAATGTTTTTTATTTTATTATACTAGTGAATTAAAATTAAATATATAATATTTTTCATATTCTAAACATTTATCATTACAACATACAGTGATAAAAAAAAGGGGGGAAACATATGAAGAATGTAACAATGCATTTTACTCACTTCGGTGGCCGCATGATCTAAGGTGTCTCTCTCGCGATAGACTGGAATACCAATATCGAGGAAATCGGGGTTTGAATCATGGTCGGGTCTACTATTACTACATCCGAGATGGTTTTCCACGCAAATGCGGGTATATTTCCTCTAAAATTCAACCGTCCTCATCATGGGCGCCCGCGGTAAGGGGCAAAAGTAAATTCCTGGATGCACCACTGAATCTTAATATCTTCAAAATGAATCCTGCTATAAGTATGAAAAGGTTTTATTCATTTATAAAACATGAATAAAATTATTTAGAGAAATCATGTTCATCTCTTCTTACAAAACCAATGTTATACAAATAGGTTTTATCTAATCAAGGAAACACTTATGCAAATTATGTATAAGCTTAACAAACTCATTTTACTCTATAAAAAAACTTTTAACATGGATCATGCAAATGACAGGGAACATTTCCATTAACTAACTCAGGTTTAGAGGTAATAGCAGTAATAAAGTGACAGACAATTAGTGTTAAGTCAAGGATTTTACCTGAACAGGGTATAAATGTAGAGAGGGAAGGGGAGTAGTAGGGCTTGCAAAAAAGATGGAAAGATAGATAATACCAAAAGAGGTTGAGGAGGAGAGGGATAGGGACTTCCGATGACAGACCCATCTAGCAGAAAACGGCTGAACTTTTTCAACAGTTATTACATGATTTAATTTGAAAATACCAAATTTTGTTTAAATTATTTTACTATAAATATTCATCGTGTATGATAGAGCACTACTTATTCTCTAGAACAATATGATAACTTTAAAACTGTATTCTTGTATTTCATGTTTTATTTAATTTTAATTCAATCGAAATTACATCTTATTGTAACAAAGTAAATATTAACTTGTAATGTTTTTTATTAATATAGTTCATATTAAATTTACAAATTAAATATGATACAAAAAACCGCGTGTTGTTACTATGCATAGTTTCTTAGAAATAGGGTATACGACTTTATCATTCTTATATAGTAGTTGTCCATCCGAATCTTAAGATATGTTACAGTAAATACAATTGCCATAATACCCTTTCATTACGGGTACTTTGTTAATGACACTGCGCTGCTTTCTCCGGGAGAAAACTTAATCTGGTCCTCGACCCCTTTCATATCTGGCCACTCTCCTATCCCCCCGTCACAACCCTAAGTCCTATAACAACTATTATATATATATATATCTCAGAGTACGAGGCAACGCAGACTTTCTATTTATTTTAAGTATTTTGATTGCGGGAGACAGTGATAATCTATTTGGTGTATTTTTATACATTATTTTCATCGCTGTAGGATAGTGATCTGACATTTTTATACTAATTATTCCAGGTATTACATCATAGTGATCTTTTGATATACTTATACATAGATGATCAATAAATGATCTAACTAAATTGTTTGAGAAACTTCTTCCCTAGTACACTTATTAATTAATTAATAATAATAATAATAATAAAAGCGTCTTAGAAATTATAGCTCCACAAACCAAATCACATAGAGGTAAAGGCAATTTTTTATTTTAGTATTAAAAAAATAAATGGTACGGTGCATCACACAGACTTTCTCTCACTTTTATCTTGAAATAGACACATATTAAACTCTCGTAAGATTTGTTAAACAAATTTATAGGTGTATACATTGTTGTAGAAACACTAAACCAAAGATTATAAATGAAATATAAATATACACTGTTACTTACTCTATGGCGTAAGGAATTAGGAACACGGTTACAGATAAATTGGGAAAAAAGAGAAACCTCTTGAGGATCAAATACATTTTCAAAAACCTGTATTAAAAAGTGTATATATATATATACTTATATATATATATATATGTTTATATTGGTTTTATAAAAATATATTTCAAATAAAACATTTTAACCTTTAATAGTACTACAATTTTACAATGATAATTTGTTTCAAATAGTTGCGAAGAAATGATGAAAATTTGAAAATCTCCCTTATGTAACGTACCCTCAAAGTCATGTTCATGAGAAAATGAACATTTCCATCTTGTTTATAATGGTAAACTGTGTTTAGATATCAAATTTAATCATAATCTTTAGAACGAATTTCGAGAAAATAGATACATTCTTTTTTTGCCTTTCAATAAACTACCTTTAAATTTAGGGTTGGATATCTAATTCCAAAAACCCCTCGGTGGGACCTTATGAAAATCCAGATACAAAGTTTTAGCCCAAACAGTAAAATGGTTTCGACTCTAGCCCAGCCCAAGCTATTGTACAAACAGTCAGATAGATGGCTTTGCGAAATACACTTTTTTTTATTTCAGGGGGTCATGAAACGTCGACATTTATCAAAATCTCGAGTTCGAATTTTTGACGATCACAATATTTTCACCTCGAGGTGTCGAAAGTAAGTAAATACTTGTTTAAAAAGCTTAGTTACCCGTAGCGGTGTTCTAGCCGTTGCTTGCCGTTGGTTTGATCGCCATTGATGGGGAGGTCGAGGTTCTAATCTCGTCGCATGAACTGAAGATGGTTTACCCGTTAAAGTTTTCCACAAGTGATTTATCACTCTGGTTATCCCATCTTCACTCCGCGCAAATGCGGGCTCACTCCCTGTTAGCTACCTCCTCATCCCTACCCAACCAGATTAGGCCGTTAATAGCCTGTGTGCTGAACGTAACAACAAAAAAGAAAAATCTTAGTTTTAGATAGTTTATAATCGTATTATAATAATAAATTAATGATTTTGAATGGAAACATGGTTTACAAAGTTTTTTAATTCATATTTTTCTTAGATTTTAGAATGCAATGTTCTTGTTAGTCTGATGTTCACAAAAGTTAACAGTAGGGCCTATTTATAACGTGAGATAGGCGTACAGTATGTAAATTCTATTTAATAGAAATAAAATTTAACAAATTGTAATTTTTCGCAAAACTTTGGCCAACTTTTTAAAAAATATATTTCCAATTTTTTTAACAGCCTAGAACAAAGTGTGGTTTTCACCTTTGTTTTTCTTTCTTATGTACAAACAAATTGTGGTGCACTTATTTTAATTCTAACTTCCTTATACCATTATATTTAAATAATTAGCGTAAGTAGCGACCGTAAAAACTATGTCACTGAAAAAACAAAAAGAAATGGCTTTTTTTTATATTGGGAAGAACATATATTTTTAAATATCTCTACAGTAATAGATAAACTAAATAAAAATGTCACAATTTACTTTAATTAAGGATTTCCTACGGTGACATAGATAAATTATACTTTGACAGGGATTCGAGCCCGTGTCCTTTGACTTTGGACGTTATTTTATATATTTTTTTAGCACCGCGTCTTACTACCCGTTCGGGTTATACGCTTAAGTACTAATTACGCTAATGGATTAGGAATTGGGAAGGTTGAATTTAGAGGAGGTGAACCCGCATTTGCGTGGAGGAAGAGTGGAAAACCATTGAGGAAAAACAACCCCCAGTTCACCCGACCGAGATTCGAACCTCGATCTCCCCGTCCTCGGCAGTCTGGCTCTACACGTTATTCTATAAAACCCCGAGATTGTGGCTCAAAACTTGGCATCACTCCTTGGAGAGTATAAAGGTGATAACAAGCAACAAAGTTGAAAAGGTGGTGGTGGCTGTAATGTAAGGACACTGTTAAAAGGGTGGAAGTATAGGAGGGGGAGAGGGGTCGGTGTGGTGACTGCCATAGCTACAGTAGCGCACCTCTAGAGAGGTGATAATACAGAGTACTACTTGGAAGAGAGAGATGGTATGTCGTATTTCCTCTTGTGGTCACGTGCTCAAAATCTACCCTTATTGCTATCCTTACACACTTGCCACTGGTTCTTGTAAACAACTTGTACAGAGCACCACTCCTTTAACTAAATTAGACTTATAACTGGCACCACAGGAAAAAAGAGAATCGCATTCCAACAAAGAGCATACATAAAATAATATGCACTGCTACAGAAACATTTTATTTATTCTGTCAATTTTAAATTCCCCATTTCCCAAAACCTTTTTAAAAATTGAAATTACCCCCTTACTCGAAAGAATCTTGATTCAATAAAATTTTCATCCACATAAAAGACATTTATTATTTCAATTATACGTTGTTTCGTATCTCAACTAGTGGCGGAGATATCCGCTATTGAAAACACCCTCAAATTCATGTTCATGTGAAGATGAGATGCCTCCTCTGTTTGTAATGTTAAACAGTGCCTAGATATGAATTTTAATTAGGCCTATCGATTGTTAAAGAACGTAACAATTTTTACATTTGAGCAATTGACGCTGTAAATATATCACATCCGATATAAACACGAAATGTAATTAAATTCTATTGAACATGGCTTACAACAATTTAATCTGTAATTGAAAATACCTTTGTTTTGAAATATTTCTCTTTTCCACGATTCGTACAACCGCCTAAAATGTGCAATTTTGCCTTGATGGATTACACTATGACCATCTCTAATAAGCTATACCATAGTTTAATTATGAAGGTAAGCTTGCTACCTTACACCTTTTTCAAAACAATTTAATGTCTCCAACATTTTATGCTATGTTTATTGTACTATACTGTTTATAAACGTTGTCATGTGTTCATGTTGCGCTGTGTTTGGGAGATCTCATCATACAATGGCTGGCACAAGGTCACCCTCGTTCACAGGATTCGTGGGAATCATACATAGCTTTGAAGAAACAATACACTTTTTTCCCTATTTATAATTGTTGTGGTCGTTGAATGACGACGACTCTCTGAGCTATCGTTCGGCTCCAATTTAGGTTTATCGCTACATTCATTTTAATTCGTGTTTATTGACTAAGCAACACGTCTGGATTCCCCCGAGACCTAGACTAGGATTCTGTAAGGCGCCCAAACAAGTCCAATGTTTACAGTATGACTCGTGTTTGACTAAGTAGAGGATAGGGTGGCATTCTCGCACAAAATGTGTCAGCATTCGTCACAGGAAGACAAGACAGGTCAGCAGTAGGGACGTCACATGATTGAGTGATCACATTTTACACTCCAGCTGAAACTCTCTGATTGGTTTCATTCAAACTTGATATTTAGATGTCTTTGAGGAGAAATTAGGATTATAATTCTAGATCTAAAATTAAAGGTAATTTAAATCGAAATGTTGTGATAATGGCTTAACGATTGCTTTACATGATACATTTTCAATTGGAATTAACTAGTTTTCCAAATTTGGTCTACATAAGACCACTTTTCAAAAATACATTCTAATGTCAACCTTCTATAAATTTGACAATCTGTGGGACAGGTAGTTCATTGCTTTGTAGGCAGGAAATCAAACTGGAACGAACAGTTATTTTCAAGGAACGGGAACCGGAATCCTTGAATAAATAGCTTGAGAACCAGAACCGGAATTATAATTGATAAGTTATATATTTAGGTTCATAAAGGTTCTAAATTTTTCCAAACGCTTTTAACGTTCTCATCTAAAGAGAAAGTGATGTAATGTTGAACATTTTAGACCTTGAGATTATGATGCATTTTAACGTTTTCTGTGCCACTGAACCAAAAAAAGTGGATTTTACAATGTTGTCTGTCCGCCCATCTGTCTGTCTGTCTGTCTGTGTGTGTCCCCGGCCACACATCTGAAATTGATAGATTTTGTTCAAACTTTACCACCCCCGGACGTTTATTTTTAATTTTGACCATAGTCCTTAAATTAAGGTTAGTTTACTGATTGAGTGTTTTTTTGAATTCTAAATTTTTCAAAAAGGGCTTTAACGATTTTGTTTGAAATGTAGTCTATATCTGGGTAGTGTTTGACCTCTCAAATAAAAATATATACTGATTTTTCTGTAAGCAATTCGTTTAAGGGTAGTTTAATGACTGTATTTATAAAAATTAGAAATATTTTAAAAATGACTCTAACAATTTGTTTCAAAATGGGTATTTAGTAAGTTTTTTTACAATATACATAATTTTGTACAAGATTTTCTTTTTTAAAATGTTTTTATAGTAGTTCATTGATAACATATTTTGTTCAGAATTGGTATTCGGTGTCTATTTTACATGATAAATAATAATGTATGTTTGTTTTTTTATTCACTTAATTTAATGGTAGTTTAGGCCTACTCAAGACAAATTTTAGAAAATTTGAAATATTTTCATTGTGGCCTTGGAAGATTTAGTTCATCATGGATAGGCTTATTTGGGAATTATTTTTCATGCTAAATAAGAATATATTTTTATTTTTACAAGTTAAAAATAATTTGAGGGTAGTCAACAAATAACTCATTTTTGAAAATTTGAAATTTGTTAAAAATACGTTAGCAATTTTTCTAAAATTCATATATGACTTATGTTTATTGTTACCAACAAGACAATGTGTTTGTGTTTCTAAGTAAAACTTGCTTAGTTATAGTTTACTGAAATACTATTTTGAAATTTTCGTTCCAAACTATTATACACAATATGATAACGTTTGTGCGATTGTGCTGTAGCATTTATTTATAATTTCATTCTTTGACCGGCTCTGTGCTCTAGTGGTCAGAGTCTCTGGCTACTGATCCAGAGATCCCGGGTTTGATCCCTGGTGCTTCCAAAATATCTCTGCAACAGAGTAAAACTCAACCTCGTGAGGATGAATGCATACATAAGTAGTAGCTCCAGTCTAGAAAACTGAGCTTAGTGGCCGGAGGATTCGTTGTTGTTGTTGTTTTACAAGCAGTTTAAGCTAAATACGAAGAAATAACATACAAGTGTTTTCCCTATTTACGTGTTGGTTGGCTGATCAGTTTACACACATGAGTAAGGGGGGGGGGGGGGACGTCACTAATTGTAAATCTTTTCATTCTTCTCTGCCTTCCAATAGAAGTAATCCATTGTGTGCATTGCACAAGGGATTTTGTATCTTTCTAGTAAATAATTGTTATAATAATTTGCTAGATGGGGAGAAATTAATATCATAATATCTTTAAACATGACAGGGACATCAACGTCCACACTAGGAGCGTTATTCAGGTGAATTGTATACAAATAAATATTAGGTATTCATTTGGAAATATTATACCTAATCTTATTATTATTTTGAGATGTGGGTGGACAAAATTAAACAAAACAATCTCTTGTCCAAAGGACAAATAAATTGTGCAATTAATTAACTTATGAATTATAGTTCAAAACCAAAAATAATAGGAACTTTTATGTTTATCCAGCCGGAACTGGAACTTTAAAATGTTTGTTAGAGAACCTGGACGAGAACAAGAACCGATAAATATTCCTGTGCCAAATACTATTTGCACTTTTAAATGTGTGGCCGCTCCCTTGGCCTGGTCCATTTTGGCTGCATGATCAAAAACATTATACACGGGGTTTTGGTTTAGATCTGATAATATTACACATCCTTCAAAATATTTTACTAGCCTTAGGGACAAATTTTTTTTTAATAAGTTATGACATTTTCACGGGGCTGATTTTATACTTTTCCAGAATTCTTTGATTAGTTTAAAATTTATGAGGAAAATACGGACGGACCTAGAATCTATATTGTTCGGCCACTCAACGTCTCTTACTTTGGGACATTCTGGTTCACTTTAATTTTATTTTAAAAATTTGGCATGCCTACAATTTCTATACAATTCTTGAATATGTGATTCTTGTTTTGAATCAAGTAGTATTCAAAGTTTGAAAGTTCATCTTCTGAATTAGACAAATGTAAGTAAAATAATATATAGGTTTGTGTTTATTTGTGTTCAAAAATGCAGTTGGAATCTAAACATTAATATCATCCGTTACAAAAAATGTTATTTTTTCTTCAAATAACATGTTTTAAATTTACAATGCACATTTATAAACGCTACAAGAACTTTGTAAGTTAAAATTGTATGTTGGCGGTACCTGAGATAAAATAAGTTTAATACCCTCTTATTCATGTAATTGTTAATTAGTGTTGAAAAAACTTCACACATAGCATACAATTTGTGATACAACCACATTTATAGCATGGAGCGATGGTTACAACCACTATCATAGCATGGAGCAATGGTTACAACCACTATCATATCATGGTGCAATGGTTATAACCACTCTTATAGAATGGTTATATACAATCTTCCCGCATATTTAATTCACTGTCTTCAACGTTTAAAAACACTTGAAATTTATATAAAACTTAATAAAACAAATGGGTGTAGCGACGTTAGCACTAAAGAGGATCTTTCAAGGAAGGCACTACAACTAAATCACCAAATGAAAATATAACATTCTGTTATCCTACTGTTGTCGGATGGGACCTCTTGCAACGGATACACCTCTCCTCCTACGCTTCTTGCTGGCCTGAACCAGGCCTGCTACATAGTCTGCGACAGGCTTGTTAACCTCCTGGACACATTGACCGGCCTGGTCCGTAGCTCCCGACCGACAGAACATCTGGGCGATGTATAGAATGCGCGTCACGCATTGGGGCACCAAGGTAATCGGGTGTACGTTGAACAAGACGTTCTCGGAGCAAGGTCCCTGGGACCCAAGTCGGTAACATTGCCCGGGGCTCTCCACCTGTGACGCGGCAAACCAGCCGCTTCCCTTTTCTTTCCGGTTCAGGTGGTGACACGTATCCGGGACACATCGCCCCTTTTCGGTGCCTCGATCAGACTTAACTAGCACCTGCGTCGCCGAGCAAGGTCCGCGTCGGTGCAGAGGGTAGCACGCGTCGCTGTCAGGGCCTCGCACGTGTGGAGGATCGTTGGTGCAGACACACTCTCCCTCCCCGAACGGATCGTCGCGTAGTATGGTGTTGTCACTCTGACACAGTGTCCTGTCACTCTTCTTGTGACAGGTCTCGTCTCCAGGCCACCACACATGTAACGGTGTACTGCAGCAACGACACGGTCGACAAACGGCTGCAAGACGAGGTAACGACTCCTCGTCCAACACTAACCATTCTCCGGCTGTCTCATTGCACGGGCCTACCTCTAACAATCTGTAGCAGCGATCATTGCCAGAATACAGCATCTTCTCTTGTGCGAAACATGTCCTCTCTTTGTCGGAGAACAGGTCTTCTGACAGACTGTCGACAACCAGCACTAGTACCCACAACACTCGCATGTTAGTGACTGACTCGCTCTCTCGCTCTCTCGGACTAACAGTGTCGCAAGGTCGAGCTGACGCTAGCGCTTGGTGGAGGGAGTGGCATATTAGACAAACAACCATTACGTCTGGTTTGCCGGTGACGCGGGCGTCGGGGTTTGAATCACGGCCGAGTATACTGAGGGTAGTTTCTCCTAAATGGTTTTCCACTATTCAGCCAAGAAAACTCGGGTACATTTCGTATACATTCTACCTCTATCATTATTACAATTATTTGTAATTAGTGGCCTACTTAAATGTATAATCCAATTAGTAGTGAAACGCGGGTAAAATAAAATACACCTCACCTCTGGTGGTTATTTACTAACCATGTGTGTAACGTATATCTACTTGTTTTTAACTAACATTATTATTATTACTATACTAGCAATAGACCACTACTATTTTACCACTGATTTTCTTCTTCTAACACGACCTTTCCCAACCTTCTGATAGCTAGCAGCAATGCTGTTTAAATAATGTTTTAATAAGTAGGTGTGTTGTGATATTGGATGGGGAAGAGTAGTAAAACCACCTTGAGTAAACCTACCTACTTAAGGGTTCGGCCAGACTGACAAGCGAGCGAGCGAGCGCGTGATTAGCAGATAGCTCTCGAAAGTTGTTGACGAGGAGGCTCCGAATCTTGGCTCAGTGAACTGAGGGTGGTTTTTAACAAGTGACTAATTGTTGTGGTTTTCTCATCCTCTCTCCACGCTAATGGGGATTCTTATTTGTAAAGGCCTACTTAGATTATAATATTGAAGTATTTTAACATATCAGTTTTACATATATATACATATAGGTATGGTGTATGATCCTACCAATTATATCAGGCCGTTAGTAGCAAATGTGCTAAACCTATCGTAGTAATAAAAATGTCAAAATGAGAAGTTTTCCTAGCACTCAATGAACCAACATACAATAATATTGCCTAGCGCCTGTAAACTAGACTGTACCGGCTCGAGCTCGCTCCAGTCTGGCCACCTCTCATTACAACCAATGTGTTCTATTTTATATTTTAGTCGCTCGCTCCAGTCTGGCCACCTCTCATTACAACCAATGTGTTCTATTTTATATTTTAGTCGCTCGCTCCAGTCTGGCCACCTCTCATTACAACCAATGTGTTCTATTTTATATTTTAGTCACTTGCTCAGTCTGGCCACCTCTCATTACAACCAATGTGTTCTATTTTATATTTTAGTCGTTCGCTCCAGTCTGGCCACCTCTCATTACAACCAATGTGTTCTATTTTATATTTTAGTCACTCGCTCAGTCTGGCCACCTCTCATTACAACCAATGTGTTCTATTTTATATTTTAGTCACTCGCTCAGTCTGGCCACCTCTCATTACAACCAATGTGTTCTATTTTATATTTTAGTCGCTCGCTCCAGTCTGGCCACCTCTCATTACAACCAATGTGTTCTATTTTATATTTTAGTCACTCGCTCCAGTCTGGCCACCTCTCATTACAACCAATGTGTTCTATTTTATATTTTAGTCGCTCGCTCGCTCAGTCTGGCCGCCCCCTTAAGGCCCATTCTCTACGGACGTTAGTTACCCTCCTCGGTGGCGTAGTTTGCTAACGCGCTAGTTTCGTGTTGAACCAGACGGCCGAGGACGGGGAGATCGAGGTTAGAATCTCGCTCGGGTGAACTGGGGTGGTTTTTCCTAAATGGTTTTCCACTCTACCTCCATGCAAATGCAGGTTCACTTCCTCTATATTCAAACTTCCCCATGCCTAACCCATTAATGTGATTAGTACTTAAGCGTATAACCCGAACGGGTAAGTAAGACGTGGTGCTAAGTATTATTATTCACTGTACACATTTATATTATAATCTTGTCATCCACCATCGGCGGGGTTTTGGCTGATTAATACTTTGGCCTCATGAGAAATGGTTAAATGACCTTTTATCTTTATACCAAAGCACTTACGATTCAATACTCTATAAATAGTGTACACTTGGTTTAATGTAATATAATGTAAATTTAGTACTTGTTAAATGAATCCTTTGTGTTGATTTATCTCTATATTCGACTCTCGACAGTCCATGAACTAGTCAGCTAGCGCAAGTGCTATCCAACTCGATGAGTTTTTGCCAGGTATTTGAAATAGACAAGTGAAGAAGCCAGTTCAGGGAATGGGAAGAAATTTCCCCAATTCAATAAATGACCAATCTCACTTTTGGGTTGCAATATCTACACCCATAAAAATCTCAGTATATTTTTGCCAGATGAATTTTAGAAAAAGTATGATCTGCTCTCTTATTTTCCTTCAGTAAACTACTTCACGTTTTTTAAAAAGCTTTTTAACAGAAGCTCCTTCTAGAGTGAATGACATAATTTATAAACTAGGCTTATTTAAATGAGCTTACATGTGTGGGGGATAATGTATCAAGTTTTTAGTGTAAAAGTATGATACATCAAAATAACATACTCAAGATTGTGTTGATTGCTACATTGCGCCAAAATATTTAAACATATATTATTGTTAAAACAACAAGAATGATAAAATGATTAGATTTTCTTACCATTTAAAATAATATTATCATTAATGGAATCAAAATAAAACTGAATACATATCACTCCACAATAATGTAGGTTTGTGACTTGTCTTGTTATTGTAATAAGCTATTCAATTCATTTCACTTAAAATGTAAGCTAGCTATTTGGGCACATTTTTAAATAATCACTCGCTAACGAGTATGATTGTCTTCCACGGATATTATTAGTTGAGATTGTGGGTTCTTAGGTGACTGTAAAGACCAATCCTGGAGTTACAGACTCTCCCTCAGTGACGGTATACATTGTCTGCGTTAACCGCTGGCTGTTGAGGGTTGACTCTCCTATAGTGTGTTCGTTCTTTCCTGGCATTACGCTTGTCAGATTGGTGTCTTAGTCGTTGTAGTTCAAAGTGTTGTTGGCCTTCATGGACAATCTGACGCCATGTTGGGCGATTGGCCGCGGTGGCCTCCCAGTTGTCAATGTCGATTAGACACTTCTTCATGTTGGACTTAAGAATGTCCTTGTACCTTTCGTGCTGTCCCTCCAGGTTTCGTTGGCCATCCTTCAGCTGTGAATACATAATCTGTTTTGGGAGTCGAGTTTCGTGCATTCGAACAACGTGGCCTGTCCATCGAAATTGATGCTTTATGATCAACGCTTCAATACTGGTGGTATTGGCCTCTTTTATGACACTGATGTTAGTACGTCGGTCTTACCAGTTTATTCTGAGGATTCTCCTAAGGCAACGCTGATGGTACCTCTCCAGGCATTTTAGGTGCCTTCTGTAGGTGGTCTGAGTTCTGATATTATGGCTGTCAAAGACTCTTTCTCGCAACCGTCCAAAAGCTGCGCTGACACATTTTAGACGGTGCTGGGTTTCACAATCAATATTTGCATTTGTCGATAGGTGACTGCCAAGGTAAGGAAAGTGTTCGATGTTCTCCAAGACCTCACCATTGATTGTGATGGCAGGATCTGCAACGTTAGAATTGAGTGCAGGTTGATACAGAATCTGCGTCTTTCCGATATTAATTCCCAGCCCAATTAACGTATATGCCTCATTAAATGTATTCAAAATAGCCAGTAGGTCCTCTTCTGAGTTGGCCAAAATAACGTTGTCATCTGCGTACTGGAGTTCGAGAACTGACGTTGTAAATATCTTGGTCTTCACTCGTAGTCTGCTAAGGTTGAATAAGCCACCATCCGTCCTGTACACTATTTCTACACTCGGTGGCAGTTTCCCATCTATAAGATAAATTATAATCCAACAAATATTTAAAATAGCGTGGGGGCAGTTTACACATCCCTGTTGGGATCTTAAAAAGTTTTCCAAGTCCATTGCTCAGAATAGTACCATTCATGTTATCGTGTAGCAGTCGAAGAATCTGAATTTATTTCGGGGGGGAAGCCAATTAGAGCAAATATCTTCCAAAGAGCATCTCGACTAACCGAGTCGAAGGCCTTGAAGAGATCAATGAAGGCCATGTATAGAGGTTGGTTTTGTTCCCTAGATTTCTCCTGCATTTGCCTTGCACTGAAGATCATACATATCAGCTGTACCTCGGTTGGGTCTAAATCCACATTGTGTTTCTTGTAAAGACCCTTCGGCGAGTGGTATCAGATAGTTGGATAGAATTCTGGCAAAAGTTTTGCCAGCAACAGAAAGCAAGGATATTCCACGATAGTTGCCACGCTGAGCCTTGTCTCCCTTTTTGAAAATAGTTACTATTAGTGCGTCTCTTAAGTCAGCAGGTATGGTTACGGAGTTCCATATCTTGACGATGAGCGCATGTGTATGCTCAGTTAAAACGGGGTCCCCTTCCTTGAATATTTCGGCAGGAATTTCATCTGAGCCAGCTGCCTTATTATTCTTAAGCTGTCTTATTGCATCTTTGACTTCCTGTTAAGGAGCTTCGCCAAGTTGGTCTTGTATGGGTTTTTGAGGAATTATTGAGAAAATGCCTTCATCAACATTTGCATCCCTGTTTTAAGAGTTCTTTGAAGTGTTCCTTCTAGCGGGTGCTAAAAGAGCCGTTGTAGCCGAGTGTAGTGCCATCCTTAGATCTAAGGGGTTTCAGGACTCGAGTAGACGGGCCATTTAAATACTTTTATGTCAAAAAGAAAAAAAACCATTGATACCATATAATAATTACATTATTTATGCCATCAACCACCATATAATAAATGCAATTTTTTTTCCCTCTTCATACATTCTCTCGGAGCTTATAGCTTTCACCTTCAGAGTAGTTTTTTTATAAATATTTTCTGAGAAATTACTTTGAAATCTATCTAAAATATTTTTTTAAAACTTCACCGATAGGTATTACATTGTACTGAATTTTCTTTTAATTTAATGTAAATTGCTAGTAATTATGTTTAAAGATTTATCAGTGCAGTTGTTTAATCGAGTATTTCCTGTAGATACAAGAAGCCATCAAAGGAGCGACTTGAAACAGCCGAGTACATAGCAGCCATGAATGCCAGAAGTGCAGCCTTAAATGAATCTGATTCTCTCTCCATCCACAGAGGTTTAGATGACATTGAGCGGCCTAACTTCTCACGCTCCACTAGCAGTACAATCAGCAGGTACATACACATCCCATACTAAGTCACCCTGAATTGACATAATATACAATAAACAGCTATTTTTACTAACATCCATTGCCAAAATATAGAAACCAAGTGTTGTTTACTGGTGTACCATACAATTTCTACTTTGTTTTTATATATCCCATGTGGAAACATCATATCTGGGTCAGATCTGTCACAGCTCTTGGCTCTGGTTCAATACAATTAATAAAGTAAACAGTGTGATAGTAAGGAATACAAGTTGCTACTAGTCTCATTTGTGATACAGTCGACTATGTGGGTCTTGGGGTAAAGTGCTCGCCTCAGGACCCGATGTTCGTGAGTTCCAAACCCAGCCGGGGTTGACACATTTTTCTTGAGCGATAGAAAATCCATAGCACAATAATTTCCTTCAGAGGGAAGGTAAAGCCGTTGGTCTCTTGTTGATTGTGGCATGTAAAAAAAACCTGGAATGTATGTGGAAATACCTCTCCTGGCATAATTGGTAGGCCCTTTGACTCTCGCTAATAGAAATTCTCATGTTCTGATATATAATCAGTCGGTTCAGAAAGTACATGTTAAAATACCTCAAATAAGTAATTAAGTAAATAATAATTGTGATACAAAAATCCCTTCAATCTATTTATCTTTTATAAATAGTTTCTGACTAGAACATGTTTATTTGTAAATAGTTTTGAGTTGTACATTCCTTGGCATATTTAAACTGCTTGCATTGATTTTGTTCCACATTTTTGTATGCATTAGAACTTGCAAATCTAGCCTAGTTCTAAGTTGTCTATTAAACATCAATTTTGATGGTGTTTCATTTGTTGTACTATGTACTGAGTTCCTATAATCGCACATAAATCTACCTAGAGATGCTTCCACATTTCTCTTTTCTTTAATAAAATGCTTTAATTTATTTTATACCAATTTTACTGCTGTTACTTTGAGGATGGTACAGAGGTATCAAAGTATGCTTAATACTATTAGCATTTAAAAAAACTTGAATTCGTGTGATGTAAATGTTGGTCCATTGTCACTCACAATAGCTCTTTAACATTTCCAACCATTTAGTATATACATCTATGAAACAAGATACATCTTAGATTTGAATGAACCCATAAAATATACATGTAACCATTGTTATGTTTGTATTTAGTAATTTATTTATTCATCGATATGGTTTACAATATACAATTAAATATGAACAAAAACATGTCTCTTCCTCTCTGCACTCACTTATATATTACAGCTCCTGAGCCAGTCATGTGACTAGTCACCACTCTAGTCAAATATATAACATCTTATAATATACAACATCTCCCCTCAAACAAAGTTAATTTAAACATTGCACTGGTATATATAAAAACAAAACACTTTTCTTATTTTTATAAATCTAGTCTCATAGGTTTTCTTATTATCCTACCAGATCTGGAAGTTATCTTAGGAGATGTAAGTTCAGGCATAGTTAGTGATGGAGGTGACTTTGGTTGAGGAATGGTTTGCTGTATTGTAGGAATAGTCTCGGGTTGGATAGGCCTAGGACTACATATTGAAGTTTTAGGGATTGGATCATTTATGCTGGGCTCTGGATTATAAAAGGATGGAGGTGGATTCAATGACTTCCTTAATCCTTTCCTATTCCTTCTAATTTCCTTACCATCACTTTGTTTTACAATAAACGATCTGGGTGTGAAGTGTTTAGTTACTATTTGACCTGGTTCCAAAACTTTGTCTTTTTGTATTAAAATTGATTCTTTAGGTTGTAAATCAGGTAAATTTTTAGCACCCCTATCATACCACAACTTTGTCTTAATGTTTTTTGCTATAAGTTTATCTTTGATATTGATATCATAATTATTTTGTTTAAGTAAGTTAGATGAAGTGGGTATTTTACTTTTAATCCTTCTGTTTAGCATAAGTTGTGCTGGAGATAAGTTTATATCTTTAATTGGAGTGTTTCTGTATTCCATGAGTGATATAAAAATATCTTGACCTCCTTCATAAGCTTTTCGAAGCATATTTTTAGCTATTGAAACCGACTTTTCCGCAAGTCCATTAGACTGAGAGTAAAGTGGACTTGAGGTTACATTTAAGAAATCAAAATCTAAGGCAAAATTTCTAAATTCAAAACTGTTGAAAGGCATGTTATCTGAGATCAAAATGTCTGGTATTCCAAATCTAGCAAATATAGATTTGAGTTTTTGAATTACATGATTAGCTGTTTTACCTTTTAAGATTTCTATTTCTATCCATCTAGTATAGTAATCAGTTACAACCAAATAGTCATTGGACCCAAATTCAAATAGATCTGTGGCTAATTTTTGCCAGGGCCTATCAGGTGGTGGATGGCTAATCATCGGTTGTTTGACATTACTTTTGCGAAATTTTTCACATATTTTACACTTAAGTACAATTTCTTGGATTTCTTTGCACATACCTGGCCAAAACAGCACTTGTTGTGCTCTTGATTTACATTTTTCAATCCCTAAATGACTCTCATGAATTAAGGTTAACATGGCTTTTCTTAATGAAATTGGTACAATTAGTTTATCATCTAAAAATAACAAATCATCTTCTACAGTAATTTTGTCCTGCAAATTAAAGTAAAATTTAACATTATTAGGGCATTTGGATTTTGTGTTTGGCCAGCCATTTACATAAAAGTATTTGAGCAAACTTAAATCTGGATCTTTTTCTGTTTCTATTTTGAACTTAGTTTTTTTTTTCCATAGTCATTGGTAAGTAATTACTTAGTGAGTGAACTACATATGTTAATTCTGGATCATCTTTAACTGGGTCCTTTAAGTAAGCTCTAGATAAGGTATCTGCCATAAACATTTGTTTACCCGGTACATAAGCAATTTTGATTTGATACTTAATTAATTTAAGCAATAATCTTTGCAACCTAGAAGACACTTTAGAAATGTCTTTATTTACAATGGTTACTAAAGGTTTGTGGTCAGTTTGAACATGTACAAGTCTGCCATAGGTTAGCTGGTGAAACTTTTCAAGGCCATAGGTAATGGCTAAAAGTTCTTTTTCTATCTGAGCATATCTTTGTTCAGTTTTTGTAAGACTTCTAGATCCATATGATAGAGGGTGTCCAATTTGTAAAATACAAACTCCAAGGCCATCCTTAGAGGAGTCACACTGTAACGTTAACGGTTTGGAACTATCAAATATAGCTAATACTGGTGCTTTTGTTAACTCACTTTTTAACAGATTAAGCGCTTGTTCATGTTCAGGTAACCACTGCCAGTCAATATCATTTTTAGTAAGATAACGCAAAGGCGCAGTTATCTTAGATAGGTTAGGTATGTATTGCGATAAGTACTTTGACATCCCCAGTAACCTCATTAACTCTTTTTTACTTTTAGGTCTTTCCATCTTTATAATGGCTTTGACATGATCAGGATCAGGTTTAATTCCTTCATTTGAAACAATTTGTCCTATAAAGTTTACTGATTTTACTCTGAACTGAAACTTGTTTTTATTAAACTTTACATTGTTTGCTTTAGCCTTTTGTAAGACTTTATTTAAAATCTGATCATGCTCTTTTTCACTAGAGCCACCAATAATTAAATCATCAAAGTAGATTTCACATCCTTCAATATCACCAAAAATATCAAAGTTTCTTTTTTGAAAAATTTCAGGGGCTGAACATAACCCATAGGGTAATCTTTTAAACCTATACCTGCCAAATGGTGTATTAAAGGTACACAAATATGAACTAGGCTCATTTAACTCTATGTGCCAAAAACCTTCTTTCATATCTAACACTGAAAACACTGTTTTCCCACTTAACCTTGACATTATTTCTTCTGCTTTTGGAATCAAAAACTGTTCCTTCTTTATCGCATTATTAAGATCTTTAGGGTCTAAACATAGTCTTAATGTGTGATTAGGTTTCTCCACTATAACTAAACTATTGACCCACTCAGTAGGTTTTGTAACCTCTGTAATAATATCTTTTTCTTTAAGATCATCCAGAGTATTTTTAAGTTTAATGTGCAAGCTTAGAGGCACACGCCTAGGAGGATGTATTTTTGGAATGACATTATCTTTTAATTCTATGTTAAGTTTGCCAGGGAATTTCCCCAGTCCATTAAAAACTTCAGTATGCTTAGCGATAACATCTGCTTTGTTTATATGCTCTATAATGTAATCTATTCCTATTTTAGCTAACAAGTTAAGTTTAAGACAATCACTTAAGCCTAGTAAAGGTACTGAATTTACATTTGCTACTACAAATTTAATCTGTTGATTTTGTTCATTACGAGAAGAGCAATTTATTATTACTGTTCCCTCAGGCTTAATTTTATTTTTGTCCCCAAAAGCTACCAATATAGCATTAGTTTCAGTTAACTTGTTTTTGTTATCTAGTTTATTGTACACACTTAAGGGAAGAATGCTAGTTTCTGCTCCTGTATCCAATTTAAATTTAACTTTTTGTTCATCCAACAAAATGGTTTCAAACCAAGAAACAGTGTTTCCTACGCTGTCAATTTTAACCTCAGAATTTAGTTCTAAGTTATCACTATTAGTTAAGCCTGTTTGAATTTTATCAATAAACAAATGATTAGAAAATTCACTTTCTAGCCTAGGGCCTGCTTCATTTTTCCAGTTTCCATTAGATATTTGATCATTTTCTATTACATTATTTGGATCAACTTCTAACACTTCATGTACCTGCTTATTTCTAGGTCTAAAATTGCATAGCTTAGCAAAATGATTCAATTGCTTACATTTAGAACATACCTGCCTAAATGCTGGACAAGCTCTGGGCTTGTGTGTATAACCACATTTTTTACATTCATAACTTTGAACACTCCCACTAGGCCTATTATTATCACTGGGCCTTTTTACAGCTTTGACACTTTTATTATGCACTTTCACTGACTCTACACTTTTTTCCTGAAGGGCTTTCACCTGTAGTCTGCTGACTTCAGCGGCTCTGCAGAACTCTGCAGCCTTCTTTAGGGTTAGGTCCGGCTCTCTAAGCATACGTTCTTGAAGAATATTATCTTGGATTCCCAAGACGATCCTGTCCCTTATGAGAGAATCCTCTTCCTTGAATTCACATGTAGATGCAGAGGTTTGTAATTCTGTTAGGAAGCTGTCAAACGTTTGTCCTTCTTTCTGGTACACATTGAAGAATTTATATCTTTCAAAAATTACATTTTTAAGTGGTTGACAGTAGGCTTCAAATTTTTTCAGGATAGTTTCAAGTTTATCCTTATCTTCTCCTGTTGCATACTTAAAAGTGTTGTACACTTCAAGTCCATCTTCACCAATCAGATTCAGTAAAATGGCTATTTTAGTAGTTTCTTCGGCTTTCGTTTTTCCTACTGCTTCCATAAATAGTGTGTATCTTTGTTTGAACTTACGCCAATTTTCCGATACGTTGCCGGTTAGTTCTAATGGTTGAGGTGGGCGAAAAACCGTGTCCATTATGATAACCTTATTCTTCCAGACTTATTTTTTTTATATGCGAACTTCAATGACGCAACATCAAAAACTCCGTTTTACTACAAACAAAAATTTTTTTTTTTTAAGGTTATCCACTTGGCTGTATATTCGTGTCCAACTTTCCATTAGAAAACTAATTTAACAAACGCGACGACGTTCACTTCTGACACCATGTTATGTTTGTATTTAGTAATTTATTTATTCATCGATATTGGTTTACAATCTACAATTAAATATGAACAAAAACATGTCTCTTCCTCTCTGCACTCACTTATATATCACAGCTCCTGAGCCAGTCATGTGACTAGTCACCACTCTAGTCAAATACACAACATCTTATAATATACAACAATCATGGCTTGTTTGGATGGGTCCAACATGTAACATACTCTTTCCAAGAGACAGGGTGCACAATTTTTTAACATCTGTTCAATGTCCTGATCAATAATAGGCCACCAAATATAAGATCTGGCTAAAGATTTCATTTTAACTATTCCAAGATGACTTTAATGTAATTAATCTAACAAATATTTATGAGATCTCTTTGGTATAATAATGCTATACCCCCACATAAATATTCATGCTCTATTGTTAGTTAATTTTTCCTTTGAAAATATGTAGTCAAATCCTAATCATAATCATAAGGCTAATGAAACTTAACATATCCTTTAAGCTCTGGATCTTTCTGTACTTCTCTCCTTATATCTTCAACCTTTATTGGTATCCCACTAATTTCAAAATAGTGTAAATAAGTACTGATGCAACTATCATTTTCTAATTCATTATTGTCAGTTATCTAATGGCTACTTGGACAATCCATCATCATTACCATGCTTTCCTGACTTGGTATAACAAATACGATATCAAAATCATACCCTGAATTCTTGACTGTCAGTTAAAATGGTACATGATGGGAAAACAGAAAACAATCTATTTCGCCATAGGCCTACTGCCAACATAACATGTAAATACATAACATTGTATTTATATATAAAGAGTATTTTCTGCATTTGTCACTTTGTCACATAGGGTCAACTTCTGTGGCTGTAAAATAAATATTATAATTTTTGATAAATGTTGGCTATGCTTGAAATTATTTTATTTCTAAAAGTGTAACTAAAGTATTCTCTTAGAATATTAATTATGTCAAGAATGTATAATCTCAAGTGCATAATCATTAAAACTGGACATGTTGAAACTTTCCAGCATGGCAGACATGAAGTAGAAGATGTATATTTTAAACATATTGTAAATTTATTGGCACACATTTTTCATCTTTAATACTAGCAAGAAATGTGTAGAAAGAACTCCGAGCCAGCTACCGTGCTTCACCATAACCCAATAGTCTGGGATTAAAATAAATACTGGAACTGGAACTGGCACTAAAACATTCTTACAAAAAGTGTTTTGGAGTTTTTTTAAAAATTGTTTGTCTGCTATCTATAAACTACCAATATTATTCCCATTGGCCATTATTAAAAGACTAAGATTTTGTCTTACAAAGTTCTAGTGGTAGGATTTTTTAATATTGTTAATAGTTCATTATTCATTTTATTAAAAAAAATGTTTTGTTCGTTTTCAGATTGTTTGGCCGGGGTAAGCCAGAAGGAGAAGGTCTTCTTGCTGCTTCCAATGACCTAGAAGATTTAGATATTGTAATTGACTTTAGTGGTTTGGGTGGTAGGGAAAAAGAACAGATCCAAATGTTTCCATTGTAAAAAATGGTACGAAACCTAAAAACCATTACTTTTAGGGCTATATATAAACCTGAAAATCACAAAATTTATAATAATATTACACTCATAGAAATGCAGGGGATCAAATGATACTAAAATCAAGATGATTAAAAAAACTTTGTTATCATGAACATTTCAAAACCAAACTCACCTAATTGATGCAGGAACAAATATCTTTGCAAAATCTGTAAAACTGCTTACCAAAGCTTTATGGTATATTATAGAGCAGATTAATGTGCAATAATCTTCTGCAATGGCCACACTTCACTATCTTGCAACAGACCATATTCTTGTAAATAGTTAACTATACTTTCCAAACGTAAACACTCTTGCCTATCCACTAATGATTTTACATTCAGCAAACTCACACAAGGCTTCATTAGAACTGAACTGAAAATGTAGAGATCTGAGTGGACGCACCCATCCTAATTCAAATATTAAATAAAGTAATATATATTTTAAGACTAAATGATGTATAAATATACGATTAGGTACCTTTCCAACCTAGCTTAAGTTAACCTAACCTTCATTACGATAATTACTTGGCTGACTTGATCTAACCTTGATACTCTTCCATTCGCTAATAAATTATAATATCAATAAATATGCACAAAATAAAAGATTTGACTTTAGTAAATAAGATGATATTGTATTGTAAGGGATCATGGACCAACCAAGTGTTTAGTATTTTTATGTTTGGACTTGGATTTTAATGAATTATCTAAATTTTGTGAATATAAAATAATTTCAAATATAATTATAGTATCATTTGATTCGCCATTTCCATGGGATAATGATGATTGTGTAAACTTTTTATTGACTTGCTATCTTAAGTAAAATATAATGTATTATAGGTAAGGTGCTTAGGCAACATTCCTTAAAAAATGAATATTTAATTCCATATTTAATACCACCTCTAAATACTTAGTCTTTGTTTCTCTAATTGGATATGCTTTAAAGAACTCCTAGCTCTGGACAAGCATACAAAATATGTGCTGCAATAATCTAGAGGTGAATACATTCAAAGTTTTGCTCAGTAATCTTCATCTAGTTTAATTTTAATCATAATTTTATGATTAAAATTAAACTAGATTCAAACTTTACTTAATAAATAATGGACTTAAGAATAACCCTCCAAGCTCACAAGTCTTGTGTTTACATTAAAACTAAGATATGATTAAAATGATATTAAAATTAAGGCTTGAGTTTTTTATTTAAATAAATAACCAGTTCATTATAAGCTAATAATATTACATTCGAACCCATTGGCTTCCTTGAATTGTTTTTCCCATCATGTATCATCTTACTACCATTAATTCGTTAAATGCTTCACTGATTTTAAAAATTTACTTTCACATTTAAAAAAAAAAGCTGGAAGAAATAAATACTCACAAAAATCTTCAAACACAATTTAAGTAAAAACTTATAATTAGCTCTAAGACAATACAAATTATAATAAAACAATCACATATAACATAGATGTATAATCACTTAAAATTCCTATTGTCAAAAGTAAGCTTTAACCTAGAATTGTAAATATATAAATTTACTAGATAATATTACTGTAAAGATGTGTAGTGCCAAACTTTTCTTTTTAAAGTGAAAGTGGGTGCAAGTATATTAATGTTAGTGCAATATCTTCCTCCTGTGAATTTCTGCCTGCTTCAATGTTAAACTTTAGAAAAATGCTCATCCATGTTTTTCTTGAAAGTAATGTGGCCTTTGATATACCTCATCCACACAATTTGAAGCCAGTTTACTTGATTTTTATTAACATCTTATTTCTTATTTTGCATTAGAACATTGCTATTCTTTTTGAACTCTAAATAGTACTTTTGTAACATATATTTGATTTCAAAGTAATTCGGTCGGCATCATACAAACTGGGCAACAAAAAAAAGTCAACCAGTTGTTAACATAATATATGTATATAATATATTATTTTGAATGCTATTTGAACCAACTGGTCGACAAAGATATTGACCGTCAACAGGTTTACACGAACGGACCCACAAATAGACAAACGTCGAAATGGATCCAGCTAAGAGTGGACCAAATGACCATCAAGTTAATACATTGTAACAAAGTTCTCGCCAAGCCAAAGGTCCTGGGTTTGATTCCTGTATTCAAGGGGTTCTTTTTCAACTGTATATTAAGGCATATTCCTGTGAACATTCAACAATATATTTAGTTACATTCGTGTGAACAGCTGTCCACTATCACTAATAATAATTTCAATCAATTTAATTGGTAATTTTTTCCTTTTTCTCTTACTACCAGTTTGAGATTTTCATGTGTATTTCACGTATTCCATTGAGGAAGGTAGAATTTATAGAAAATGTAGTCACATTTGTGTAGAGGAAGTGGGAAAAAGCACTTGGGGGTAAAACCTCATTAAATCTGAATTTGATTCAAACCCCATCTCCCTATTACCGGCAATTGCTTATAAAGCGTGAGTGACACATTAGACTATGTAAACACCGATGCAGGTATTTAGTATATTTATACATTATATTACAAAAAAGAATTATTGATGGACCATACATGTACTTTCCAGTATACAATTTGGTTGCAATGTATGTCAGTCATTTGGCCCACTATTAACTGGATCCATATTAACATTTGTCTACATTTGAATACAAAGCAATATTTTATTTAAAATATAACTGTATCACAAACTTCCTTTGCCAATAAATTTAAATTCTCATCGTTCGTTCTATGTTTTTTTCTAGCTGAAGGTCCTACTGCGAGCACCTCACTTATTTCCTCTTGTTCATCAAACACAGGGGGTAGTTTGTTTCTAATTTTGTTAATTACCTTTTCAAAGTTGTCTATAGCAGCATGAATTTTCACTGGATATGTTTACAGAACTTGTAACTGATTAAATATTATATCAACGTGAGGCATTATTTTAAAGTAAAACTTTAGCCAAAATAAGAAAGTGCTATTTTCAAGCCAGTTAACAAAACAAGAAGCCAGTGCTACAGTTCCTGAGCTATACATTTTCAGAACACCTGCCAGTATATTTTCGAAACATTCCAGAATGTCATCTTTGAAAGTGAAGATTGTTTGTATTATCCTGGATTGAAAATCCCATCTAGTTTGTGAGGATCGAGGTATTTTTTTTTTATTGAATACATGCTCTAAAGCCGCTCTTCTCTCTGGAAAATGGGAGAAAGAGGTGACAATCCCATTAAAATTGACAAAAACAAATGCTCACACTTTTTATTTTAGAAGCAGCTTGTTCGAGCAATTTATATAATTGGTGGGTATAACAATAAACATAATAGGCGTCTTTATATTTCTCTTTGATTTTAACATAGTTAAATATATTTTATACATAGGTGATCGCGGGCTACAAGTCGTCAGGCTCGCGATAAGGGGGGAATAAGTGTAGTAAAGCCCAAACCAGTAGTAAAAACGCTGTGGAAAAACAACTGTTTTAAAGTCCACAAAGATACTTTTTTCAGCCAACATTTATAAAATAATACGACAGTATCGGTGATATTTTATAGGTATTAATAGTATATCAAAATAGATTGCTGCAGATCACTTGTCTTGACCTATGAATACGTGAAATTATATATAGTGGCTTTTCTAGTTGGGGACTGTAGTTCGGTGAGACAATACTCAGCTGTCATGTTCATCTCTAGGGTTCGGTTCGAATCTCGATGGGGTGCAATGGGAATAAATCTCGATATTGAAATTATTCTTGCATATATATGTTTTCTCTCTTGCGAGCCGGGCCGCCCGTCTATATTAATGGAACAGGAATCTATAATAATAAAAAGAAGTGTTTGTCTGTTTGTGTGCGATGCCCAGCCAAATCTACGGCACACAGAGATCTGAAATTTTTAACATAAGTGTAAGGGAGTGGGTCCGAATGCACCTCGAAGCCTGATTTTTAATTAGGCTATTTTTAACAAAATACCACAGTGGGTCATGGTCATTGCAGTGTGGGATTGCTAAAAGGTAAGTGTGCCCTCATTTGTGTGAAGGTATGTAATGAAACTATTTGGAGAAAACCCCCCATCAATTCATCCGACCATATTTGAACCACATCACGGGCAAAAAAAGACTAGGTCCTTGGGTAGCAATCTACCGTCACAAAGCATGGTCTAAAGTGTCACTAGACGACCGGTGACAGACGTTTGATTTGAATTAGTCTTCGTGGCTATTAGCAAGGAGGTATATTCCATATGATTAATCAACATATTTCTCACGTGTTTTCTAAAATTGGGCCCCCTCTTTTAACCATAGCTCAATTTGCTAGACTGGGAATGCATTTTATAATACATGCATTGATGGTCGCTCTACAAACGCTTATAAATAGACGACCAAGTGGCCCCCCCAGCAGCACAAATGCTGGTACACATTTCGCCCTGTGACGTAAGGCTTCGAGTTCCTTCAAGGTCGACAAACGCTATATTGTTATGCTAAAAGTCCTGGGTTTGAATCCCGTCAGTGATATCTAGAAGGAGAAAGCATAAATAATAGCGTTGACTGTTTTCACATTTCAGTCCTGCAAAAATGACGGTACATCACTAATTTTATTATTTTATCTCTCTCGTTCGGGCGGTGTTGGAGGGTTCGATTGTAAATGACGCGCAAATGTGGGTACACATCTTGCCCTGTGACGTCCCTTAGAGGGCAACAAACGCTAATTACTTCACATTTTAATCCCTGGCAAATGCTGTTACACATTTCACCTGAAAATATGGTTTCCGCATCGGAGCCTGCCCGATCCACGTAAATATCGTTATCTCTCAATCGCGGTAAATCTTTCGCAGGGGATGGACGCCTTTCTCCAGTGCTGTCTAGGGTGGATCCTAGGACCATCGGTCGTGTTTTACTTTTCCAACATTGCAAATGCTGGTACACATCTCGCCCTGTGACGGGAGGGGGTGGGGGGTTCGAGTCCCTGCAAGGTCGACAAACGCTAACTACTCCTATAATGTTGTGCCAAAAGTCCCTGGTTCGAATCCCGTCAATGATATCTAGCCGGAATAAGCATAAATAATAACTTAGACTATTTTCACATTTCAACCAGTTATAATAAAATACTAGGTGATAGAACCGAATGCATAACAACTAGTATGTTTATGACTGTAAGGGTTCGAAACTCGATATTAGCTCCGTGTCATGATGTTTTTACCGGGAGATCTGTGCTTCTCAGTCGGGTAAACTAGGGGTCTGGTTCGAATCCCGTCAATGATGCGCAACCTGCAAGGTCAACAAACTCTAATTTAACCTTTTCAAACCCTGACAAATGCCTGTGCACATTTCGCCTGGTCTCGCCACGACTAAAAGGTGATAATTTAGACGGGCTGAATAATCATCTTTTTTTTCTTTTTCACTCTAGACAGTTCCGCCGACAAACCATTTTTTCAAAGATTTTGAGCTATTTTTTTTCTGTATTAAAACATGCATATTTATTTTTTCATGCAATCGGGATACTTTTTTTATCTGCCAGTACAATCCTTCACCTACCTGATTATTAGTTTTTTATTTAATTCTACTCAAATTTGTTTATTTTAAATTGAGTGTACTCTTTAAACTGGACTTTGTAAATTAATACCATAGCTACTATTCCCACTACGAGCTTTCCTCTACATCTATACTTCAGTATATTTTTTACATCCTGGTATGTAGACATCTTTTCACCCCTCACAAATCCTGAGGCCTTCTAGTTCGAGTTTCTGCCAAAAGATGGCTGTAGCTTCTAGAAACAAATGCGTGGGCATCTCGAAATCATCAATTTGACACTTTGGTGAGGGAATTTGATATTGTTTTGAGCCGGTTATTAACAAGAGATAATTATTTGTTGGGTTCTGGGCTCGAACCCCGTGTCATTGATGGAGTATTCATAAATAATCGCTTTGGTTATTTACATCCTGGTATGTAGACATCTTTTTACCCCTCACAAATCCTGCGGGCTCTTGCTATGAAACTGTGAAACTCATTGTGTAACACCTTGTTCAACAATGAGTTTCACAGTTTCATAGCAAGAGATGCTAGAAATGACCGCCCTCCCTCTTCTATTTTCTCTTCCAGTCACCTGTTGAGTATTCTTGCAATGATCTTCCCCACATGATAAATTAGGTTGATGGTCCCGTGGTTAGTGAATTTCTTGGTTTGTTTATTTTTATTTAGGACCACCATGGTAAAATTCCTTGGGCCATTCTCCTGTTTCATAGATCTTATAAGTTTTTTAGAACCATTAATCCGTTGTTCCCCAGTTCCTTCAGCGGGTCAGTTGGTATGCCTTAATCTTCCACAGCTTTCCAACTGTGCATGTACTTTATGGCTCTCTTCACTTGACTCTTTAAAATGCTGGGTCCTTTTTCATTTTCCTTCACCTTGTCTTCTTCTTCAATCTCCAGTTTAGCTGATCAATTTACCTTGTTTTACAGTTTTTATATTCATCTTTCCCAAATCCCAGGAATTTCGTTTTGATCAGACACCGGTTGTCCTTTGAAGTCTTCTATTCCTATTGTTGTGCACCTTTGGTTTCACTACCAAATCTTATCTCAGTAAAACTAAACGGCAAAAAAATTGGACAAACTTGCTTATATTTATTATTTTGTGTATGTTGCTTTAGAGACAGTGATTTATGACTCAAATAATTAAAATTGTTATTTATATAGAAACATTCAATGACAAAGGAATGTATATTTATCAAACATTAAGGTAAATGATGAAACCATGTATGCATAAAAAAATTTATATATTTATACATTTAAAGATGTACACCAGCTTAGAGGCATATATATGTCAAAGTATATATGTCGCATCAAACATTGCCACCACTGATGAGGGTCAGATCATAATAGCGATGCCTGCATCATATACTGTACAGGGCCAACCGTCACCAGTAAGACATGTTCAGTTCACTGGTGTCAGTTCAAAGCTGGCACCAGAAAATCTGAGTGACACTTTATAGGCAGTGTTCTAGTCCAAAAATACCATACCTTCGTGGTCATTATCCAAGTTCGAAGTAACTTAAGATACAGTACATACAGTATATGTTTTTGTCACCACGTCTCACTGCCAAATTGGGCTACATGCATATGTACTAGTAGGTCAAAGTGATAGAGATGAGGAACTTTGAATGTAGAGGAAGTTTACCCGCATTTGCATGGAGAGAGGGTGGGAAAGCTTTTGCTAATTTTTAAGGACTTCACCACACTTAAATCGAGCTGGTATGGTGAATATCTGAAAGATAGTTGAAAATAAGGTTCTTTCTGCCAGTTCCGTGTTTGAATTTAGTACTAAGCAAGAAATAATTACTGATAATTTTTATTTACAAAGCTGCATTTTTAAATCTATTCGGCCAGCTAAGAGTTGACATAAAGAATAAATATACTGTATTTTTAACTTATTAACATGAAAACATATTTATCAAAATTCATTGTTTGCACTATTTCTCCTGATGCTCGCATGCATCCCATTAAAAGTAAAACAGACCAAATATGAATGGTTACAAACTAATTTTGACAGATAGGTAGTTTACTATTTTGATATTTTTTATACAAATCCATTTTAGGCTATGTTTGTGTGCCATTGCATTTCAAGGTTGATTAAATTTTATCTAGCATGTTTTTAATATTAACTTAACAGTTTTTAATTTGGATCCACAATGAAATTTTCTATAGCATAAGTTGATGAATGGACACTAGTTGATTAAGAAAATAATAGCCAATAAGGACCACAAAAGTTTTTTTTTATGTAGAGAGCTAATTTCCTACAGGAAAGTACTTTATTTTATTTATTTTTTGTCAGAAGACATAAAATGCTGTTTGCACAAAAAGCCTTTGATATAGCATGTCTCTACGCACTGCTTCTGAGCAGTTCTTAGCATCTACATGCTACGTCAAAGGCCGACGCGTGGTTTGTCAGTATCATGTGAATAAAGCAGGTATTTAGAAACAAGAATATATTTTCATGAAGGCTTGTCAAAAACAATCATGATATTTTTTTAGATCGACTAAATGCAATAGCTAAAGCAGGATTTTTATTTTATTTTATGGCTAGTCTATCTTGTTTGACATAGAGACCCTATAAGAGTAATCTGTTGTCTTGCTACATTTTTCTTGCATTGAATACATGGATATTGTTGGGTTTTTCAATATAGTAATGAATAAAATAAACCATATCATAATACACAAATAATATATATTTTCAAACTAGAACATCTGGATGAAAATTAGTGTTTTGTGCTCTAGTGCACAAGTAACATATTAGTGAAAAGGACTCCCGCTTCATTTCTAAGTATGGCGTGTTGCTTCGGATTCAGATAAAAGACGATTTTGAATATTAGCTCAAAATGTATTAGGGCAGAACTGTAAATTGAAATCTTTATTCATTATTATGCAGTATGTATAATACATTACGAAAATACCACAGTGGACTATATCTGTTTGTTGGGGACAATTCTGGTCTTCTGTTACTTCCCATTCATTTATATCAATGTGATCATCACAGCAATCATTTTGTTTATCCAAAAAATCTACAAATAATTGACTAATTTTTTTATTTTCAATAGTGCTATGTCGCATTGAATTGAAAATAATAACCTTTTTAGTTTTCATATGTGACATGAAAGATTTGGGTAACTTACACTTTTTTCTCGGAATGAAAATTGAGAAAAGAAATGATGGTATATATCTTAGTCAACCATCTTATATCAAAATACTTTTATGCAAATTTAACATGGAAAACTGCAAAATAGCTAAAACACCAATGGAGACGAAACCCCCTATTGATGATGTTGGATCAACCTCTTTAATTGGCATCAAGCCATACAGAGAGCTCATAGGCAGTTTGATGCATTTAATGTTATGCACCAGACCTGACCTGAGTTTTTCTGTCAATTATTTCAGCAGGTTTCAAAGTTGTGCAACTAACAATCACCAGGAGTCATTGGAGTGCATTCTTCGCTATTTACAAGGAACTTAACCAAAAGCTTAAATATTACTAAGTTTAAACAACTATGTAAGTGGCTAGGATTGTGTGCATCATAAAATATGTTGATAACCTTTACCTCCCTTCACATCCTTGTTTCTTGCACCCACGATTAGGATTCATCCATGTTTAACACATATGCCTCCTACCATAGAACATTTAAAGCATGTTAAATTGAGGCGAAGTGTTGGTATAGCAATTTAACATTTATTCATTATGATATTGGTACATTTTTATGCATATGTTGGTAGTTCTGTTGATAGTATTTGTTCTTGCCTGATATGTATGTATGTATCTGCGAGCTAATTGGGAGACAATAAATTACCAGGCTCGAGAATACTGTATGCTTAAAACATTTTATGTATAAAAAAGTGTTCTACAGTAAAGGGGTTGTTACTTTCTCACCTCTTACAAGCGACCTTTTTTCTGTGCCATGCTCGTGACGTTTCCTTGAGGACTTGGGTCTTCGAAGATAGCGCTACAGGATTTTTGCCTTGAGCAGGAGTCGATCCTTGGCCTTCTAGTGGAATGTTTTGTCGAGTGTTCAGAGAAAAATGAGCATGGAACACAGTTGGTTCTGAACAAGCTGGAGACGACAACTTGTGATTGTGTGTTGGGTTTGTTGATAACTCAGATTCAAACTCCGGTCGAATGGAGAGTTTGTTGGAGTGTGACCCAACTGATCTTAGTGTGAGAAGTCCGAGTCTTGTTTTTATAACGTGTGATATCACTATTGCGTCTTGATGAGAATCATTGTGTTATTATGTTATAATTAGAAACCAGATTTAGCCTTTTCTTTTCCTTGATCTTAAAACATAGGCAGCTGAAATACATACACATTTCATGTTATTACGAGCCTATTGCCTATAATCGCCTATTCTGTTGGTTTTTGCCTCTTTTATGAATAAATGTCTCTCTTTCATACAGTATGTATTTTCTACTGGAAGAGAGAGTCCAGTTTCTTGTAGATTGTAAGATGCAGTGTACTTGTTTGGAGATGGTTTGTAAATCTTCACTTGTTAAATAGTGTACATTGGGTGGAGGACAATGGAAGATGGTTTATACAAGTCAGTTTGAAAAAGATACCCTGTGAATGTGTGTGCACTTTATTAAACAATTGCTTACTCATCCATATCTTATTAGCTTGATTATAATATAATAAGTGGTTTGTAGCTTTAGTTCTACGTTTGATAGCAATTACTATTAAATCACCAAACACAAAATAATGACCAATACCACAATAGTATCTCACGGCTGGTTAACAGTTTTTTAACGTACGTTTCAAACGGCTCTGTGTGGTTTTCCAAGAGGACATTAGTTCACATCTGACTGTTATCATTAGGGGATTCATTGGTGCTAATCTCAACAGGGCTATATTTATATTTACACCTAGTTCTACGTGTGGCGCAGGCCTGTGTTTAGGCTATCAGCAGCTTGTACTGATTTAAATACAAATATAATGTCTCAAGGATGAGGGACATTGCTAAGAGTAAGTGCACCAGTATTTGCCTGGAACTTTGAAAACCAACTCCAGAGAATTATTTATTTTATTGGGAGTATTTCCTATAATTTTTTTAAAAGTAAGTGATTTTAATTTCTTTTGTAATTTATATAGCTTTCATAAGATGCATCAGTGAATGTTATAATATAGCATGCTAATTTGATAGAAATAATGATGCTCATATTTAAGCTACCGCTGAGTAGAAAAAGGACAGCGCTAACGTGGAAACTAATGGGTTAGAAAGAGATGGTAAGTATCCAGAAGCGTATGTACTGTAATTTATATATTTTAGTCCGAAACTGGATTTAAGATTGCCGCTGACGAAAAATGATAAAAGAGGTAAATGGATGGACATACAAATCGGACACTTGCCCGAAACATTATCCGCGGGTAGACTCAAGTGTCAAAATGATGGTGTTAAAAAAGTATTTTTGGAGGGGTGCGGGGGCTATCGCGATGTGTTCTTCCATCTTCGTGAACGTTCGGCTACATCCGTGCCGGCCTCGTCTCTCAAAAGTTTTTCTACCCGTCTCACGTCACGTTGTCTTTTCCCGCGTCTATTACCAAGCAACCGCTCGGGAGGGTGTTCAGTTCGTGGTGTTGCCTCACTTGGTTGCAAATGGCTCTACTCTCAAACTTTGACTGAAATCGTGTCGGGAACATTGGCTTCTTTGAACATTCTTTTTTTAGTAATCATAAACAATGGCCGCAGGTTCTACAGATACATTTGGTACTTCTTCAAATTTAGGGTATTTTAACGCCAATTTATTGAAAACAACCCCAGATAAATTTTGGAGTGCAGATGTACTTGCGACTGCATCAACCGGAGGGTTTTGGGAAGATGACCCTGAAGAGATAGTTAAGAAAAAGGTTAACGAACTGAAGCACAAGTTTCATTACCGACGCCAACTTCAAATAAAACATCTTCCACGGGATGTTACAGAGGAGGTAAGCTTTATTCATTATTCTTTAAAAAACGACCCCATTTTAGTTTATAGTACACATAGGTAGTGAAAAAGAGACCATAAAAATAACTGACCGAAAATATCCACCAAATTTGATTTGTGTACGTCAATCGGCTAAATGTTTGGGTCACACATTTACACAATTGTGTTCTTAGGAAATACAAATCAAGTCTGACAGATCAATGAATAGGCCTACGTATTTTTATTCATAACAAATGAACTATTAACCAAATAAACAGTTGGTGTTGATATTTCTAATCTTTCTAATCATTGTTGGCTATGTCATTCTGAAATGAAGTGCAGGTTGTGAACTTGAAAATGTGTTTCTGCGTGAACATCAGGTTTGTGTTTCGTTCATTGACCCTGGCATTGACTCCCGGCCGGCAAACCGGCTCTCACTTGTTACGAAGACATGTTTAAACAAACTGCAACGTTTCCTTACACAGTTGAGACGATATCAATCATTTCTGTACATTTGGAATTTGTAAAGAAACATCGAGAGATTGATGCGATTCTATTGCGGAATATATACAAGACTTCACTTTCTAAACCTGAAAGTAAAAGTTTAATTTTATAATTTTATTTTAGAAAACCTTTAGTGCATCAAAATTTAACACGCTTCTTTCATATAGGAAAATTATATAGTATTTAAGGAGAGCTAAGGGCAACGGCTAGCTATTAAACTTTATTTAGTCATGATTGAAATACAGTAATAGTCCCAGAAATAATCATTTTGTGGGAATGGTAGGAGAATTATTATAGGCCTACCTGCAAAAAATCTCCCAATAGAAAAGGGCAAAGATTTAGTTTTGACATAAAATCCCTTTTGAAGTATTTTGAGATATTTAATGTATTGCCAACATAATTGGATTTGTAGATGCTATGATTCACTAGTGTGGGTATTATTATTATTAAGGTCATTTGACAGTTATGATTTTAAGAAAAATAATTTTTAATGTATAAGCAATGTGAGTGGTAAAATTACATCATTTTTAATTACATATAAAAGCTGTTCTTTTTATACCCGGATAATGTGATTTTATCTCATCTTGTAGGACGCAATGTTGTTATTTAAAATTGATTTATTTTTTCTAAACGGAACTACTCGTTAATTTATTAATTGGTCTGAAATTATCATTGAAAATAATATATTTTAAATGTCTCTTTAATTAAATTTCTTGGTGTGAACGTACGCCAACACTTACTAGCGGGACATAATATGCCTGGCTGAGGCAGATCAGATAGTGCCACACCCAGACGAAGCTTCCTTACCTGATCTTTGTTACTAGAATGGGTTGATACATTGTTACTTGCTATCTTTACACAGATAGTACCCTATCCTCACTTAAGTTACATTCCCTGCCAAGATACTATGGACTACAAACATATTAGTAGGAAATATTCTTTGTTGAATGATCTTAATAATACTTAAGATGTAGATTTGAGTCCCCAAAACACCGATATCTAGGGTATGGCCATTACCCTAATATTGTCACAAGAGTCTCGCTAATAGTTGCCAAGGTAATATGCATGTACTCTTAGATAATCAGTTGGGATGAGTAAGTTGAAATTTAGAAAAAGTGATAAAGTATCTCCCTCAGTCCTGTATAAGTGATGTTATAGTATATCCCTCAGTCCTGTATAAGTGATGTTATAGTATCTCCCTCATTCCTGTATAAGTGATGTTATAGTATCTCCCTCCTGTATAAGTGATGTTATAGTATCTCCCTCATTCCTGTATAAGTGATGTTATAGTATCTCCCTCATTCCTGTATAAGTGATGTTATAGTATCTCCCTCATTCCTGTATAAGTGATGTTATAGTATCTCCCTCCTGTATAAGTAATGTTATAGTATCTCCCTCCTGTATAAGTGATGTTATAGTATCTCCCTCCTGTATAAGTAATGTTATAGTATCTCCCTCCTGTATAAGTGATGTTATAGTATCTCCCTCAGTCCTGTATAAGTGATGTTATAGTATCTCCCTCATTCCTGTATAAGTGATGTTATAGTATCTCCCTCAGTCCTGTATAAGTGATGTTATAGTATCTCCCTCAGTCCTGTATAAGTGATGTTATATATCTCCCTCAGTCCTGTATAAGTGATGTTATAGTATCTCCCTCAGTCCTGTATAAGTGATGTTATAGTATCTCCCTCATTCCTGTATAAGTAATGTTATAGTATCTCCCTCCTGTATAAGTGATGTTATAGTATCTCCCTCAGTCCTGTATAAGTGATGTTATAGTATCTCCCTCCTGTATAAGTGATGTTATAGTATCTCTCCCTCCTGTATAAGTGATGTTATAGTATCTCCCTCATTCCTGTATAAGTGATGTTATAGTATCTCCCTCCTGTATAAGTGATGTTATAGTATCTCCCTCATTCCTGTATAAGTGATGTTATAGTATCTCCCTCCTGTATAAGTGATGTTATAGTATCTCCCTCATTCCTGTATAAGTGATGTTATAGTATCTCCCTCCTGTATAAGTGATGTTATAGTATCTCCCTCATTCCTGTATAAGTGATGTTATAGTATCTCCCTCCTGTATAAGTGATGTTATAGTATCTCCCTCATTCCTGTATAAGTAATGTTATAGTATCTCCCTCCTGTATAAGTAATGTTATAGTATCTCCCTCATTCCTGTATAAGTGATGTTATAGTATCTCCCTCATTCCTGTATAAGTGATGTTATAGTATCTCCCTCAGTCCTGTATAAGTGATGTTATAGTATCTCCCTCATTCCTGTATAAGTGATGTTATAGTATCTCCCTCAGTCCTGTATAAGTGATGTTATAGTATCTCCCTCAGTCCTGTATAAGTGATGTTATATATCTCCCTCAGTCCTGTATAAGTGATGTTATAGTATCTCCCTCAGTCTTGTATAAGTGATGTTATAGTATCTCCCTCAGTCCTGTATAAGTGATGTTATAGTATCTCCCTCAGTCCTGTATAAGTGATGTTATAGTATCTCCCTCAGTCCTGTATAAGTGATGTTATAGTATCTCCCTCCTGTATAAGTGATTTTATAGTATCTCTCCCTCCTGTATAAGTGATGTTATAGTATCTCCCTCAGTCCTGTAAAAGTGATGTTATAGTATCTCTCAGTCCTGTATAAGTGATGTTATAGTATCTCCTTCTCTACTCAATAAATAACAGTATTCTAATTTTACCCCGCTCTTTCAAATCTAACGTTTCACGTTCCTTATTTTTTAAAGCTACCGTCATATATATTCATACGTCAAATCATATGATCTTCCATTGGCCCTTTTGTACAAATCATGTGAATAACGTGAAACTAATACAATTATTATAATTTCATTTCGTGAATTTTTTAAGCCTACTACGATTCCACTAATAATTTTGCATCAAATTTCTTGCGCTCTATGACGTCACTTCAAAAGATATTACACGGACGTGTAATATTATGTTGTACTATCAATTTTGATTAATCTTGTCTTTATTTTACTACTGATTATTGTTACACTATAGGCCTACACTTTAATATTACGTTAACACTATACGGGCCTGCATCACGAAACCAAGATGATTTATATTATGATGATGAAGTAAACTAATATATGGCAACTTCAATAGATTAAATACTAACGATGTCCCAGGTACCGATGAGCCAGGTGGTCCCAGAAGCTCCTTAATCTACGTATGTTTGAATATTCCATGTTAATACTGTCAATCAGACTGTACTCTGTCTTACCACGCTACCATAGAAAGGTCTACAACACTTTAAGCTGTGCCTTTGTTAGCACAATGGGAAGCAGGTGTGTTTTCAAGGTCACATCTTATCTACGCTATTAAGTTAATAACAGTTTTCATTGAATAGGCCTACAGGTTAGGTTGAAAACTAAGCTCACTGCTATATGGGAATTATAATAATATCCTCATATCTTTTAAGGTTTTTATAACAATTCTGAAAACACTCCTGTGATTGTCCAAGTGGTTTACGAGAAACGGTGAGTTATGTTTTAGGATCCCCAAGTATTTGATCGTGGTAAACATGATGCCGCTCGGATTTTCCCTGCGAGAACTTATGAAGTCATCACGAGTCGCGCCACCAGTGCTGGTGCATATAGCCTATAGGGACTAACATCACCCGGTCTCAAGAGATTCGGGTTTCATCTTAAGGGGTGTGTAGTACATAGATTAGACTGGAGGATACCATGGCTGTATTTGAATTATCAATTAATGCGCTGCTGCCTTGATTTGTACCCTTGCCGGTTGCATCGGTAGTCATGTGACCAATTGTAGATTCGTCCAAATGGTCACCAAGGATGCCGATGCATCCCTTACACGCCCTTGAGTTCAAGGACGGAAGCATTAATATGTTGTCGAGACTTCCTTAGTGCGGTGTTTGACTGGCAACTTTTATTATTTGTTTTACGTCTTCTAAAGTTCAGAACTTTATGTTACCTGCCATTTTATATTATATGGGATGCTAAAGCAGGACTCTTTATTGTATTAAGAAGTTGGTTATTTCGAAAAGTTGACTAATGAATCGACGCCTACCATTTATTATCACCAAATGAAGCAAATTGTTAATCGGCATATTATAATTTTCGTAAAACAAAGGGAAAGTAGTTGACACAAACAATAAAATGTTGCCGATTATCAACGCCGCAGGCTATTTATTTTAATTGTGTCTGATAGATGGCATTTGACAGAGTTTCTAAAATCATTGATAGGTAGTAGCACTGCGGTCCCAAGGATGTAGCAAGGCTCGTTCCCATTTGAATTGGCTGATGCAGTCTTAGATAGGAAGTGCGTGTAGAGTGTGAATTCATCAATCCTACAAGTCGAGGATACCTCCAAGGATCCTAAAGACTTCGTATGCAACGGGGGTAGTGCCGGGTTGGGGTCGGAAGTTCATTGGGTTAGAGGTGCCCACGTACTCTTGGTGACAACCCTAACCCGGACGGGACAAGAGGCTTCCCCTTTCTACCTGAGGGATGTTTCTCGCCCAGTAATCCTAGAAGAGTGCCTCCTCGTGGGGCCTTTGGACAAATTCTGGAGGTTTTAACTCAAGGGCAGCTATATTTCTGTTTACCTATGTCACCTCGTTTGGGCCTTTGGAGGAGGTCAGGCGCCTACCTTTAGGAATCACCCTGAAGATGACTTATAGCTTAAGTTGATCAGCAGTGATCTCGTGGAGGTAGCCTGACCAACTTTCCCGAAAGGTACTAACCGCTTAGTGTATGGCTAGTAGGGGGGCCCACCTCCCCTCATTCACACCCACACAGAGACCCTTACATAGATTTAGTCGCCCTTCAGGTAAACCTGCCGGATGTTGTCCGAAGGCCATCAAGAGGAGTTACTCTGCCAGGATTACTGGACGAGGAACATCCCTCAGGCAAAGAGGGGAAGCCTCTTGTCCCGTCCGGGTTAGGGTTGTCGCCACAAAGATGAGTACATCTCAAACCCATGAGCTTCCAACCCTCAACCCAGCGCTAGCTCCTCCTTGTAGGTCAATCTAGGTAAAAGCCTTCCTCAGGGTGAATCCTAGGTTAAATCTTAACTCCCTGACATGTGAGTCTAGCACACGCGGAAGGAGGAGCCGACTACTCGCGCCGAAGCGGGGGTTGTTTCCCAGCTGTCCAGTGATGACAGGGAGGACCGCAGGCATAGTTTAGTCGGTACCTTAATTTCCCGCTGCGCATGTAATGTGCGTGGCTACGCTTGGAACCCACAGCCATGTTCGGCTATAGGAGCCTCGCAAGAAGTGTTTGTTAACCAGACAAGTGATTACCAAACCGTGACACGGCAGGACAAGGTGTTAGTGTTGCGGGTTTCATTCTTCGGATACAGCCCATGTATTCACCAATACAGACAAAACACGTGTCTAGCAGACCAAACATTAACTCTCGATATGTGTTTGGTGTAATGTCCCCACTCAATATATTTTCTACAAATGACGACCTGAATTTAAACCCATCTAATTGTTCTGTCCAGTCTCAATATGAAATATAATTGGTTTTGTATTTATAGAGAAACCTATGGATAAGTAAGCATTTTTTCTCGACTAGTTTACACTTGAAAACACATGTTAACGCGAAAGTAAGATTTGTGCCAAAATGTGTGTAGCATGCTGTGAAGGTAAACAACCTCCGACAAATATTGAAAGTTGTAAAGTCTCACTTTACGACGAAACGAATGATACCAATTCAAGTTCGTGAGAGAAAACAAACACTTTTCACACAGCATCTCTTTATTGTAGGTATTAATGTCGTTTAGATTTGAATGTTTACACTGAACTAGAAATGAGAAAGGGAGGTTTAGTGGAAAGTGCACCCATACGTTTGCGGTAGGATAGTGGGAAACCATTGTGAGAAAAAAAACTCAGTTCACCTGGCCGGATTTTCAATCCAGCAAACCAGGTTAGGCGAAACTGACCGCTTAATCTGCATGCCCATCGGTGCAGCGTCACTGATAATGCTTATAAAATTGAACGTCCCCAGCCTAATCTCACACGTAACAGTAGCCTAGTTGTCTTATCATTCATTTTTGTTTGTAAAGTGTCAGACTTCTGTGCTGGGGTCCAGGGTTCAATCCTCGGTCCCTGCACAGATTTATTTGATTGCCAAACCCTTCCTTCACCT
Source organism: Timema podura (assembly GCA_033556935.1). Taxonomy (NCBI): domain Eukaryota; kingdom Metazoa; phylum Arthropoda; class Insecta; order Phasmatodea; family Timematidae; genus Timema; species Timema podura. The sequence goes on along the minus strand of JAVRXN010000010.1, from coordinate 119,475,741 downwards.
CTGACAAGACGTGTATTAATCACAACTTGTGAATGTGTGGAATGCCAGGCCTCCACCGTGGTTCGGATCCCACGTTAAACTGTAGGTCCTCCATTTCATCTCACAATCACCCTTCCATTACACATTACAGGGTTCCTACGGTCTGGAAAGTCAGGGAAAGTCAGGGAAAAAAATAATGGTCAGGGAAAGTCAGGGAAAAAAATAATGGTCAGGGAAAGTCAGGGAAGCTTAAGAAAAGTCAGGGAAAGTCAGGGAAATGACAATTCATGTCGCACTTCAGTTTCATCGGAAATTGTAAAGCCGCAGAAGGAAGGTGTTGCCAAAAGTGAAAGTAGTGTAGTGGCTCGAAGAAACCCTAACACTTTTGTTATGAAAGATAATATAAATAAGGCGGAAGTCATTTGGGCTTTGCAAGTTGTTGACAATAGAATGTATTTCAATTCGTGCAATAATTTAAGTACAATTTTTCAGTTTATGTTTCCCGAGTGTTCCATTGCCAGTGCCTTTACTCTTGTGGAGACAAGGCTGCATATTTCATTGTGCATGGCTTGGCTCCATTCTTTCATAACAATTTACTGGACCACCTAAAATCATGTAACAACTTTGTAATTTGTTTTGATGAAGCATTGAATAAAGTTATTCATCGATGGCAAATGGACATTGTAATCAGATTCTGGGACAAGTAAAATCATAAAGCTGTCAGTCACTGCTTGGACAGTGTTTTTTTCGATAGAAGCATCGCTGAAGAATTACTTAAGCATTTCTCTGATGGTATTTCTCCTCTTCCAGTCTCTAAGTTTATACAAGTGTCAATGGATGGCTTAAATGTCAATCTAAAGTTTATAACGTTTCTTCAGGAACACATAAAATCTGTCGCAGACAATGAAGTATGTATTTTGATAAATCTGAGGACATGTGAGCTTCATGTTGTTCATGGTTCCTTGAGAACAGGAGTGGAACATATCAATTGGGATAAAAATTGCTTATTGTGTCACATGTACTATCTATTCACTGACTCTACAGCTCGTCAAGCATTGTTTACCCAGTTGACAGGGTGTACAACTTTTCCTTTGAAGTTCTGTGGTGTGCAGTAATTAGAGAATGCAATGTTCTTTCAAAAGGCATTACAAATATGGGACCAGGTTGTTAAGTTTCACAAAGAAGAAAAGCTTCATAAAACAAAACCTTTAGGGATACTGAAAAGAGCATCCATTCCTGAAGTGTAAACTAGCTTTCTGCAAAACAATTGCAGATGGATTTCAGCTTTTCCTTTTTGATTGGGTTTGATATAATTTTTTAGTTTTTCTATCATTTTCCCTGAACTGATTGGCAAAACGTCTGCGTTCTTATTCTTCCATGAGAGGTGAGGCAAGGTCGGCTGTAGAGGAGGAGGAGACCGAAATAAATGTAATTAAATTAATATTTCCAAATGAATAGTACCATAAAATTATAGTGGAAATTTTGTGAGAAGTTGGTCAGGGAAAGTCAGGGAAAAGTCAGGGAGAATTTTTTTACAAATACTGTAGGAACCCTGCATTAGCGTAAGTGCATACAACCCGAACGGGTAGTAAGACGCGGTGCTAATAATAACAATTATAATAATAATAATAATAATGATTAGTAAAATCACCTGCAGAAACACCCAGGCGGGCTTTGAGCCTTATAGTCTAAGATCCGACTGCAGAATTAGTGCACTCATCGAGTGTTTGCTAAAAATCAAATTTTTAGGCATATTTATGATTAGGAAAATATATATCTACCAAGGTGCCTATAAAAATGTGGCCGCTACTATTTTTAATTAAATTATTGCAAATTGATTTTTCGGAAAAAATTTCATTCGCTGGTTTTTTAAATAAAATATCGTCCACTTTACGGCAATATACATGGAAACTGTGGAAAATCACGGTTGCCGTTGCGCACTTGGCCGCACCTCTTCGCAGCCAGGTGTAAACAGGTATGATTTTATTATTATTATTTAGCACCGCGTCTTACTACCCGTTCGGGTTATACGCTTAAGTACTAATTACGCTAATGGATTAGGAATTTGGAAGGTTGAATAAAGGAAGTGAACCCGCATTTGCGTGGAGGAAGAGTGGAAAACCATTTAGGAAAAACCACCCCCAGTTCACCCGACCGAGATTCGAACCTCGATCTCCCCGTCCTCGGCAGTCGGGCTCAACACGACTAGCGCGTTAGCCAACTACGCCACAGGTATGATTTTGATACATTTATACGTTCATAACGTACATTTATTGTTTATATATCAAATTAAAGCTAATTTTTTTCTGCTTATTATGATATACGGTTGCTTAATTAAATCTGGCCGCAAATAAGGGTTACTGCATATTAAAGATGGTAAATATTTAAGATAGAGTGAAAGAGAGCTAGCGCGTAACATCATTAGTCAGACGAGGATAGTGATTGCCAGCTGGACGACACTTTAAAGCCGTTGCGCATGCGTCGAATGCTAGTGTTCTCAACTGAACAGCTGCGAATTTTCATTCTAACATAAAAACCACGCTGTTTTGGAGTTCGTAATACAAAACGTTATATCTATTGTTGTTTAATTTTGTGCATCTAAAAATTATCAAATTAATTAACATAAAATAAAATCGATAAAGATGAAGGTGTGTTTTCTGTGTGACAAAAAATTCAATGTACTTGACTTTAATAATACATAATTCAAAAAGTGTTTACTAATGTTATTGTTTCGTCGTAAGAAAAAATATAAATATCATGACACTTTATTGACAGTTGAATCTACTGATGATTTTGGATATCATACAGAGTGTCTAAAAAAAATTACAGTTCTGAAGCAAAAAGATAAAGAAGAATTCGAAGATTTTTGCAAAACACAAGCTGTAAGTAAAATTTCAATTGAACTTAAGAATAATATAGGTTATAGTTACGATATAAATAATACAGTGCTAACTTTGAGGTTTTTTGTTAAGAATTGTTTTTTTTTTAATTTCTTATTTTCATAGGAAAACGTAGTAACACAGTACCCTCTACGAATTCCTAAGATATTACATTTCTCACACAGGTAGAATTTTTCAGGTAGTCGGATCTTTTTGAACCTTCTTTCAAACAAACTATAAAATCATTCAGCAATATAATGTGGAGAAATAAATACTATTACCGACTTTCTTTGTTAACAATGCGTTATTTCTTTTGAAAAAAACAAAATATTTCTTTTGGAGTATTTATTAAGTAGTCCCTACTGCTGTTTGAACCGGTGGTTGAGAACACTAGCATTCGACGCATGCGCAACGGCTTTAAAGTGTCGTCCAGCTGGCAATCACTATCCTCGTCTGACTAATGATGTTACGCGCTAGCTCTCTTTCACTCTATCTTAAATATTTACCATCTTTAATATGCAGTAACCCTTATTTGCGGCCAGATTTAATTAAGCAACCGTATATCATAATAAGCAGAAAAAAATTAGCTTTAATTTGATATGTAAACAATAAATGTACGTTATGAACGTATAAACGTATCAAAATCATACCTGTTTACACCTGGCTGCGAAGAGGTGCGGCCAAGTGCGCAACGGCAACCGTGATTTTCCACAGTTTCCATGTATATTGCCGTAAAGTGGACGATATTTTATTTAAAAAACCAGCGAATGAAATTTTTTCCGAAAAATCAATTTGCAATAATTTAATTAAAAATAGTAGCGGCCACATTTTTATAGGCACCTTGGTAGATATATATTTTCCTAATCATAAATATGCCTAAAAATTTGATTTTTAGCAAACACTCGATGAGTGCACTAATTCTGCAGTCGGATCTCGTACTATTAGCTTTACCGTTACCATGAAATCGGAACAAGTGAGCTTGAAGTTTATTCCGCGTACTTTAATAAAGATAATTTACATTGTTTTCATTATTGTATATTGTTTATATGCCACAGAAACTTGTAATAAATTAACTTAATAAATTAATTGCTATATTTTAATTTATGAAATCATTTGATGGATCGAGTAAAGTGCTGCTTATTAATATAAACCATATTATTAATCTCTATGTTAATAGCTTTCAAAACAATTATTGAAAAAAACACCTCAAGTGGCCCCAGATGGGATTTAAATCCGTGCCTCCCATCTGTTTCTTTAGTTTCTTCAAGCACAACTTGTGACTCTGACCCGTAGGGTCACTTTCTGAATGGTGTTTTCTGTCTCACAGAAAATAATAATTTTTTTCTTGTCTAGTGTGTTGAAAGAGATCAAGTACATGTATTTATCGCGCAGATGAGTGACATAGGTAGACTTACTCCCATTTGAGTTCTTAGGAGGGGGTCATTTTATCATATTTACTCATTTAGAACTCAATATCTAACTTCCCATAGAACCAAACACATATTCTATATTTCTTTTAAATTGATGTGGGATGCCTCCATACTTTTATTGTTATTATTCTCTTTGACCCATGATACAAGTGTTTACGAGAACCAGCTGAATTTTCATCGCTCAAGTTTTCATTTCTCGCTTATAAATAAACGTCAACAAGACAGGTTTATGAAACGTAGCATGAAGTTTAAAATCAACATTTCCCTCAACAAATGCAAACAATCTTTGGGGTTAGGATAAGTCAAATTTTCGTGTAATTTATTTGATTGATTGTTTGACTCTGTTTGTCACCATGATACTGTCAAACGTGGAGAAAGACCCAATGAACTTATGACCTGCATCTGCATCTTCTACCAGACTTCTGATCTAACCAGATGAAAGGGGTGATATTTAAGGTCCGTTTGGACCATTTAACAAGTTTTAAACAATGTTTTATAACTTGTATAAAAATCAATTGAAAAATGTTATAAAAAATTGATGTTTTGTAACAATTATACGTTTCCCGTTTAGTGTTGGTAAAGATCAAAGAAAAATACGTAACTTTTGTTTTCTAAAATGTTGCACCTGTTACAGGACTGTTTATATTATGTAACAAGTTGGCTAAACTGTTCTTTCACTGGAATAGCATCCCTTAAAAAGGTGCTTTTTCCTCTTTATTCGATTACCGATGAAATGAATTAGGTTCTGGCTTGTCATCCGAACCAAGTTCCTAGAACTGCCATACGTTCCGAGTTCCCCAGTCAACAGGTCATGGTCATTACGGTGAAGATCAGTCAAAAGGCTGTGCCACACCAAGCGACTTTACTCGCTGCTACTAGCTTGTCACACGTTGATACTACTCTTTGTTTGTTCAATTGCCGCGAGCACAAAGCAGAAATGTCGTCTCTTGGACCTCGTCGTGCTATTATCAGACAGTTGATTCGTTTGGCATGTGTGGAATTGGCAGAACAAATGCTGAGTCAAATACTAAGTACTCGCAAAAAGCGAAAGTGGATTCGTGAGTGGATCGATCGAAGAAACGAATTAGGGGCTTCTACGACACTTTTAAGAGGATTGGCTGCAGAGGATCCTGTTGCCTACAAAAATATGATACATTTAACGCAAGTGAAGTTGAACTACTTGAAATTATTTCCCCTGAAAAAAAAAAAAGACACAGTTATGAGAAGCGCTATTCCGTGCAACACAAAATTGAAAATAGCACTGCGTTACATGGGGAGTGGTGTTAGCCTAATGCCACTTGAGTATTTATTCAGAGTGCCTCACAACACAATTCCAACTTCGTGAAATTGTCCTCCCACGCGTTTTTTGCGCATATAGTTTTTATTCGCCGCCATCCCACAACTCTCCAGTCTCCATATTTTCTATAAACCCCTAAAAAACGCATATCTTCGTTTGACCACTTCAACGCATCTTGTCTCTTTTTTCCACTTCAGCCATACAACATAAAAAATACAACACAAACCGGAGAACCCACTTTAGTAGCGACCACGAGTCGACTCCAGTTCTTTCTCGCAGCGACTAGGTCACGTGATCACCGGGGTCGCGCGCTCCTGGTGAGTATAATTGAACACGTTCATTTCAAGTCGCCGCGCGTATTTGTAGCCGCGGCGACTAGCCTGTCACACGAAGCGACTACTCGCGGCTACCGCAGTAGCTCTCGCTAGTAGAGACGGTCAAACCCAAAACTGTCTTTTTGCCCAACACTACACAAACTGTGACCTCAGAGGACGATGTACACTTGATAAAACAGAACATCCTTCTCAGAGGACGATGTACACTTGATAAAACAGAACATCCTTCTCAGAGGACATGATGTACACTTGATAAAACAGGAGAACAATAACAAATGTTCTACATTACTCAAATGTAAAACGTTACAAAATAACATTGGTTTACAACATTTTTAGTTAGGCCTACATAGTGTAAACGTACCTTAAGTAACTGAACCATCACATTATAAACCCCACACATTGGTAAACAAATACAGGACTCGCACAACTATCTTAAACATGATACTAACAACTAACTCCCCATGTCTCAAGTCAAGGCTTCTATTGCTGCAGCTTGTGTACCGATTATTGGTGCACAAACAAAGAAAAGATTCGTTAATACTGGGCGATTATATATAAGTGACTTGGAAATAAGACCAAAGAAAACTTGAAATTGGCATTTAACAAGTGTCGACAGTTTGTATTTGTAATTCACGATCGTTTGATTTCATTAACATTCATATTTTATGTAGGCTACTTTTTAATTAGGTTTAATGTTTTTTCCTCTGGGTCCTTCTATTTTCCACTTTGAAAGAAATGGATAGTATTGAACAACAAAATGACAAAGATTTACACCGAAATTGATCCACGAGTACAATGTTATTAACAGTGCTACCAACAAATAAATTACTAGTAACATTTTGTTATCAACATCCTTTGATCAGGACCGTCATAAAAAAATGTATGCTACTTACAAAGCTAGCAACAATATTATCAACATGTTAATGGGAAAAATAACAAATGCAGAAAGTGAATATTATTGACAAAAGTTAAATAAACGTTGTTAACATTTCTAGTTACTTTTACCATGTTAATAGGTGTTTATAACAAAAGTTAATAATATTCTATGGAGCTATTTTTAAAAATGGACTAAAAACATTGCTAATAACAAATATTTCCAGCAACGTTATCTCTGGTGTAAAGTGTTGATTTCATTAGGATGTCGAATGTATTTAGAGAGTGCCCCAAATAAACACGATGTTAAATGGTTTGGTATGTTGGTGATTGTATATTGGCTGGCAAGTGAGCTACAGATGTTTCCTTCAACAATTCACATGGAATCTCTCCACAGGCCTCTACTGTAAATACAACTGTTGTTTGGAGGAGGCTGGATTTAATTCGCAATAAAATCACGGGACACACCAATACACTTAACCTAGGACAGCAGACTAAAATAATTATAGAATATATCCTATTGGCTGGTATAAGATGAGTGGTGATGTTCCTCTCAGTCCTAGATGTTCCTCTCGGTCCTAGATGTTCCTCTCGGTCCTAGATGTTCCTCTCGGTTCTAGATGTTCCTCTCGGTCCTAGATGTTCCTCTCGGTCCTAGATGTTCCTCTCAGTCCTAGATGTTCCTCTCGGTCCTAGATGTTCCTCTCAGTCCTAGATGTTCCTCTCAGTCCTAGATGTTCCTCTCAGTCCTAGATGTTCCTCTCGGTCCTAGATGTTCCTCTCAGTCCTAGATGTTCCTCTCAGTCCTAGATGTTCCTCTCGGTCCTAGATGTTCCTCTCAGTCCTAGATGTTCCTCTCGGTCCTAGATGTTCCTCTCAGTCCTAGATGTTCCTCTCAGTCCTAGATGTTCCTCTCAGTCCTAGATGTTCCTCTCGGTCCTAGATGTTCCTCTCAGTCCTAGATGTTCCTCTCAGTCCTAGATGTTCCTCTCGGTCCTAGATGTTCCTCTCGGTCCTAGATGTTCCTCTCGGTCCTAGATGTTCCTCTCAGTCCTAGATGTTCCTCTCGGTCCTAGATGTTCCTCTCGGTCCTAGATGTTCCTCTCGGTCCTAGATGTTCCTCTCGGTCCTAGATGTTCCTCTCGGTCCTAGATGTTCCTCTCGGTCCTAGATGTTCCTCTCGGTCCTAGATGTTCCTCTCGGTCCTAGATGTTCTTCTCCCTGTGTTTCAATGGCTATGATAGAGTAGAGAAAAATGAATAGATATGAAATATTGGTTTGCATTCAGTGGAACGATCAAGAGTCTGTATCAGTGACTGAAATAGCTACTCTACGGGACCAGAATGAGAAAGTGGAATGCACCATTGCTCACCAGGAAATTAAAATAGGAAACTTCACGTGTAAAACATCACCCGGTTGGAATTGAATCGTGACCTGCCAGATACACTTGACGAGTCTATGTTATTATATTACCTGCTTGGGAAAGAACACGAACCCTTTGTAATCATTTTCAATTTTTCATTAATTTGATATATTTAACGTGCACTTTGTGAACAGACTGATAATTTTATCAGCACACGACTTTCTAATCACTCATCCAGCCATTACCAGACACTACCAGCAACTACCAGACACCACCAGCTGTCGGAATCTATGGGCTGATAGATTTCCCCACCAACTAACTTGCCTCTATTAATAGATTCGTGGCTTTGGCCCGAGTTCAAATACAAATTTGATAACATACGAGAAAATAGCTCTTTCAGCCGTGCGACCAATTGGAGAAATCCGAATTGCTTGGAAATGGGATTGATTGTCTCCAACTACACATTCTGAAAAGGTTCGTTTTATCTCACAATAAGTTTTATTTATGGGTAGTCGATTTAGAAACCCAATTTATACTGAAACGTGAATAAATATAAAACTGCAAATAGGTCTTAACTTGGAAAAAATTCCAAATAGTCTAAACACGGCCGCAACAGTTGTTCGAGCCAAGAAAGTTTTCCTTTCTGAACAATTTTCACAAATACATCATTACAAAGTGAAGTTTCAGTGGTATTCAACCTGACATGTCATCCGGGAGTACCGGTTTGTTATACATATAGATTATAGAATATGTATAACTTGCGCTATACACCAACAACTTTGGGGGGTGAAAAGTTAAATAGAAGTTATATCTGGGCAAGGGTTACAATGTTTTAAGGTAGGCCTATAACACATGTGTTATACTGGCCGATGATTTAGTGAGTCTATGTTTAGAAAGAGGTCTAGCTGTGTCGAACATATTGTTTAAGCACAAAGATATTCACTTGTATACATGGCAAAGGGGTGATTCAAGAACGATGATTAATGTCGTGGTGTTTGATGAGAGACTTAGAAGTTAAGTAAAGAGTACTAGGGCTGTGCGAGGAGCTGAATGTGGACTGGACACTTCCTAGTGAACTCAGTAGTTGATGCTGACAATTATTCCCTGATCCGCTATTATAAAAAAGATCACCTTAGTTTTGGAGATATTTATAAGAAGACGTGGCTACATGTGGTAGACGAATGTGTGAAAAAGAGAAATATAAATAAAAGTTTTAAGAATATAAGAGCATATATGACTGGGTGTACGGTTGTTGAAGGGAGGATATGGACACCTCTGATTTTTTTTTTTTCAGTAGCCAATATTTGGACTTGAGCGTCGCTTACACTTAAGACGTTTAATTTGCCTTCTTTATTCAAGACAAATGACAAAAATTGACCATACTAGTAGCATTTCTTCCATGATGGATTCCGCGGAAGTGAGTGGGAAAAACGGTGCTAAAACTGTACTGTGGGGACACCACTGAATGCAACCCTTTTTTTACACAGTTTTTCCTGCGCAGTCATAACTGAGTAATAAGACGTTGCGTGTGGACCGACATATAGAAATATATCTCATGTTATACCATTCTAACACTACTGCTATAGCTCTCCGAACTAATCGTTGTCTGTAGCTTCTGAAAGCATAAAAACATCGCCGTGACATTTTTATTGGTGTACTTAGTATTTCAGTAAATGCGCTAAATGTGTCCACTGTTCACATCTCTTTGCTAGATATATATTCATTTATCCAAGGAGAAAAATATACTTACTTACTCCATGGCATTAGTAGCTCGAAAGTTTATTGCCGCACTTACAAAAGTATTACACCCTATCCCTATCTTGAGTTAGTTCTATCCAGTCCACCTCATTACACCCTATCATTTCAGGTCCATTTTAATGCTATCCTCCCATTTGCGTCAAGGTATTCCCAATGGTCTTTTTCCACTGGGTTTGCCAGTCAGTACCCCGAACAAGGTTCTATAATCTCCCATTTATGCTGCATGTCCTGCCCGCTGTAATCTACGAGATTTGATTATCCTAATAGGGTCTTGGGATGAGCATAGGGTATGTAACTCATCATTGGGTAACTTCCTTCACTCCCCAGTAGCCTCATCTCGTTTTTGATTAAACTATTTTGTTAAGCATATTATTTTCGAACATCCTAAATTATTTTTCCGTCATGTTTTCCCACATTTTCATTTAAGTTCACTCTTAATGCTGTAGAGTATAGTTGGCTGTGCATTGGGTCGAGGGAAGACATAACTTAACATGTTTGGCCACTTTTGAGTAATTTTTAGGCACGGACCTTCCCTTTCAACAGTTTGGTTTAGGTCACAGTCCCGTTGTTGAGTTGTGTGTGTGAGAGAGAGAGAGAGTGATATCAAGTCCCTCGGTCAGGGGCGGGGCGGTAGCAGTGTAGCCATGTGATGTTGTTCACAGCACTTCATACTTGACTGGCTCTAGCTCTTCCAGGCCACACTGGTTTATATTTAGCTTCCTTCCGTCCGATCTGTTCGTGGCATGAACATTCAATACTTGCTCTTTCTTTACATAATATCACCAGGGTTGGAACCACTATTTACAATGCAATTTCTCTTCTTTTTTTTCCGCCTCTAAGGGCAGAGTACATCGTAGTGTGTAGTATTGTTACATATTACAGGACACACACCCTTAAGATAATAATATTATAATGAAAGTGAGATTACATATAAATAAAGTAATCAATTTATCTAGTAATTTTGTCCATTTCATGTTGCCCTTTTTACAAAATAATTTTGTTCTAGAGGAATCCACTATTACCAACCATTGTGGTGATTTTCTTATCACAGCTGCTGTTATTCCGTTTGTAGATCTGTGTGACCATTAGTGTAACATAAATAAGTAAATACACTCGACAATCTAAACATACGCCATCTTGTGAAGTGTCTTCAAATATCAACTAGAACGTTATAAATTACTGATACAATTCCGGTCACTTTGTTTTTAGTTGCAACAGTTTCAAGTTGTTTCCAATCACGTGATGTTTGTCGGGACGTCATTACAATATATTGTGGCAACTGAATACTAGCCAGCTCTCGGGTAGATGATAACACTACCCTAAGCTCCATCTTTGTGAAACATATATGGTCTTCCCTATACCCGTATACCTAGGCCTACTGTATTTTTTTGGCTTTCCAGGGGTCAAATTAGAATATTTTTTATTTCCTGTTCTTCCCCTCCCCTCCCATGAGATCTTCATGCAGACGTTAAAAGTAATATTTGGCTTTTTATGAAATATTTCCTATTTTATTTTTCATCCAAAACTTTGTTTTATACTCGAGAACTAAACTATAATTGAAGAATATGTGAAACACTACTTACATTATAAACTTGATTTACCATGGGGAAAAAAAATAGCTAATAATTATAATTGATTGTTCATTTTATAACAATTAGTATTACTTCATATTTCATTATTAAAACATGTATAGCATATTAGTAAAGCAATCCTCGTAATGAATGCACTAAATCAAGCACACACTTTACAAATAGAATCTTATGAAACGAATTTAACTAAACTCTTGCATCATGCTAAATATATTTATTTGATTTACAAATACCTGCTTCAGAAGTAATAGCTATCCTGCTGACCTGGTGGTCTAGGGGTAAGGTGTCAGACTTCTGTGTTGGGGGTTCGGAGTTCAATCCTCGGTCCCGGCACAAATTTATCTGATTGCCAAACCCTTACTTCACCTCTGACAAGATGTGTATTAATCACAACTTGTGAATGTGTGGAATTCCAGGCCTTCACCGTAGTTCGGATCCCACGTTAAACTGTAGGTCCTCCATTTCATCTCACAATCACCCTACCATTACACATTAGCGTAAGTGCGTACAACCCAAACGGGTAGTAAGACGCGGTGCTAATAATAATAATAGCTACCCCCTCCCGACACAACCATCTCCAGGCTATTATAAAACATCAATAGTATTAAAAAATATGCTTATTCAACTTAAATGCCTAAATATGATCCAGAATGGATGTAAATCAAGAAAATATTATCTAAAATCCAAAGTGACAAACGGTGTATTCCACAGACTTTCTCTTTCTTTTATTTCTGTTAGTTACTTTAAACTTGCTTTTAAAATATTTTAAAAATTATTTCTATACTGCTACCCATCCCCCCCCCCCCCCCCCGTGAGAAATAATTGACAAAGAGGTAACAAGAGAGTTACTTATTGACAAAGGAACATAGAGATAACAAGTACAAATTGAAAATATAGTGGAATAGAAAGATAGCATTAGCTTAACAATGTCAGCCGCGGTACGCGGAGACCTCCTAAAAACTAATTTCACGGTGAAGCCTAATTATCTCATAGGTATACAAACTGTAACAATGAATTTACTCAGTAGTTGAAATAAATACTCTATGGAAAGTCATAGATAATAATGTTCTATGCTAAATTCTAGCCGTCTAGCGGCAGTCATACAAATCACAAATCTAACTATCAACAATATTTACAATAGATTTAAACTATTCTCACCCTCTCACGGTGACTAACAAATTTTACTCAAAAAGGAAATATATAATATATATGTATATAGCCTATACAATTTGCAATCATGCTTAAAGTTGATATGAATAAATTACGCCAACTGGTAGCTTCTTGTTACCCATAACAAAATATAACAATGTTTAAACGTCAGTAAGGGTATCCTAACCAAATACCGGCCTCCTGCCATCTAGTGGCAACAATTTAAATCTAACAGTACATGTAAATTTAATCGACAAAGTTTAAAATTAGAATTAGATTCCTCTGCCATTTAGTGGTGGCCAATAAACCTAACCTAGAGGTAAATAAATATTTATCAAATAATGCCGTCATGTGGCCTCGAGCCAAGTTTAACACGAAATATAATATTTAAACTCCAACAAAGTCATATCGTCATAAAGATATCCCGCCGTCTAACGGCCTTCTCCTAAATTTAACAAGAAATGTATCTTTGAACAACAAAAACCATTAAAGATAGAATAAAGTATCCTTGCCATCTAATGGTGGTTAATAAACCCAAATTACAAGTAAATAAGTTTTTATTAAACGACGCCATCTAATAGCAAACTAGCAAACACCGCCTGTAAAAAAGTCTCACAAACAATCCGTGAAGCGGAAAAACAGGCTACTACATACAAGCTCTGGGAAATAAATTTCCTTTAAAGAATTTATAATTCAAAGTGTCAAGTGGTTTTACTTTAACCGCACAAAATTTAATTAAATCTTCAGTCAAGATTATAAGTTTTACATTAATAATTACGAAATATCAATTTAGAATAAGTTTAATAATTTAAGCCAAAAAGGAATTTAGAACGCGTAGACTAAACCATTTCCGACAGCGTCGCTTACCTCTCTGAAGCCAGTATTGTAATAATTAACTATGCTAGCAAACTCTAACCATATATAGTACTCGAGCCTGACCACATGCTCCTAGAGAGTGGATCAAGCAAGGGGGAAAGGTGGGGACAAGAGTCCTACTAGAAAAGTAGTAGCTTCGGTGCGGCGGTCTGGTACGCAAAGCCAAAAAAGTCTCTCGTTCATTTACCATGTCTAAAATGGTTATTTTTCATCTAATTAAATATACTTCTAATATTAGGATAGTTAATGATAACAGTTGAATAAAAGGGTAAACTCTGCTTGCTCTAGTTCATTCCCACTTTGAACTATTCATACAGTGCATCTTAGTATAAGATTTATGTTTTCTAGCATTTGATCTATTACCTCATCCAACAAACAAACTAACTAACTAACGGTTTCTTGACACTCATTTGTAATCCATTGTAGTTACAGTAGATCTAGACTTATTGAGATAAAAAGGTGGGCGATACATATCCAAAACATGCTCACACTCCTTTATTTGCATCATCATGTACTGTTTAACAGGAAATAAAACGTCTATGATTGAAGGGCTGAGTTTGAACGCAAAGTTTCAAGTCACGCAATCTTTCGTGGCTATCTTTGTGAACTTCTCAACTTTCAGAAAGTGTTGGTTGTGTGGCGTGTTTTACTATTTACAAATTATATATATATATATATAATTTGTAAATATATATATTCACACTTAAGGGTACAAACATTAGTACAACTATTGCACATCAATATATACACGTACATGATAGTTGGTTTCCGTGTCCACGGTTCTAGTTCACAACCAGTCCCAACCACACTCACTAGAAGACTTGCTAGAATACATTCACCACCCAAGTTTACTTGGATAACAGCTCGGTTACTAGAGATAATGTATCCTTACGCCAACAGTTGGCATCTATCAGATAACTGTAATGAAAACATATGGTAATGTATGAACGTGGTGGTTAACCACAATAATTTAGGCCAATATTAGACTATTAAATTTATTTGAGGTCGGGCACAAAGCTTATTTATCGTTTTATTCCACTTAAAAAAGATTATCATTCACAGCAACTTCACAAAAGCTCTAACAAATATAGTTTAAAATGGCGACCTACAAACACAAACCATGTAATTTATTATAACGTAAACAAGCTCTTTACAATAGTGCACCCACACACTGGATAAAAATATTTTATTCAGTTAAATATTTCGAAATTCAATAAAAAATCATAAAATAATATATATATATATAATATATATAAGGACAAGTATTTTCTATTTTCCATATAAATATATATATATATATATATATATATATATATTAAAATAAAAAAGTGTTTTCTCTTTTCCAAGTAAATACGATGCCTGTATTAAAAAGTACTAATGTATTCATTATATTACACACTATTGATAACATTCCAAAATGAAGAATAAATACTTTTAATAATGTTTAAAATATTGTTTTCGGTTGGAAAAGAATTTACTAAAAGTAATGAAATAGTGTGAGAAGACTTAAGTTTACGTTATTTTAAAAGTAAAATATAACACGTAATTTAAAAAAACTCATAATTTATAACAAAACAGTGTTGAAAACCTAAAACCTAACAAATGATTTTTAAACTGTCATTCAGGTAAAAAGCTATGATGAACAAACTCTTCTACCTGGCTAATCTTTGCTCCCGAGTGCGCCCCTCCCCACCCCCTCCCCCCCGGCGCCCTATTCCCTCATCCCAGTTGCAGAGGTGGGTAAGCTGGGTAAGCTCACTGCACTCGCAAAATGGGTCACTCTATTTATTCGTTACAGTTGCTTCACGTTGGACGATGAAGTGGTCTAGGCCTCAATTCAGTCGGGTTTTAGACAGTACAGGGAAGTGTTATAGAGCTGCAGTCTTGCAGAAACGAGTCAACTGGGGCCAGGGTGGTGAGTGATGTAACCTCATTTGTTTAGGTTGTTGTAACGAGGTTACAGTAGGTACACGAAAAAGCTTGTTTTCTCATTGTAACCTCCAACCCTAAATAGCCCCAAAATAGAACACTAAGTAAGTGGGTTCCAAACTAATATTTATTGATAAGACAAACATTAGAATAAATACATACATTTGAACAAAACCACAGAGTGTAGTGGAAAGGGATGGATAACAAAATTCTGGCAAGAGGGTGAAACTCAATTTAAACGTCCATGATTGAACCATTAAACGCATCACCTACAATATAATATTTAAGCTCAACTCCATAGTTAAATTGTGAGATTAAAAGTTACAAAAAAGCCCACTTCAGAGTCATATTAAAAGGTAATAGTTTATAAGTCAGCAAAACTAATCTCAATTGACATCAGTAGCTAATTCCCACGCCTGTTACGGTGGTATCACAATTACATTTCTATCCACGCCCATTATGGCAGCATTTAAATAGAAAGACGATTTTTAATTTTTATACCCAATATGGAGACATTTAAATAAAAGATAGGTATTTGAAAAAAATACTAAGGCCCCCTAGTGGCCTAAAGAAAAATTAAGTTAAAACAAACATTTATTAAAGGGAGCTCAGAATTATTATTATTTTAAATTTAATATTTGATTTAAATAAATAATTACAATTTAATATTTAGCCCGAAAGATTAATTTTGAAAAGTTTATCAAAGAATAAATATAAGTAGAAAAAGAGTTTTGAATACAAGATAGCAAGCCTGCCTAATGGGAGCGCTTAGTTTACATGAGCAATCGACGGCGGTATAATGCGTACCAATACAGACGGAACATGTCAATTTATAGTCTTAGAAAGTCATCACGTGATCCCAAACATGAATAGAGGGGAATTTAAAGGAGGGTAAATATGGGTAAAGGAAAGATAACTTGGCACATGTGTGGAACCAATGGAACAATTGGCGCTATGCCAGACGGTTCTTGTAGTGGAATAACCTGGAAGCACCCATAATGTTCAACTGAGGTATCGAGGCATCTATGGCCTGGAACTCATAACGTCATCTGGCATGACACGCCACGCTGGCCTTAATTGACACTCTCTTTAGTCGAACGGGAACGTTGAAGTGGGTAGGACGGCTGAACTCTATTTAGTCGAACGGGAACGTTGAAGTGGGTAGGACGGCTGAACTCTATTTAGTCGAACGGGAACGTTGAAGTGGGTAGGACGGCTGAACTCTATTTAGTCGAACGGGAACGTTGAAGTGGGTAGGACGGCTGAACTCTATTTAGTCGAACGGGAACGTTGAAGTGGGTAGGACGGCTGAACTCTATTTAGTCGGACGGGAACGTTGAAGTGGGTAGGACGGCTGAACTCTATTTAGTCGAACGGGAACGTTGAAGTGGGTAGGACGGCTGAAGAATCTACGGGAGTAATTGTGTGAATACCATTATTAAATAATCATGTTTGTAACCTGGTTACATCATGTTTGTTCAATGTGAAGGTAAAGGATGCTGCTGTATAGTAGCCCGGCTATTTCTCGCGGCGATCGCAACTTTCTCAAGACCCTAGACTGGGGCGCTCTCATCAGGCTCAGTGTTTGCTTGGACACAAAAGCCCATGAGGGAGGGGGGGGGGGCTGCATTGGCTAAAAGTTATATTTTGTATCTACTCTGCGAATAAATCGTGTTTCTATTGAGACTGAAAGCTAATTCCGATTTCTACGTGGACCCTGCAGTTATTGTTTGTCTAGATCTAGTTGGCTGCGAGCACTCAAGTAGGCAACCAGGCAACATAACCAGCCATGTGCAAGGTATAATTTAGACAAAATTGGAACCGTATTTGCGTGGAAGAAGAGTTGGAAGCAGTTTAGGAAAACCCTCCTCTGTGCACTCGGCTGGGACTCTAACCTCGACAACCTCACTTTTGGCAAACCAGAACATTGAGAGATTAGGAAGTATTTGAGGTAGCCAAGTTCGAGTAGTTTGACTTGTACTGCACAAGCACGTCCCTGACGAGGAAGTTCGAGTCGTCTTATATTATCAGAACCTGCAATTAATTCACAAGTACAAAGTACATCATTTTCTGTTTAAAGAGTTTCGATGGTAAACTTTATAGTGAGAGAGGAAAGTTCTGAGGATTAGAATCGTATTTGGAAGAGTTATTGTTTGTCTAGATCTAGTTGGCTTCGAGCACTCAGGTAGGCAACCAGGCAACATAACGTGTGTTCTAGCTATTAACTAATGATTCTCAACATAGACGAGTATTTTTATGTTTGTCAACTTGAATTAATAATAATAATAATATTATTATTATTATTATACTAGCAGCACCACGTCTTACTACCCGTTCGGGTTGTACGCACTTACGCTAATGTGTAATGGTAGGGTGATTGTGAGATGAAATGGAGGACCTACAGTTTAACTTGGCATCCGAACCACGGTGGAGGCCTGGCATTCCACACATTCACAAGTTGTGATTAATACACGTCTTGTCAGAGGTGAAGGAAGGGTTTGGCAATCAGATAAATCTGTGCCAGTACCGAGGATTGAACCCCGGACCCCCAGCACAGAAGTCTGACACCTTACCCCAAGACCGCCAGGTCACCAACTTGAATTATTAAAACAATACTGAAAATTAACGAGCGGCAGCAAATTTTAGTGGAAGAA
The DNA here is from genome assembly GCA_033556935.1 of Timema podura. Classification (NCBI taxonomy): domain Eukaryota; kingdom Metazoa; phylum Arthropoda; class Insecta; order Phasmatodea; family Timematidae; genus Timema; species Timema podura. The sequence continues at coordinate 119,457,630 of JAVRXN010000010.1, read as the reverse complement.
GAAAGAATATAAATGGACCTCTCCTCCCTTTAACGGTTATTTAATCGAGAAAATTATCGTATTTATCGGATCGTGATCCATCATGTCTCGTTTGCTATGAATTTGTGTTGTTAAATTATTTCGAAAGCAATTTATTATTTTAAAAGCGCGTTTAATGACTAGAGAGCAGCCCGCTCCAATGGCAGAATGGTCCAAGGCGTCACTTCGTGGTCTACTGATAACAGAGAGACAGGAGTTCGATTCCTGGTTGGGTGTACCGGAGAAGTGTCTCCCCCACGCGACAGCTCTACGTCTTTACAGTTACAAAGTAACGGAATCTTTTCTTCAGCTATCCCGAGTCCATTTTGTTAGGATGTCCGATGGAATTCTCTTCCTCCGAGGAGCCTGAAGTGGTTTCTCTGGATAATCTGCACCCTCCTGGCTTATAGATGGCGTGGTCCCCAGTTATGTCGTTCTCTGCTTCAATTGTGATTGGCCAGCTGCGCATTGTATACGAGATTTATTCTGTGGAGGACCTGGACTGGGTAGTATGATGCTTCCTTTCACGAAAATGCCGGTGGACTACCTTTAAAATACTTCCTTTTACCATTATAGTAATGATAAAATATGCGTACAACCCGCACAACTGGTGATTAAAATCAAATAGTGGTCAGAGGTGCAATCAACCATTGTCAGAGTGATGTAAGCCTAACACAAGGATTGTTGATTACATTATGTTTGTTTGTAATGTACAATGTACTATAAAGCTATCCAAACTGAACCAACCACAACTCCAAGAAGTGCCCTGTTCCAAAATAGTATCGAGCAAGACTATAAGTGAGCGTCCTCAGGTATTTTAAGGTCGTATATCATAACCACAGACCTGAATACATTTCCTAAAGTAGACAAGTCACGCTACCAAAGTAACAGAGGTAAGCCGTATATTTTTACTGACAATAAAAAATAACCTTCGATTATTCGAGAAAACTTGTTATGAAAAGTCTGAAACAAAATGGTTTCGCATTTCCATGTTCCAAAAATATGAAGAACATTTATTTCAAAATTCAAAGTGAACTTATAAAATTGTATTTAGATTTTTTCTAACACATAATTTAAACTATCTAACTATCTAAACCAAAGTTTTGAAGATAAAATAAATATAAATTTAGATACACACACACATTTAATATGTTTGTTCTTCTATTGTCTCCCCTTTCTTAGGAATATAACGTGTTCTTCTTTTTGAAGTACAAGTGGGGCTATTTGTCACTATTAGGGGGTGAATTGGTTTTGGGAGAAAAGTTAAACTGTCCATCATTAATTTATTGTTGAATGGTCAAAAATAATCTTCCTTGCTACTTTTTATTATTTGTATAGCATACATTACTCTAATGATGATCGGTCTTGGGAATCTTCTCAGAAGGACACTTGAATCTTGCCAGACAACCTGCAGGCTATCCATGACGAGAGAACCGGGGAAACTCGGCCTCTATCTGACAACCAGAATAAACAAGACTTATGCCTTAGCCTGTGTGACCAGCGATAGTTAAAACTACAATTAAAATATCACTATTTTATTTTTAATTAAATACTTTCTGAGTAAAATACTATTTTTGGTCATTTTTAAAAGGTATTCATCCACTTTTTCTCGTGTGCAATGTCTCGCTTTCCGATCTACTTTGATTCCCATTCTGATTTGAACTGAAATATTTTTCTGTCCGTGGTCCAAGTGCTTTGTTGACGTGAGTTGAACCACCTCAGCCATGGATAGTTGAACCGACATGACCTCCAGCGGCGGCATGTTCAACACCAAGGTCATAAGCTACATCAATCCTTACAACACTTCTTCACCTCATATGAGCTCATTTTGGGCACGCGTAGGCTTAACAACTTTTTTTTGTGTAAGATTGAAGTTGGTTGTTTCGGTATTTATTAATACCAACCTAGATATTAGACATAAGTTAGTATAGTGATGAGGCTAAATTGTATGTAAATACAAGAACATTAATTTTATGAGAGGATGGAAAAAATTAAAATTTACATATCAATGTCGAGCTTTTGCACCAAATACAGTCATGCTAATAGTACAACCATGTCTAGTCTATGACTCAAAGTCAGTCACACTAACCTTGTGTTCATAAGAGTCAGTCACACTAACCTTTTCTACAATCCTATCAAGCTCCCATGTCAGTCCGTTCCACTCTTAACTTGCAGTGCAGATCTTATCCTCTTGATACAGATTCACAATATTTATATTAAAAACTTATCAAGTTATATAAATCTAACCTATCCCAGTATCTCTGGCCTGAAAAAAAGGACAACTAGATCGCTATAATCTATGAACAAAGAAGTGTTAAAATGAACACTATGAAATGAAAATGAATATAAATATAACGTTTATTATATATGTAGTTGACAGATCATATAATTTGGTCCATGTTTTTGATATACACCAAGCACGTTTTCATGTAGATAGATAGCTTCTAAAGGAGAAGCCAAACAGAAATAACAATCAAACAAGAGTCTAGGAGGCTGAGGTTACAAGTGTACCCTCGCAATAGAAACCAAACAGAAATTCTCTTTGGTGGAATATACTACCAGCTCTATCCAAAGCCTTAAAATACATATTACACAGTCAAATATGTGAATACCTAACTGCCAATAATCTAGTGGACAAATATCAGTGTGGATTCCGACCACACCATAGCACAGCCACAATCAGACGACATAAGACGTGCAACGGACAACAGACATTTAGTATTACTAACACTCTTAGATTTCACTCAAGCCTTCATTACTGTCAATCATGACATTATTATTAGATAATTGTCATATTTTAATTTTTCTGATATATCTCTAAATTTGGTTATCACATACTTATCTGGCCGGCAACAATTTGCTGCAATTGGTAAATCTCTTTCTGGTTGGCGTAGTGTAGATGTGCAGCTCACTAAACATCATCTGTACGCAGACGAGTTACAAATATATTTGTATTCCCCTGCACATCTATTGAATAAATCCTTTGCTTTGCTTTGTTTTGCTTTGCTTAACTCAGATCTTAGTGCAGTGCACACACGGGCAAATTATAATGGCTTGTTTATTAATCCTGGCCATCTCATTTTATAATTGTAAGCTCAAATAAAGTTAAATCTACTATAAACTTTTCTAATCTTTCTAATATAATATTGAATCAAGATATAATTCCTTTGGTGCCTGTAGTCAGAAATCTGGGCGTGTACATTAATGATACTCTTACATGGTCTAACCAATTGACTCTTTGCACTCATTAAAGTGACTTAAGAACTTTGTTCCTGTTGCTCTTAGAATACTTCCTCACTTTCACTTCTGTGATATAGTTGACATGACTGTTGAACTCACTAGTAAATTACAAAAACTTCAAAACATGTGTGTAAGATTTATCTTCGACTCGCGATCCCGTGACAATATTTCTACATATGATAACAAACTTGACTGACTACGACTTGATAGATGGCCTCTACATACTCTTGTAATGATAAAGGATATCCTCAATACCTCTCCTAAGGTATTGTCCCTATTCCCGTGACACCCCCCCAGCCTCCATATCTCTCTCTCTCTCTTACTGTTGCTGGAACTCGTTCCTGGAATGCTCTTGATACAAATATTAACACTGCTGCCACTGTAACAATCTTTCAGCATGAGCTTGCTCAAGGTCTGTGAGCAGGGGAAATGTAAGAATGTGTGTGTGTGTGTGTGTGTGTGTGTGGAATGATTGTGGTGTTTTTCTCTTTTTTGTTTTCTCTCTCTTCTTAATAATAATATTTAGCACCGCGTCTTACTACCCGTTCGGGTTATACGCTTAAGTACTATTTACGCTAATGGATTAGAAATTGGGAAGGTTGAATTTAAAGGAAGTGAACCCGCATCTGCGTGGATGGAGAGTGGAAAACCATTTAGTAAAAACCACTCCCAGTTCACTCGACCGAGATTCGAACCTTGATCTCCCCGTCCTCGGCGGTCGAGCTCAACACGACTAGCGCGTTAGCCAACTACGCCAACGAGGCGGGTCTCTCTCTTCTTTATTTGATTTCTACTTCCCTCATTTATTTTATTTTAATATGTTCTACATTTACAATTATGTATGTTGTGAAATTTTTTTTTAACTAACTAGTGTCTTATCTCATTTTTAAACTGACACAAAGACCCCTAACCTTTCGTCTTCGACACTCGGACACTACCTCTAAATTAGAGTATAAGTTTCACAAAACTCACAGCATTAAAGTTGGAAAATACCGGCCGGATCGTATAACACGGCGCAAAAATAATGTATTAAATAGTTGTTTGTTTCTCATTCAAATATCTGTTCCGGGCTATTCACATATTTACATACATGAGAAAGAAATGTGGAAGGTAGAATATGGAGAAAGTTTATCCATATTTGTGCAAATTCTGGTACAATTCCTCTAATTTTACTGTACATATATTCACATGATAGAAGGAAAGAAGAGTGACTTTAACTTGGTTAAAAATTTGTATATTTTTATTGTACGCTGGTTTGTTGTAAAAATGGGTCTGTTATTGATTGGCTCTCTTTATATTATTATGTATTTGCACTGTCTAACAACATAGCCAGGATATCCACATTTAACTACACTAGTCGGATAGGAATGAGGAAGAGATATTTAGAGGGAATATATCCGGATTAGTGTAGAGGAAGGGTGGAAAACCATTTGATTAAAAACAATGGGTATACAGGGTTGGGATTCACACCCCAGCCACCCGTCACAGGTAATAATAGACAAGATTGATGTTTAGTCCACATGTCCACTTAACCTCTAGGCGCTGTAACTGTTATCAGTCGATGTGCCATGAGTGTATAGTTTGTTAAGTACTTGGGTATTTTTACTACCTTTTCGGGTTATATACACTTATGTACTAACTACGCAAATTGTTTTAGAGATGAAGAAGATTATATTTATAGGAAGTGTGCTCGCATTTGTGGGGAGAGAGAGTGGAAAACTATTTAAGAAAACCCACCATCGGCAGTATAGTTGAATGCAAGAGTAGCGCCTTATATCATGCATCCATTGAAGTGGGTATGTATATTGTTCATTATGACTGTTAAATGACGTTAAGGTCGAGATAGAAACAATTTGAGATTCATGAGTTTGGGCTCATTTGAATAATTGGGGATATTAGGAATGGTCGTGCAGAATAAAAGACACAGTGTCTCAGAATACATCATTTGTTAAAAACACATTCAAATGTATTTTTAGATAAGTGCAAGTACTGCGATGGCACAAAATGGGCTAGCAGTTCAATCTCGCTTTTGATTTTAAAACAAAATTATTTAAAGTCTGTTTTGCTTGAAAACATTAAATATAAGTTATTTCTGATCCAATTTAGTAGAAAAATGACTTTGAAAGCATGCAGATACTAAACTAAGTAACAAGATATAGAATTTATGGCAGAATTATCCAAGGACCTCAAGATGGCATATAAGAAGCGATGATCACAACGTTTAATATGTTTAACATATCTTTAGCATTTTATATAATATGTAGCCACATACACTTATGATGAAACACTAAGTAGGAAATTATGAAGAGGATACTTTGTATTTAATCCTTTAGCTCAATTGGTAGCGTGTCTGTCTACTGAGCTAAGGGTCCCGATTTCGATTCCCGGCATGGCCGAAAATTTATTATTGATGAAAATATGGGTTTACCCTTTCACATTGTTAAATTGACGGCCGGGGACTAGATACTGTGCCTCTCTTAGTCTTTAAGTTAGATTTTAAGGTATATGAAGCTATAACAGGCCTAGCAAGCCGGTAGGGGAAAATGTATGATTTGGATAAAAAATTGACCACAGGCTGGAAATAGTAATGGGTGTAAAAAAACTTTGTATTTAATAGTATTTAAAGGCCTAGGAAAGGGCAACATGATGTGAAAAGCGTCAAAAATGCCAATAGAATTATAGTTATTAATTATTATTGAAAGTATCTCAAATAAAACTTTTAAACAGGGTTAATTTATCCTACGACTTAACGAACGAACTTATCCAAAACATTACTATCACCACAAATCATTAATTCTTGACTTATAGCTATGATGATATCTTGGAGTTAGGATTACGATCAACAAATAATACATTCATTAAAGCAGGCAACCAACCACAAGCAGAGTTAAGACCTGGTTTCCTAGGACCGGTTGTTACTACAGGCCAGTATTCCAGCCACAAGTAGAGTTAGGACCTGGTTTCCTAGGACCAGTTGTTACTTCAAGCCAGTATTTCGGTTGTTACTACAGGCCAGTATTCCGGTTGCTACTACAGGCCAGTATTCCGGTTGTTACTACAGGCCAGTGTTACAGCCACAAGCAGAGTTAAGACCTGGTTTTCTATGAGCAGTTATTACTACAGGCCAGTATTCCAGCCACAAGTAGAGTTAGGACCTGGTTTCCTAGGACCAGTTGTTACTTCAGGCCAGTATTACAGCCACAAGCAGAGTTAAGACCTGGTTTGCTATGAGCAGTTATTACTACAGGCCAGTATTCCAGCCACAAGTAGAGTTAGGACCTGATTTCCTAGGACCAGTTGTTACTTCAGGCCAGTATTCCGGTTGTTACTACAGGCCAGTATTCCAGCCACAATTAGAGTAAAGACCTGCTCCGATCTCATCCCAAGCTTTATCCTTTAAACCGGAATCTCTGTACACCTTTTTACACAAAGTAAACACATGTATAGTATGATTTGGTAGGAAGAACAGTAAAAGTTAGTTACTAGAGTTATAAAACAATTTTAATATATTCATACATCAAGTCATGTAATCTGCAGCTGTCACTTTTGATATATACCATCAATACCTATCAAATAACACAAACAATAAAGTAAAATGGTATCAATGTTGGTTGCAAAGAAATATTTTTGAATTTTCTCCACTGTTCTTCCAACCAAAATCAGGGTTTACAGTGCTGATGGAGAGATAGATAGAGAGAGAGAGAGTCCTGATGCGAATGCTGATGTGCGGTGTGAACGGTCCCATTTAATAAGCTGGCGAGCGATATTTTAAAACATAGCTAGCATACGTCTGCAGACGGACGCTATGCCCGGTGTGTAATGGCCTTAAGGGTGTAGAAGAGAGTGCTGTAGACTAATGCATGTTGTTGATCAAATATTTTATTTCAAACGAACCGTTTTACTTAAACAAACAAACATACAAAATTTGGAATTAAACACTTCAAGCTAATTTTGGTAGTTTTTACAGAGCTGCAGATTTGATATGTTAGATTTTATTGGCGCGTTTAGATGATAAATTGTCAACTATTTTTAAATAACATTGGTTTTATGGAACTTTCTTTATGCATGGAGTGTAGAGTTTTATCGCTAGATGTCTCTGATGACATCTACAACAAACTTAAGGTGCGGCTAAAGGAAGCGAAAGTATTTTTACCATGTGTATAGTTGTTTTTTTTGCCAAAATAAATCAAATATTTCTCTAGTTCTCCAGTAGCAACATAGAGTTTAGTTTTCTGCACATGCTAATATCAACAGATCTTGAATATTTGTCAAGGGTGTCCTGGAAGTTTGTCAAAATCTTTTAAATAAAGAGAAAAGTTTTGACAAAATTCCAGGACATCCTTGGCAGATATTAAAAATCTGTTGATATTAGCACGTGCAGAAAATTAAACTCCATGTTGCTACTGGAAAAATATCTGATATATTTTGGCCAAAAACGTGTAATACTATAAAAACTGTAAGATTAGTCGCGCTCCCTTCTGCCGCACCTTAAACGTATAAACTATTTTATTAAGTGTTTTGTTGAGGTGGGGAAAGAAGGGAAGCGAGACCTTTTGTGAATAAAAGAAAAATAATATCTCATTCTTTTCTCATCAGGGGGTGGTGGAGTTGGCGGTGACAGATATAGCAAAACCACCATTTAAAGAACCTTTATTAACCATTAAAATAGCAACTAAATTTAAATGTATGTATTTATACGACAAGGTACGTGCTCTGGGGATGCCACATTTTATAAATACTGTCAAATGTTGAAGGATGGAAGCTAAATATCATGATCTTTCCTCAATATTAGCTAACTTACAGACATTTCTTTGAAGAGTAGATAGCGTCTAGGATGAGTGCCTGCTAGTCACAGCACAATGTTGCACTTTTACCTTTTCATAGCCAAGTCTAAAAATTGCCATCTTTCTTTCAATGAAATAACAACACAGCTCATTTGTTCTCAGAGCTATTTTTTTAATAGTCAAACCAGAGTGAAAGGGTTGAAAGTTGCTTTCTGTTATTATTTGTTAGTGTTCGATTGCAATTTGAAACAAATAGAACACATAATTGTTCTGTTGTAGTTGTGTTGGTTAAATTATTAGTGGTTCAGGTCACATTCTCCCGAAACTACTTCTAGATGGGAAGGTGGAAGAAATAAGAAAGTGTTAAGAATGCAATTTCATTTAGATAGTGAGTGAATTTGTGTAGTTTGCTCACACAGAAGTGAAATTCCATCCATTTACCTGAAGCCACACTAAGATCAATCATTTTATTTATTATGCAAAAAGTTCTTAGCAGATTCCTGCAAGTTACATTCACCAAATGGTCCTAAAAAAATGGTAGGCTAGTAATCGAAACATTTAATATTTTACTTTTTAAAATATTTTCATCACAACATTAACAAAAATTGCAAATTGGAAATATTATAGTCTTTCTTATAGATATTTTACTAACTTTTTTCGTTGTGTGTTGATGAACTATCTATAATATATATATTATATATACATCTACTGTATAAATATATAATATAGGTATTCTAAAATATACTATAGTATATAAATATATATAATTATAATAACTCCAATCGCTTCTTAACAGGGAAATTTCCCGTGAAGAATGTTTGGACTGAAACGTGCCACCACAATTTGGGTCCTCTGGTCTTCACATCACTCACCCATTTCCTGATCCGAGTAACTTTTCTGATAATATCTCAAGTTTTACACTTCATCATTTATGTTTATAGTATCGTATGTTTTGGAACTTAGACTAACAAACTGGCTCATCGACCGAGGTAGAAAATTAAAATAGAGAAACAACTCCAATTAACCAAATGAGTATTGAAAATTTAAATTTATAAATGGTGGTTCAAAACTTAGGAGTAAGGGGGATGGTTTTAAAATTTCCAAAACTAATAAAAACAAGTACTTCCCAGTGTGGTAAAAAAAAATCGCGAGTAAAGTAAATAGCACCACGCCAAATAACCATTTTAAATATTAAAAATGGGTCCCCAGGAAATATGGGAATAGCGCGGGGGACCCCCCCCCCCCCGGTCCTTGTATTAATATATTCATTTACGTCTGTGTGTGGTAAATAACTGAAATTCGTTAAGCAGGTATAGGTACCACTACAAATAAACATAATAAATAGTATGGCACTATCGCACAAACTTTTTCATCTAGTCCATTATTGAAAATTCAGTCATCAGTAAAACATCTTTAAACGACTTTCTACTCCAAAAACAAGTAGAGTGTTATTTTCATGTAAAATACCCCCAAGAGACCAATTTGAAACCAATTCATTAAACCCATTTTTAAAATATTTAAAGTTTAAAAAAAATCAGTCATAAATACCTATAAACAACTTTTATTCAAAAACTAAGTATGTTATCCATCCCTTCTACTTGGGGGTAACTTGTTTTTATTTTATTTTATTATTTTATTATTAGCACCGCGTCTTACTACCCGTTCAGGTTATACGCACTTACGCTAATGTGTAATGGTAGGGTGATTGTGAGATGAAATGGAGGACCTACAGTTTAACGTGGGATCCGAACCACGGTGGAGGCCTGGCAAGTTGTGATTAATACACGTCTTGTCAGAGGTTAAGGAAGGGTTTGACAATCAGATAAATCTGTGCCGGGACCGAGGATTGAACCCCGTACCCCCAGCACAGAAGTCCGACACCTTACCCCTAGACCACCAGGTCACCTGGGTAACTTGTTGATGTAGTTGACGACGGAGACGTCGTCGGCCACGCGTGGTTAGGAAAAAGGTCGGCGAGTGTGTTCCGGCAACGTGAGTTGCGGTGGAACGGAAGGAAGTCCCGGCAACGTTAGTCGCGGTGGAACGGAAGGATGTTCTGGCAACGTGAGTCGCGGTGGAACGGAAGGATGTTCTGGCAACGTGAGTCGTGCTGGAACGGAAGGATGTTCCGGCAACGTGAGTCGCGGTGGAACGGAAGGAAGTCCCGGCAACGTGAGAGTCGCGGTGGGAGGTATGGTGATGGTGGAGAGAGAGAGGGTTAAACAAATTGATCTTTCGTAACAAAGACAATTTAATAAGCTCTTTAGTATGAGTGGTGCACCCAGGTGGGCCACCACTGATTGGCTGAGGCTAACTGACCGAGTCTGACTGGCTGACTGGTTGGTTGAGTTTGACTGGCCTTGAGACCAAGGAATCACCGTGTTAAATACCCTCCACTGCTACCTGGCCTTTTCCAATGGGAGAAACAGGGGCTTCCTATTGGTGCGTGCAAATTGGAGGGATAGTGCCCATCTTGCGAGCCAATAGAGGCAGGAGTTCTCTTTGGCACTGTGTATAGAGGTGAGCTCGTCACGGACGGCTTCGAAGACATGGACTGTGGAGCGGTCCAGGCAGTAGAGAGGGTGGGTGGCGCGGCCTGTACAAGTGCGGAGGAAAGAGACAAGGGCCGACTGAACAGTGAGGGACAACAAGTATACATTGCTATTGGCAATGAAAGCACTCTCAAGATATCGATTTGGGACCAAATCATTAGAGTCGTTTTTGAACTATATCCAAATTTTGAAAAATCCGTAATCAGTTACCAACCCTTAAACGACTTTGTATTCCAAAAACAACTCTACGTTGTTATTTGTAACGCAAAACACTCGCAAGATACATACACAACACACAACCAAACCAAACCGTTAAAACCACTTTTTAAAAATGTCAAGTTTTTAGAAAATCAGTCATCGGTAGACCACTCTTGAACGACTTTTTATTCAAAAAACAAATATACAGTTTTATTTGATATGTAAAAACACTCCCAACATACCCATTTGGAACCAAATCGCTATTTGCCATTTTAAAATTGTTTTACCAGCCTTGGTGACCACACGGTCGTGTTATACTAAACTGCCGAGGACTGGGAGATCGGGGTTCTATTCCGGTCAGGTGCACAGAAAGAGGTTTTCCTAAAAATGATTTCCCACTCTCCACGCAAATGCGGGTGCAATTCCTATAATTACACCTACCTCATCCCTAACCCATTAGCGTAACTAGTACATAGGCGTATAACCTGAACGGGTAGTAAGACGCGGTGAGAAACTGTGAGTGTGTTTCTATACTGTTGATACAACCTCACCTAAGGAGGCTAAAACATTGTTGAGGACTCGTTAAAAAGGTTAGCATTGTTACATGTTCATTGAACGTGGTAGTTCTAGAGAAATTCACCTGCAAAATACTATTACCATTTTAAATTAGAATTAAGTTTGAACATTTATTTTGTGTTTATTACCTATATTGAGCAAAATTACTGGGACAGGAACTACTTGCTAGCTAGTGAATCATACTATTTCATTTTTGTCATTTTCAAAAGTATTTTCTAATGGATTGGTTGATGACCCAAATAAAACTATTATAGAGTTTTAAGATATATTTAAATACATTCGTTTTTATTAGGCCTATGTTTTTTCTCATCGCTTCTTAGTAGTCGTTCGGGTTGTACACATGCATTCATTAATTATGCTAATAGAATAGTAATAAGGATAGTAGACTTTAAGAGAAAATGTACCCGCAGTTGAGGGGAGGAAGAGTGGGTAACAATTTAGGAAAAAACATCCTCGCCCACTTCTAGACACCCGACCGGGATTCGAGCTCCAATAGTCCCATCACTGTCTATCCAGTCTAACACAAGAGTGACGTAGTAAACAATGTGACCACCAATAATGTTTACATTTTATTGTTTTAAATAATATAACGTTTTCATCAAGTGTTTGTCACTGCGTCTCACAACCCTTTCGGGTTATACGTATCTGAACTATAAATAAATTGTATGTGTTAAGTATGAGGGAGCTATACTTGAGAGGAAGTGCACCCTCATCTGCATGGAGGGTGAGTGGAAAGCCACTTTAAAAAATAATCACCCACAGTACGCCCGACCGGGATTCAAACTCAGATTTACCTCTTCCCGGCTATCCAACCTATTGTGAGAGTGACACCTTAGCCCATTTGATCACTGAATCTAATCTCATGGTTGTGTTCTAAACATCAAGTTCATATAGTCTGGGACGGGAAGGTCAAGGTTTAAATAATGGCTGGCTATACTGAGAGTGGTTCTTTATAAATAGTTTTCTTTCCACGCAATTACGAATACCTTTCCTCTGAACTCTACCTTATCCATCCCTGCCACATTAGCGTAGTTATATACAAATAGACCGGACGAGTAGTGAGATGCGGTCAAAATAATTCACCCACCCTCTCCCTACTTATTCTGGACACAGCGTTGTTTTGTTTAGCACCGCGTATTGCCACCCCTTCGGGTTATACGCGCTCTACATTTTGGCAAGTATATCTTTTTTTGTCCCTTTATTATATTTTAGTCCAGATTCAACTGGCTACTGGCTACTGGCTACTGGCTAGTTCTTGTTCACTTGGTTTGGCACTTCTTACAAGTGTATTATATTGTCACACCCCTTCCCCCCTTTCTAAAAAACTGACTTTGTGAAAGATCTTTAAAATCTGTCAACAGGTTTCAGTAAGATAGTGGAGTAAAGAGCGACATAGATCCTAACTCCTTGAGGGGCTGTTCCCTACCTCAAAAATTCAGTAGATTTCAGTAATGTATTTAAAAGTGGTGAAACATTATCATTATTAATTATTTTATTGAATGTAGGTGATATTTATTCCTCACCTATGTTAGTCCTCCTCCCCAAACCCTGCTCGATAAGCGAGAAGTGACAAACGTGGTTTGGGAGGCTCTCACACAGCCCCCCATAGAGTAGTGTCTCCGCACGTAACTCTAAAAACCTCTTAGTCGGTTCCCAAAATTTTTCTTTTTCCTCAAATAATATTAATTAATAATATGCTTTTTGTTTGTTTCAGTTAACTTCGCGAAATGCGACAATCCGTCTGAGAATTACCCGAAAACCACACGGTGTGACCAATTGGTCGGTACGTGTTGGAATTTGCTCCCGTGCACCCCTTCAGGGTGCATTAGAGCATGCTTTATGAGTCTGAGTGAGTCTGAGTCCTCGTCCCTTTAACTTATTTCGTCTTCTTTGCTGTCGATGTGCTCGCCTCGGGATTCGATGTTCGTGGGTTCAAAACCAGCCGAAGTCGACGTATCTTTCTTGAGCGATAAAAATCCGTAGCACAACTTCATTCGGAGGGGAAGTAAAGCTGTCGGTCCTTTGTCGATTGTGGCTTGTAAAAGAACCCTGTGGGAATGTGAAAATACCTTTCCTGGCAAAATTGGTAGGTCTGTTTGCTCTCGCTCATAGAAATTATCGTGTGCTGATTCAACCACAAACGCTATTACACTTTTTCGCTAACAAAAGGCTCTTATAAAAATTTATTTTTATTATCTTATAATAATATATTTTTAGAGTAAGTGCTAGAGTTGCACCAAAATATTCTAAATGAGTTAATTAGAAATAGTTCAATAAAATGAAGTGTTATTTGTAAATGTAAAGTTTTCCAGGTAAAAAGCTAATGTTATTGATTGCAAAGCAAGATTGCGTGATAAGTCACATCTCGTAGCAAAGTAAAGGTTCGTGTTTGGCTCACTTCATAGTTGAAGAAGATAGAGAGAGGCTTTCTAGTTGAAGACATTAATCAAACACGCGCCCAAAATACACATAAAAACACACTTTTATGATACTTTACTACCTAATGACAAACTTTGTTTCAAATAATATGCTATCGGAAAATGGAAGCATTTGTTAGATAAGTTATTCGGTTTTGAGAAAGCTATAATTTTATTTATTGTTGGCTCTAGAAAAACTAAATCCGATTATTTTTACAAATTTTTTTTCATTTAATTTTTTTATATATACATATTTTTTCAATGATTAAAATTAAAAAGCTTATATCGAATGTGTTGTCAAAATTTGAGTGAAGATGATCTAGTAAAATAAACTATGGAAACGTGTATTTATTTGTTCACCTCTCAGCAAAATATAATTTTTCAAAAATTTAAATAGTCCGAAATAAGTTCCACTGGAAACTAAAATAGTTCCAAAAATATTATTCTCTAATCATCACTGGAAGATCGATTTTAACCATTTTGGTAAAACTTAAGGAAAAAAAGTTGTAACCCTCCCCCCCCCCCTTTAATTTAGATGGTCCACATTACCTTAAATAAAAGGCAGGTTAATTACAAGAGAGTTTTTTTTATTCGGTAAAGAACAATACTCGCAAAGAGTGAGAGCGAGACATACTCAGCGTTGATAATAATAACAAATGGCCATAACAAACAAGCCGAAATAAACATAATGGGGCACGACCCCAAGACTCTAAGAAGGTACAGCAATGTATATAAACAAACAAACATATTTAAATTGACCCTGTCCAGAAAACGAAGTATACCCATAATAACTACATATAGAAATGATAACCTGCTGATAAAAAGAACTATCGTAAAGATATACACAGGTCGCCCATGACGACTCTCCAGTAGTAATGTAAAAGACTAGAGCACGCTAAACAATAATGGCTCGTCTTACTTGCCATTTCAAGGCGCAATAAAAAGTTAACAAGAAATCTAACAAACATCAATAAAGTTAACCAACCTAACCGCTAACATGATTAATGAGCTAAGAGTGCGGGCTCGCGGCCCCAGATTTGAGCAACAAGTACATAATTTCAAACGATTAAGATTCTTAACTTTGACAAGTAAAGCCATATTTCCAACAAGATCCTATAAAATATCTCGCGCACCAAGATGGCGACGTGATGAACCCCGAACCCATCCGTGAAGCGGACGAGACGAGTCTGCTATTACAATAATTGTTTAAAGTTTGACTGAACAACAATGACTTCCAGGGAAATCCTGCAGTCTCATTAGAATTGAAGCTTTAAGTTAAGTTTTAAATTAATATCGCCGAAACATTAAATTTAGAGTCCATGATGCCAACAGAATTTTGAAGCAAAAAAAAACCTAAGTCTAATTTGAACACTAAGTGTCTCACCTAAAAGAATGCAGAGAAATGAGTCACTCGGCAATAGAGTCCAGCCTTTTATACACAAAGTTACAATCACGTGTTCTCATTTCGTGGGAAGCACTGTCGGGAAGAGGGGTGAGGGGAGTGCACAGTTTCTAGACTAGTCTCCGATGATCGGGCAATTATTCAAATTGCGCGCCGGTCAGTCAACTGTTTAACACCAAAACACTTTCGTCGGCGCGCACGGATCTGCGCATTCGGACAGTCTTGTGTTCGTTTCTTTCGGGCGAGGCGCGCTTGGAGGTGGACGTCGAGTCACGCCCCCTTAGTGGATACAAGTCGAGCCGTGATGCGTACGTGGTGGAGGAGCCTCGTTGCCGACCAGCCAAATAGGGGTAGAATTGGTGAGCCAAAACAGTCTTTTCTCTTTCATGTTTGTAACAACGTTACAAAGTAAACTCTTATGTTAGTGCGCCCACATTATTTGATTCATGTCGTGGAGGTACAGTCTTGCCTGATAAAATGATATCCCTTCTGGGTTGGTTAACAGGAGCAGTATTTTTTACGCGTCACTGAAAATAATAATTTAAAATACCAACAATTTTATTTTATATTGGCTTGAACCTTAAGCTCTCCCAATGTTAAAAAATATTCTTATTTTAGTTTTGTTATCATTGGAAATAGTTTAAGTAATTAGTATATCCCTTTAGAACCAAAATCCAAAACTGGTTAAATGTTTTGAAACTCCTCAGACTTAATATTTGGGTTCGTTATTAGAATGTTTTCAAATGTTTACTTTTGCTCACAAAACTAGGAAAAAGGTTTGCAAACATTTAAACAAACATTGTTTCGAATCCAGACTTAAATGATGAAACATCGTTTCCTGTCCAGAGTTCAGTTGAATAAAACAGTGGTATTCATCTTTGTTCGCGTACCCCTAGGTAGTACTAGCTCAATATAGGGATAGGTTGTAATGAGGTGGACTGGGTAGAACTAGCTCAAGATAGGGATAGTTGGCATATTGTTATAAGTGCGGTAGTTAACTTTTGAGCTACTAATGCCATGGAGTAAGTAAATTTTAAATGTATATATATATATATATATATATATATATATATATATGAAAAGTATAATATGTATTTTTTTAATTTGTATCCAAAGATGAATTCGCGTTCCCCATATTGAATACCACTGGAGGGAAAAATGTCGACATTGTTGGTCAGGGCCGCCGCTAGGGGTGTTCAACGATGTAGTCGCACAGAACCCCATAATTTTGGGGGCCCCACACTTGTTTAAAAATAACAGAGGGAGAAAACCAAGTTAGAATGGGAAATGTTTGCTTAGTACGCTCCCTGTACATGTATTTGCCTTTTAGGGAATTTCTTGATACCCTATACTGCTGAAAACATATGTTATTACATTAAATTTAAATTGAGAAGTTTTTTTGGAGGGGGAGTTGAGGTAGATAAGTGGGCGCCTCGAAACGAAGTTTTCCCAGGGCCCCACTTCTGCTAAGAGCGGCACTGATGTTGGAAAACACGCAGTTTTGAATACATAGCATTGGTGGCCACGTGGTGTGGTATCTAGCCTTCTTCTATCAAATAGTCATATTTTGATAGGGTCACAATTTGTGGGATTGTTTTATACGGTTCTATATAAAATATCAAACATTTGAAAAAACTTTAGAATTTAAATCTAAATTTTTTAACTGATCAGAACTTTCACCTTCATTTTGGTGAAAACAATATTAAAAATTATATAACCACTTCTTAAATAAATTGGTATTTCTAAACGTCTTCAATTCTTCTCGTTGCTCCTTAACAATTATAATTGCACTCGACAGCCAGTCAGAATAAAAAAAAAGAAAAGGTCCATTGTGTTTCAAGTTTTCTTTGTAATGTGCAGTCACTAGAGACTTATTTGTGTGGCAGGATTAGGGTACTTATTAACGAGTAGCGGGGCTAGAGACGGGGGAGGCCAGTCTCTACCTGAAGATTGCTCGGCGATAACCGACTAGTTAACTCGAGGAGCTTGTATTTTGTATTTACCTTCCAGTAAATTTGAGTTTGAAGTGAGTCGTTTAAAAAATGCTAACTTGATTGCGCTGTAGTCACTGGAGATCGCACCTAGCGATCCCAACGTTGAAGGAGTAGCCTCGAAAAGGAGCGCAACACGTTTAAACTAGCGGTTGTGGATCTATTCTTTTCTTGTCTGTGGCCTTGTTCCATTCCATGATCACAAAACTATGCAAACCCCGCTGTTGAAGTTAAACTATTATTATTATTATTGTTATTAAGATTATTATTATTATTATTATTATTATTATATCACTGCGTCTTACTAACCGTTCGGGCTATACGCACAAAGTTAAACTAATCTGAAACCAAAACACGTACGTTGCCAGACTGACTCGACTCGATAGCGCATACGCAAAGCCTCCCAACTTAGCCGAAATTTTGGGTTGGTCGTTTATTATCTCCAACAAATAATCCAACACAACTTGTTGGCTCAGACCAGCTCTCCAAACACCAACATGTTGGCCAACATCCCTAACAAGTTGGGAATGCGTTTCTTTTGTAATACAACTTGTTGGGATCGTGTTGGCCAACATGTTGTGTTACAATATAAACGAGGCTTTAGTACTTTGATTTTTAAATTATAATAAAATCAGTTATTTAAAAGTTGTACAGAAATTCTTCAGTGGTTCTGAAGATTCAACCAATGTATTTTCATCAAACATTAGAATAGGCCTTTGAAAATATTAGGAGGGCACATGTGTACAGAATACGAGAAATATTTTAAATAGCAAGATCAAACAGACTGATGGGAAGTTAAGCCCAAAGTTGTTATATTATTTGCCTGCTCAGAGCATATATTTCAAATATGTAGTAAATATTTTTTGTAAACATTAAAATTCAACTCTAGAAACACCCAAACCGAAATACCAGCGCAACCTTTCTTTAAAACTTAATGAGATCATTAAGATCATAAAGATAACGTGATCTTTTTTAATAAAAAAAAAGATACATACAAAATTAGGGCCAAGACGCATTTATGAGCAATTAGTCTTATCGTGAAAACAATCGACTTATTGTGTTAGTTTCTTGAATGTTTTGATTCCTTGGGTCATCCTTTGGGAAATGTTCTGAAATGTAAACGTCCGCAAAGACCCAGTTCATTGAGACTGGTCCCTGAATAATCTTATCACTTTATCATTACTTTCCTATTTAATGATCATTTATACTTCATTCAATGTCTAAATATAATTCCCATTAAATATCTTTCTTCTTAGTAATACAAATTTTTGAAGATTTTATCTAAGTTCGGGCCAACAGCACAGGCCTTTTAGGGTTCAACAAGGGTATTATATTCATTAAGTAGGTCATGGCAGGTATCCAAACCTAAACCTAAGGATATGACCTATCTTCCCTCTGGACATTTTAATTCCTGTATGAATGTCGCTTCCCTCAACCTTGATCAAGCACTGTGCTACATTCAAATAAGATGAGAATGCTCAAGTTATGACCGGAAACAATACGGTCACCGTTTGCTAAACAACATTAGATTAAGGAACCAAATGAAGCATTTGTTTGCTATTTAAATGTTGGGTGATGTCACAAATGTTTTTTTTAAATGGCCAGTTTGGACAGCATAAAGAATAGTAATCGTCTTGTTTTGTATTTGTGACTCCCCCTACAATATCTGCTTCTGTGGCCGTATGGTATAGTTAGCCAGTGTTTTTACCTCTTGAATGGTTGTTGTTGTCAAATTGTGAATTGAAAGCTTTCCTCAGAAGATGTTCTTCTTCCCTTGTCTACTACTCCCCCTGATAAGTTTTCTTTTGGTTTCCGCTCACACCATGCGAACGACCTGGCAGAGAACGGTCCTCCTATAAGAATACTCGAATGATCAGAGCTTCCAATCGATGTCGGTACTCAAATAGTTGTCAGGCGACGTCTTCTTTCCGGGAGGCAGGGAATAGGTGATGTGGTTGTAACAGTATCTTAAACAAGGTATCTAGGAGGGAGACAGGGAGTATGTGAAGGCTGTAACAGTATGTTTAAAAATATATCTAGGCGGGAGACAAGAGGGGTTCACCGATGACGTAGAGGATGATTTTCAAATTCCAGCGTACCAATATTCTGGCACCAAAAGGGGCCATATATATATTTTTAAATGCCCCTTTGGTTCCTATTTTGGGCTCAAAATCTATAATGTGTAACAAATAATTGCACTTCGCCATCATTGATCGTATTTCATAAATATGGGAACCATACTTACTCTATGACATGAGGAACTCAAAAGTTCATTGCCGCACCCACAAAATTACACCACCTATCAGTAGAGGGCATGATGACCTGGGACAGATTGAACTTTTGACCTTGACCAACTTTCAGGTCGATTGGATGTTATTTTGGGATGGCGCCAGTTTGGCGGCTTGACGTATCGAGACAAGAATAAACGACAGGTGATCTCGCAACCCTGATGACGTCAGAACATATTACTCATACCTGGTGCCAGATTTGTGGCACGTCCACTTGAGACAGGAATAGGTTACGGCTGATACGTGGATATTATTTGTAGACCTTGTATTTTCCCAATGACTTGTATTTATTTGGGACCCAACCCCGGTGCCAGTTTGGTGGCTAGACATGTCGAGACAGGAATATACCTCGATTTTTGTCGCAACCCTGATGATGTCAGAATTTATTACTCATACCTGCGCTAGTTTGGAGGCTAGACAAGTCGAGACAGGTATATACCACAGGTGATGTCGCATTGGGTTTTCCCTGCAGGGTGATGTCACAATGTGTTTTGCCCCGGTCATCACCACATGTTGAAACAGGAATATACCGCGGGTGATGTGGCATCCTCAATGACTCATACCTGGAGCAGGTTGGGCGGCTAGAAAAGTCGAGATAGGAGGAATTTATCCGACATGTCGATATATTACTAGGCCATGGGTGATGTCGCTATCATGATAACGTAGGAATCTGTTTCTAGAATCAATTTGAGTGCCAGAGTAGTGGCTAGACATTTTGATACAATAACAGGTCAAGGCTGATGCCACAACCATGATGACGTAATAATCTATTTCTGGACTCATACCATTTGCCAGAGTGGCGGGTCAACATTTCGATACAAGAATAGGCCAAGGGTGATGATTCATGCTTGGATACAGGAATATACAACGGGTGATGACTCATAAATGGCGTCAGATTGGTGGCTCGACATGTCGGTACAGGAATAACCGTCGGTTTATGACTCATAACTAAAGCAGGGTTGTTGGCCAGGTTAATTCGGTTTCCTTAATTAAAATCACGCGCTCCAATCGGAATCGACATTTCAAACTTTGATACGGCCCTCGGCCACGTGTTGTGCTCTCCGCACGAAACTTCTTGATGTCGTGTGATCTCCCGGCTCTAACGCCGGTATTGGTCACATGATGCACGACCAGTCTCACGGTAAAAGATGTTTCTTGCTCCATTCTGCCATTCCGTAGATCTCCCGCAAACTTAGTTCAAGAGACGTGGCAGCGCGCTCCCCCGAAAAAGTTGTGAGCCAGGAGCGAACAGGTTGTAGTAGCAGGATCACCTGGGCGTTAGAAGGTGGCTGGAACTGTACAGCCGACCCCGCGCTCTTAGAGTTGCAGATTCGCCAGCTTGTGGCGCGACGGCCCGGTGGGACCGTGCGAACGACAGATCACAGGACTAACCGTGTTGAAGCGGGCATATCGCTTCAACAGAGAGATTTCATGATTAGTCAAACTAATCTTCTGAGTAGGATGAGTGTTCCTAAAAACCTTTGATGTGACCGACTTGTAGTTTCCCAATTCTTCCCACTCTGTATTGCTAAACACAGCACGATTTCCTCTGCATTTTTCTGGTTGGACAAAGAGCGTAAAGTTGTTCTTGATACTCGTGCTTCGTCAAGTGTAAACAGCCTGATGAAAATACTGGTTATGGTGATCGAGCGGCTTCACCGGCTTTGCTTTGCGGGTGTAAACGTCTTGCTTGACCTTATATGATGTTTGGTCGCTTTGACGATGGTCGTGTTTATGGCTGGCACGCCTTCGGGACGCTCTTTTATAGCCGCTGGAGGAGGGGGGAGACAGGGCGTACGCTAATTTTACGCAGTCTCTTGAAGGTTGGCAGGACTTTGACGTCTTGAAAAATGCGTTGTAGTATCTCAACACTTTGTCATCGTTGTATGTATGATTGGAGGAGTGGGAGGAGAGAGAATATGGCAAGGAAAATCTTCATTGGAATGTTCTGGGTGCGATAGAGAAGGTATACTCGTATGAGACAGTAAATGGCCGCAAACGTCTGAGGATATGCCTTGAAGTTGTGGCGTGTTGTTAGACAGCAAGAAACGTTATTGCTTATAAATTCCAAATTTGACTTAATACGGAGGGTCCAGAACTGTCGAAGTATTCTCCCACGCCATTCTTGTCAATAAAAATGGCGACCCAACGTGTCCCAGGTTTGGTACGTGGATCCATGTTTGTGACGAGAGCTGCAGGGCGTGCTATTCTCGTTGGTAGTTGACCAGCAGGGAAAACGCCCAATAGCACGGGAGAGTTTTCAACGCACGTCTTATGGTGTATGCTTCCATCTTTAATCAGCTAATAATTAAGTCCCCAAACGATGGAGAGCGAACGGAAATTACAAACAGAACTATGTGCGACCCAATGCCAATGTTTTCAAAGATAAACATCCTCTGTCGTACAGATCCACTATCGGCGTAGGCATGTATTTGACTAGAAACTTTTTCTTTTCTGCCCTCTTGACTTAGACGGTTTCTGCACGCATTGTGACACGGGAGATGAGGGATTCGAGCAGACTGTAATCCACATCACCGCTATCCCAGGGAATGCCGTGCAGTTTGTTGACGTTATATTTGGCTTACATTTAACCGCAGTGGAAAGTTCCTTGATGCCGTAAGGGTTTTTATCTCCCAATGTTGAAGTAATGTACCGCATACAAATAAAACACTCAGTTCATTGACGATAAACTCTTTGTTGTCGTAGATGTAGCTCTGGAAATCTACAATGACATCCATGATTTAAATGACATTTTTACTTCTACTCAAGTGATGGGATACTTTGTGTGGCTGATGTTAATGCTTTGGCATGGGCCAACAGGACATACGGCGCCATTTTGAAACTTCACACAAAAAACCTACCTCGACGATGTGAACTCTAAACTGAGTTATTGCAGATGCAGCTATAAGATTGAACGCTTCTCTGGAACGTACTATCTTGACCCTGAGCTTGGTACCGTTAAAAAGGTATTTCTCTGTGTTAAATACGTCACCGTGTAGATATCCCAAAAGATCCCCCGTCCTAATTTTTGTAGAGATACTATGACGGGTCCCTTGTTGGTGTTGTTAACCTCTTCAAACGTGTTGTAGGTATCTGCGTACCATAGCCGCAAGTCAGATGTGTTCTTTTGGACTCACTGTTGTAATTGAGCAACGTCTCGATGTAAGATCTGTACGCATAAGTGTTGCTGGTCGGTGAGACGAGTTTTTTGTTTAAAAACACCCACATGTGTGAATAGCGAGTGCAACCAGTCGCTTATGGGCGATTTGATCCACCTCGGTGAAAGCGCCCCCGTCGGGTTTCATTATTTTAGCCTTGAGACGTAGCATGGTCTGTGAAAGAGCTATACTGTTACAGAACTCGCCTTAACTGATAACGGTAAATTCGATGGGTGAATCATCTGTGAAGGAATATACAGGTTTGTTCTGGATCCATTGTCCGCATTCGAGAGTGGTTTGTGTCAGTGTCACGGAGATTATATCGAGTTCGCTGCTGGCACACTCGCAGGACTGTGGGTGTAGAAAAGACATTTCAAATTAAAATATCTACAGCTTCTTTCTTCTTCTTGGTGACATTTTTACTTCGGGCAAAGACAGAATACTGACGTTGGTGATTCTTACGACGCCCTTTATAGCCTGAGCCGGACAGCAGTGTGTCGATCTTCTCCTCCTTTCGTTTCAAGTTATTTCCAGCCTCGCTGGCACGCTGGCGTAGGTCCTCTCTGAAAGGAAGACGCTAATTGGCGACGTCAAAGGGCACATTGATGCCAGTATGAAGCACCTGTTTTCCAATGGCTTTAACACAGCTTCTCAGCAACGGCACGACGCTCTTGAACAAGCCACTGAAAAAACTCCCTATTTCATGCCCGTGTTGATAGAGAAAACCGTGGTAGATTAAAGATATTCCTTTTCCAGCCTGGTTAACGCAGTATTTTTGTTAGGGACAGTTCATGTTGAGCAGCTCAAAAATTAGGTTTCACGCACACTTTTCCAAACTCAAATGGCACAGGCTCACCAGTATCTCTTCTTATTTTGATTTCCAAGCTCTCAATTTCCCGTATAAGTACGGGCACGTAGTGCAACGTAGTATAGCTAACGGTCTTATTCAAACCGTATAAATCATTGGAGTTGGTTGTTGATACCAACTATACCTAGAGGTGGTACCAAAATGTCACCCACGGGCAATGATCGACTCTTTTTTTTTAGCACCGCGTCTTACTACCCATTCAGATTATACGCTTAAGTACTAATTACGCTAATGGATTAGGAAGGATGAATTTAGATGAAGTGAGCCCGCATTTGCGTGGAGGGAGGGTGGAAAACCCTTTAGGAAAACCACCCCAGCTCACCAGACTGAGATTCGAACCTTGATCTCCCTCTCTTCGGCAGTCTAGCTCAACACGATGATCTACTATATCAGTGTAAATGGCATCTGGGAGGGTAAGCTATTATAATTTTTGCGACGCATGGCGCATTTTTTGTTTTGATCAAGTAAGTGCCAGGCTCTTTCCTGAGCTGCAGACATAGTTGGATGGATAATGTAAACACATTTATCTCTAAAGAAGCCAACGTTATTATGCTGACTTAATTGTTCAGGGTAGAGTAAGAAAATAAGACCTGGTTTTTAAAAGTTTTCACAGCGTTGAGAAAGTTAATCAAATTGACTATAATACCATAGGTGACCTGGTGGTCTAGCGGCAAGGTGTCAGACCTCTGTGCTGGGGGTCCGGGGTTCAATCCTCAGTCCCGGCACAGATTTATCTGATTGCCAAACCCTTCCTTCACCTCTGACAAGATGTGTATTAATCACAACTTGTGAATGTGTGAAATGCCAGGCCTCCACCGTGGTTCGGATCCCACGTTAAACTGTGGGTCCTCCATTTTCATCTCACAATCACCCTACCATTACACATTTAGCATAAGTGCGTATAACCTGAACATGTAGTAAGACGTCGTGATAATAATAAATAGTACCGTAGTTTCCAGCTGGTATATGATCTTTGTACACGCCCTCTGTGCCATTTTCGTCCTCCATGGTGTATCATATAATATCACTGGTCAACAAATTGAAACTTTTTTCTGTATCTGATTTGTAAATGGTTAGTTCTAACTAATTTTAGGGTGCTAAATTCAGTGGAAAAATCAGATTCTCTTTATTACGTCACTTTTCCAAGATACACAGAACTAATACAAAGACAATAATACAACATTATCAACTATTTACCATTTTAAATACAAACAAAACATAGCCCTCAGAACTCGCCTAGGTTTTCTTGATAGCGTAAAAAACTAATTTAAACCAACAAAAAGCAGTAAAATAATCCACATTAAGCCATGATTTTAATATTTACAAAGTTTAATATCATTTTTCTTTGACAAAATGGGATGACGATGCTTTTCTTTTGTACGATGTTTCATCAGTCTCTCTCAAAAGAAACCAACAGTAATCTCCTATCATCGAAAGGTTCCAGTGTCCTTGGTAACGATGCTCCATGGTCAGGATATCTTGGTGAAAGCGTACACCCTGTTCGTCAATAACAGCATCACAATTTTCTGGGGAAAAGTCAAGGTGTAAAAAGTGATTTTTAGTGACATTCTACACCCCATGTTCTTGTAGTTGTCCAATAGACCACTCACTATGGAAACATATTTATCGTCTCTTCTGTTGCCCAAAAAGGCGTAAACAATGGCTTTGAAAGAGAACCAAGCAGCTAACTCGATATTTGTAAGATTAGAATCAAATGTTGGATCTTCCAACAATGCCCTAATTTGTGGCCCAATAAATACACCTTCATTTAGCTTTGCTTCACTCAACTTGGGAATTTTTTTCAAATGATTAAAGGCCTGACCTTTTTCAAGAGCTTTTACAAAGTTCTTCATCAAGCCTAACTTTATATGAAGCGGAGGCAAAATGACTTTACTCCGCTCAACCAATGAAGTAAATTTCACATTTTCCTTTCCAGCAATGTATACTTTCCTCATAGGCCATTCCTTGACTTTGTAGTGGTTCTTGGTGTCTCAGCTGTCCTACAAGCACAAAAAAACACACAGTATTTTGGGAATCCACCCTGTCAATCTGTGAGCAGTGCGACAACTTTTAAATCCCAGCATATCTGCCACTCATAATCTTTATATTTGATTCCCTCCATCAGCAAAGCCATACTTTCATAAGTTTCCCTCATGTCCATCACATGCACCAAAGGCACTGATGAAAGATTATTGCCATTACGCAATAGCACTGCTTTTAAGCTTGCTTTAGATGAATCAATAAATACTCTCCACTCATGTGGATTATGTTGAACACCCAACTCCATCATCAAACCATTCACGTCTGTGCACACACACATTGAATTTTTCATTTCAAAATATCCAGACAAACGGCTATTACTTGTTTTAAAACTTGAAATATTTGTACCTTGCTCTAGAAGGTTCTATTGTTGCACCCTAGAACCAACAGTTCAGCTTTCTGTTTAGAAAGTTTCAAATCATGGACCAAATCGTTCAGTTCCTTCTGTTATGAGGTGAGGCGATCTGTCATGAGTTTCAGGGATGTACTCTTCCAAAGGTCGCGCATCTTCTGATTCACTTTCCTCCTATGGTTCTGATGCAGTGGTTTGCAAGGGACAAGCACGAACAGGTAAGCCTTCCCCATGATGCACAGGCATATGAACTGAAGAAACTTTAGGATATTTAATTGTATGTTTAGTTTTACTGGTATGTCCTCCAATACTTGTCAGGCAAAAATAAGTCCATATGATCTTTTGGCTTGCACCAAACCATTGGAACGTCAAACGGCATGGCTCGGTGGTTTCTTTTCATCCATTCTATAAGGGTAGTTATGCAGGTTATGCAAGCAATATGAGGTGCAAAGGGTTTATCCTGATCTCCAAGAGCACAATAAAAGTACAGTTTATAAGCCTTCTTAACTAAGCCAGTGATTGGCTTTCTTTGGGTTTTGGAGTGAACTTATCTCATACATAGCAAAAGATATCGGGGTGGTTTACACAACCACGAAGTTTACTAGTTGTCATTACGTTAAGAACACTGTACTAACTATAACCTAAAATATCAGAACGTCTCACTAGTTCACACAGGAAAAGCAAAAACACACAATTACACAAACTAAGGTATCAATAAAGAGAAATATTCAAAGTGACTAACCCCATCCAAGTTTCAACACGCACTAAACAGCAGGGCTAACTTGGCTAGCTGAGTCACCAATGACAGTAACATCCCCCCTCAACTAAATTGCCCTGCCATCTAGTGACTATTTTTAGAACTTCTTACATCGTATATTGCATCCAAGTACAGCATAGTAATAAGTCATGAAAAAAACAAAAACACAAACAACACAAAAATCTAAAAATTAACAACTCAAATATCTTAAAAGTCTTATGTGACAGAGCATTTCCGAAGGAAGATTCGGATTCTACAACCAGAAATACATATTAATTGATGTATCACACACCATATACAAAATAGCTGCTAACCAGTGTATTTTGCCCCGCCGGTACGGTACGGACGTGAAAAAGCAACGATACTGAAATTCGGCCGTCGAGTGTGAGACAATAAGGGAGTGGCGTGGCGAAATTAGTGTCGGTATTTTTCGGGAAATATTCCATAGAGCTGTCACTCGTCAAGGTGATTTAAAACTGATCCTTCATGGCAGGGCGCTGACATAACTGGCAGGAATCCACGAATTAAACTTGGCGGGATAACCTATCCACTGCACGTACACTTTCTTTCTGGCACCAAGTGTTTGCCGAACTCTGACACGGCACGAGAGTTCCCATCCCACTCTAGAAAAATCCATTTCATGGGTTCTTATTAGCATATTAATTAATTTACGGACTTGACAGCTATGACGCTTATTTCTTAATTCACTGATTTCTGTATGTGTTGTTTTAATTTTAATAATCTAAACCTTGAATACTCCCAATGCGTCTTCAATCGTGTCTAATCAGCAGCGTGCCTGCAGCGTACCCTGAAAACAATTCGCGGCTCACGACCCGCAGATCGCTCGCACCCACCTTACATTACTAATGAACCTGGGACTTTAATAGGAAGATCGTCACAGATTATCACTGGTAACCAATGTTTGAGGGGAGGGGGGAAAACAGCTTCTTTTAAAAAATAGTAGGCCTATTTGCCACCTTTATTCATCAAATTTGATGTTAATTAGCCATACTATTCAAATTAAGATAAAATGACAAGGATGGTAAATTGTATGAACCCACACTAGCATGTCACCCGGAGATAAAATATAAAACTGAATTTAAAAAAAACCGTTGTTAGTTAATTTCTAACCACACATTTGGATTTACCTAACCCTGCCGGTTTCAGTATCGTCTGAATTTGATATAGTTAGAATATTGTGAACGTTCCCCTCCTCCATCATGATTCAATTAGACTAACTAACTAAGATCATTTTGCGACCAAGCAAGTAAATAGGGGTTTGCGACTTAAGGGGAGGCCAGAAAAGGACAGTTTTTTGGTTTGTTTTTTGTGGCAAAACTTTTTTGGGACAAAATAAATAAAATATTGCTCCAATACAAACAGAATTTAATTTTCTTCACATAGTGACCTAAAAATTTCTTGAAAATCTGTAAATGGTGTTCTGGAATTTAATGATAACTTTTTCTCTTAATTTGAAAAGTTTGTTAGATAATGCCACCATGCTCGTGAAAGATATTCAGGAACTGTTGATATCAACATGTGAAGAAAATTAAATTATATGTCTGTACTGGAGTAATATTTTATTTATTTCGGCCAAAAAAGGTTTGCCATAAAAACTACAAAAACACTGACCTTTTCTCGCGTCCCCTTCAACCCCACCTTAATGGCTCGCAGGATTGACGGATGAGCTGGAAACTAAAGTACCTTGAAGAGCGGTCCGTAAATAGTTTGATACGTTGTCGTTTACATGGAACTCTGCAAACCAAAATAGAAGTGGGGAGGGTAACTACCAAACAAACCGCAACACTGCTTTATTCTGCGGCTATTGCCAATAGCACCGACACTTTGGTGGAAAACAACTTTCTTGATCGTTTTTATTAGTAACAACAAAATAAAAAGTTGGGTGAAATAAATGAGAATTGCAACCCCACACCCTAAATCTCCGTCTAAACGTTGGCCCACTCACTCTCCATTCATTAACCAAGTCCCGAGAGATTGGCCGCTGCCCAAAACATCGAACTTGGACGATTTCCTACTATTTTTTAAGGAACTTTTTTTTGTATTTTATGAAGAAATTACTATATTGAGTACATCTGATCTTTGTGTGTCTCCTCAAAGCATCGTTGTTACTTATGGATTCTGTTTTTCCATAACTTTTCCAACATGTGATCCCCAACGTAAACATATTTCAATTGTTTTCATGTCAAATAATTTTAGTAAAAATTTAAATCATTCAAATTAGAACTAAAATAAAAAGCAGTGGAGAGGAATTCAAATGTGTAGAGCTGTGCACATTAAAAGTGCACTTAAAACTCCCTAATGGAAAAAGCACAAACATATTTGCTTTGATAGAATGTATATAAGGCTTTATTTTCTGTTTAAACAATAACAAAATAAAGGTGCGTGTAAAGATGTACGACTTGTAGCCACCATTTTGATGTTTAAGTACAGGGCTCTTCTACCACACTCACTATGCAATAAAGTCGCTGCGAATGCGATTGAACTGGATAGTAAACCTATTGAGGCATATATCGCTCAGATGTTTCGACCACATCATGGAGCCGATATTGAATTAAAATTTAGATTACAGAATAATAATTAATATCTACCAAAGTAAAAAAAAATCCTTCAAATTTTAACTTCCGTAAAATTGAGATAACCCTTCACAATTATTGTAAACTTATAGAAGTGCGTTCTGCATATTTGAAGAATTTTCATTTATTATATAAAATATTTTATTTTTACAGCACCTACATTTTGTATATAATTGCCCTTAATTAGCGCAATAATAGCCAAAAATAGTTTCTAGTGTTATTAAAGTTTATTTATTATTATTATTATTATTGTTATTGTTATTATTAGCACCGCGTCTTGTGAGATGAAAATGGAGGACCTACAGTTTAACGTGGG
This sequence comes from Timema podura, assembly GCA_033556935.1. Classification (NCBI taxonomy): domain Eukaryota; kingdom Metazoa; phylum Arthropoda; class Insecta; order Phasmatodea; family Timematidae; genus Timema; species Timema podura. The sequence goes on along the minus strand of JAVRXN010000010.1, from coordinate 119,428,079 downwards.
ATCCGAACCACGGTGGAGGCCTGGCATTCCACACATTCACAAGTTGTGATTAATAAACGTCTTGTCAGAGGTAAAGGAAGGGTTTGGCAATCAGATAAATCTGTGCCGGGACCGGGGATTGAACCCTAGACCCTCAGCACAGAAGTCTGACACCTTAGCCCTAGACCACCAGGTCACCAGGGTTTGAATTAAACTTACCAAGTGATGACATTACTTATACAAACCAAATAATAAACACTAAAAACAACATAAACTCTGTTTTTCTTCACTCACAGTTAACCACAATTGTTTACCAAACCAAACCCGCCTCGGTGGCGTAGTTGGCTAACGCGCCAGTCGTGTTGAGCCAGACCACCGAGGACGGGGAGATCGAGGTTCGAATCTCGGTCGGGTGAACTGGGGGTGGTTTTTCCTAAATGGTTTTCCACTCTCCCTCCACGCAAATGCGGGTTCACTTCCTCTAAATTCAACCTTCCCAATTCCTAATCCATTAGTGTAATTAGTACTTAAGCGTATAACCCGAACGGGTAGTAAGACGCGGTGCTAAAATTAAATTAAATTAAATTACCAAACCAAGCATTAGGAAAAGTTCCTTTTTTCTTGCCATCCACCTGTCACTAAGCTGAGGTGATCCTAGAGATGTGACACAGAACATTTTCAATTATTATTTCTGTAGATTAATTTCAACTGATTAAATGGATAATAATAACAATAATATAATAATAATTAGTAGTAGTAATAGTAGTAGTAGTAGTAGTAGTAGTAGTAGTAGTAGTAGTAATAGTAGTAGTAAGAAACACCCGCTTCGGTGGCCGCACGGTCCAACGCGCTACTCTCGCAATAGACCAGACTGTCGATGACAGGGAGATCAGGGTTCGATTCGGGTGCACTGAGGGAGGTTTATCCTAAATGGTTTTCCACTATCTCTAAACATGCGGGTGCAATTCATATAAACTAATCTTCCGCATCCCTAACACATTAGCGAAATTAGTACATAGGCATAGAACCCGAACGGGTAGTAAGACGCGGTGCTAAAAAACTAGTAAAAAACAAATGAATGCGAGCCTTTGCTATGTTATGTTCATAAATTATACTTAATTTTTTTTTATTATCATTAAGTTAATTCAAATAATTTTAAGGTTTGTCCGACATTTGTCTCCTCCCATATCCTCCGTGCTGCCTAACTACCCCTACCCCGTTCTTATACCCACACTGTATTTTGAAGTCTAATACCTCTACAATTTAACCCCTCCACCGCTAGCCGCCACTGCAGAAAATTTTCCGATTCAAAACTTCCTGGAAAATGTTCATCTCTTTTCATCTCTAACCGTTTAGTTTCAAGTTTTTCTTGCAGTTTCAATGAAAAATACGGAGTTTAAAAAAATAAAGAATCTACTTTATTCATGTTAATAAATCACTTTCACTCGTTACCTTACTTCTTGGGTCTTTAACACATACAAAATACAGGCTAAGACAAAATAGAAGTCATCTTTATAGAATCACGGACTCGCTGAGACAGACCCCATAAGCCACGGTGGAATGACCTTGAGATATATCTCTCACTGGACAGTTTCTCCATTATTAGTTATTGGAGTCAGCGTCGCGTGATGATTGGAGCGAGTAATGAATCCTCTCGGGACTGGAATACTCTTCTTTAACAAAACCAATAATGCACTGTGTGCACAGAATGGTGCTCCACTTCATATTAATGTTTTTTTTATTTTACAAAACATGTTATAAAATAAACAGAAAGAAAAACATATTTTTCCATCCGCCCCAGACCATATTAAAGATTCCGTTGTTTGGGCCCTCGTGTGAGCCGATTCTAGATCTGTGCGGAGCGGACTTGTTAAAAACATTGAAGCGGGCTATCTATCTATCCTCTTTCTCTCTCTGTTTAGATTCGCATCGTGGCATGATATATTGAGAGGGGGTGCGGGGAACATCGCATGCGATGGGAGCTTTCAAATAAACACCGTCTCTAGATACCTCAACCAGGGCTCTAGTTTTTTATGACAGACTTGGGGACTATTATTCATGCTGTTGTGCCTGAATACCAAGTGATGGCAATGGCAAGGTTGCATGCAAAGAGACACAATCACGCCTGAAAACCAGATCTCCTGTCACTACAAACTTAACTTTTTATTTTAACTGAACTTTTCAATACAAGTCTAAGCTGAATGTCCACTATTTTACTATATGTCGTACTGAAAAACAAGTCATATTTAGAAAACATATTAGAAAGGCTCTAATGCAATTGAACACTTACTCTAAAGAGTTTACATGATATATTCATGTGGACTATTGTGTTAAGGGTGATGGTGATGAAATATTAACACGTTTTTAAAAATATCTATTTTTTGCTTCAAATAACAGATTCTGACTGTTTTAGTTTCAAAAAATTATCTTTTTGGATTTTTGATTCTTTTCAAATTTGTTTTAACAGATGTTTTAACTAAAGGAATTCTATTCTAGGCTATTTCTAAAACTATTAATTATAAATAGCTGATTTTTGTTTGTATTTGACAGAATGACTTGATATAAATGATATTGCTAAGATTACCATAATAATAATAATAATAATAATACTTTATAATTGTTTGTAATTGTTATTTGCTTTTAAACATAATGTTTAAAGATTCTAGATGTATTTTAAACATGTGGTGGATCACTTCGGAACAGTTATATGTTTTATTTTTAACCTTACGAGGTCGAGTTTCTATCTTGTGATGTTCACAGCTTTTACTCATTACATCGCTTAATACATTTTTGCACGTAGAACCTGGCCCATCATAGAGCAAACCTAGTGGTACCTTTGAGAAGTTTGTGTTCATTGGCAGCTATTTTCTCTCTTTCTTCAAGCAAACTAACCTTCTCGCCAACTCTAACTCATATCCTCACCATAATCCTTCTTCCTTTCACAGGTTAAAATTGTGAGTAAATTCACACTGCTACTAGTTGGCAGATAGAAGTGGCCGCAGGTTTTGGAAGGAGGGCAGCTTACTTTGTAAATTTAACTGCACAATTTATTGATTCACTAATCTCTTTCTCTCTATTAAAACACACCCATTTAGATGCATGCAGAGAGATAGGGTAAATTCGCTTTTGCGAAAAACACGAAAAGAAAAAAAAAAGTCTGAAAATAGGGTATTTATAAGTTTTCTTTGCGTTTCATGGCATTTGAAAGTGTTTAAATCTATTTTTATTTCGAGAATTAACGCGAAAAACGTGATTTTGAGAGTATTTTAGCTAAATTATTCTATTTAGCGAAATAGACGCGAATTCCCTGAAAATGCTGTGCATTTAAATAAAATGCTGATAATTTCTATAAAACGATGTTTTTCAGCGGAAATAAGTGATTAAAAAATCATTGAGTTTCACTCGTCTGTGTGCTTCAGCTCGGGTTTTACTTGCATCCTGTGCCTTCCACAGCCCATCCGGCTAATCGCCACATTCCGTTAGTCGTTGCTTTTATCATAAATCCTTTGTATAGGCCCTAAAAACATCGACGAAAGACATTTTTACCTATTTTGCTACAAAATGCTAAATTATGCCACAAAACGCTAAATTTCCAATAATTAATGCTAAAAAACTGAAAATTACTGCTATTTTACCCTATCTCTATGCATGCTTCATGCAGGAATATTAAAATTGATCGCCAGAATAAATTACAGTATGACTATCTCAACCATCGAGGTTGTGATTTAGAACTAAAACATTAATGTAGAGAAAAACACACAGCCACTTCAGAATTGAAATAGTACAATTTATATTATATTTGGTGTACCACGAGATTTGTGTATCGTTCCAGGCATAGGGCTGGAAAAAACTGGACAAGATAATAATTGCTTTTGTCCTTTATGGTAAACAAGATAAATATACGGAGAGAAACAATAAAGATGAAACAAGTTTTGCATTTTGTTATATTTTGTTGGTCACTCTTATGCAACAAAAAAAGATGCAGTAGTATTGGCTAAATCGGTAATGAACTTAACCTAGCATGATGATTCAAACGAGATCGATGCTAATGCTAGTTTTTAAATATGTAATAACCTAATGGGATGGATTAATGATAATACTAAATATAATTAAAAACTCATTCTTGTTTGTTAATGATCCAAGAAGTATTGGAATAAAACTGGAACCTGGTTATAGTCGAGTCTAATGCAGCTGGGTCTTCCACGTTTAACACATAGACAGCGTCATCAATTTTTTTAAATCACCCGTTTGGATTATACGCTCATCCATTATTTTCGTACACCTCTGACAAGATGTGTATTAATCACAACTTGTGAATGTGAGGAATGCCAGGCCTCCACCGTGGTTCGGATTCCACGTTAAACTGTAGGTCCTCCATTTCATCTCACAATCACCCTACCATTGCACATTAGCGTAAGTGCGTATAACCCGAACGGGTAGTAAGACGCGGTGCTAATAATAATAATAATAATAATAATAATAATAATAATAATAATAATAATAATAATATTTTCGTAGAATGTAACCTAAGGCGTATTTTCACTCACAGGACTGTGCTTGTCTGTGTCGTGTAGCTACCATGCTCTGTTTTGGTCACCGTAGTAGTTACTTTTGACACTGAGTTTTTCCGCAATATCGTGTGTAGTAAATAGTTGTTTTGGAATCTCCTGCAGCCATTTCCAGAACTAGGAGAAACGAACGACACATGGTCGACCATAGGAAGCCCGGTCTCAACTGGACCTTGAACTTGGGAGAACACTTTTGAAGTAATCCAAGACAGATATTCTATCAATGTAACAACACCTAGAAATTACAGTCTCTCTCCTAAATATTACAGAATCTCCTCATTTGTCTACTAATGTTAATTAGTGCTTCCACGATCTTATAGTCTGGAGGGACTGTAATGATGAATTCATGCAAAATATGACTCTGTTCTCCATTGACGTAAACCCCACAGGCCAGTTATTGCTTGATTTTGTCAGGAAAAACAGTATTTGATCATTTCTAAAGTTACTAAAACATTTGAAATATATTCATACATCCAGTAATGTGATCTGCAGTTGTCACTTCAGTTAGATATTATCAATACCTATAGAATGAAACAAATAATAAAGTAAAATGTTATCATTGTTGGCCGCATATAAATATCCTTGTATTTTTTAAACTTTTCTTCCAACCTAAATCCGGCTAATAGGCTGGTAGGATCACCAAAGGATGGGGAGTTTCACATTGGCATCCACTTCTCGTCGTATTGCTCTAATGTAGTGTTTCCCAAACATTTTTTGATCGTGACCCTAGATCCATAATGTTCCCGACCTTTTTACAGGCATCCCTGGTCCCAATATATCATCGTTTTTATATTTAATTACGTCGCTTGCTATCGACAATATAACATTATATGGCATTATATTATACAATAGGCATATAGCTATAAACAGTTTCAATTTAGGTCAGACTTATCCTCGAATACCCAAGCAGATGCTTGGATATAACGCTAATCTTCTCACCCTTTTCAAGATGGGTGATGTGAACCTGAGACAGATCTTTGATGACCATGCGATTACAGACGTGACGTTCCAGAAGTTTAAACTGATGTGTTTGTTATGCTGGAAGGACCAGAATGAATTTTGTTGTGCTAAGCGAAGGTTTTCCACATTAGCGAAGGACAAATTGAAACTTGATTATGGTTTCTATAGGTATCGTACTAGTGATATATCGGATGCAAATCTGACTTTAATCCCTCAGTATTTCGATGTAGGATCAAGACGTCTTGAAAAAAAAATTGATAAACCGATCGGGACGAAGGATGCCTGTAAAAAGGCAATACGAAGGATAGTTTACATGGTAATGAACAGATTGCTCTAAACAGGATTAAGTATATAATCTCAATACGTATAGAAAGAGTTGTAGAAGTTGAAAGAGGCTGTCGCTCAACATAAAACCGTTTACACCGACCTTTACAATATAATTACGAGAGATATCTTATCATCCGTCTTACGACGCCGACGGCTTAATCTCACGCACCATTGGGATGCCACATTATCCTTTAACGCTGCACCTAAATAGCATGCAGACGGGAGGACTGAAATAGGTTTCATCTTCATCAACTTGGAATATAAGCTTAGCCGAAAGGATTCGAGGCATGTCGAACTGATTCTAAAGAGTGAACCCAGTTATACGTTCAAGAGAGCGGGGATAGTTTCCTCCATAGTCCTGAATTTGAGGAACGTTATTTGACTATTGGACCTCAAGCCTGTCAAGTATCTACCTTTCGATCTCTCACAGGACGCCTTCATTTCTTTCATGATGGAGAAGTGTGCAACGGTATCTTAATCTTTACATGAAGGTATGTCTGAATCTAGTGATCGGCTCATACGTCGCGCAGGACATTTATAACCTGTATCATGTCGACGAAGATTTCGGAATATATCAGGGCGAGTAAGATTATTTAGCACACCACGAGTTTGATGCCGTCGCGAAGGAAACCTTTAAGCCTATCATAGAACCGCTAAACAAGATGTTTAAGATTGTGGTTGTGTGTTCAGATCCTGAAACGAATCAAGAGATTGAGAAGGAGTAAGAGGAAGAAGTCTTTCCTGCGAGAGTGCGTGGCAAGCATCTGTTGAGGTCTTATCTTTAAACACCACGAGCTCATTCAGATTGAACTTGTGAGGTTAGTTATGATGGTAGCATGGCTATGCTTGGGGGCACATGTACTCAGTTCAACAAAGATGATGGGACCATGCTTATAAATAATATCATGCATCCTTACACCCGTAGACTTTTGGAATTAAACTTCATGGAGGATATTGACGTCTAAAAGTCTAAGCTTGAGGAAACTAACGCACCTCGGTATTGGAACGAAGCTTACACCCGTTTCAATTCACATTTTGGACCAAAATGCTTACGCATCATTAAACGGATGTTTAAACAATAGGAGAAGGCATGTTCCGGATGGAGAGAGAGATCTATTACAGCAGTATTGTTCGTACTAGCACGCATAAGGACGTTTTGGCTCAGGGATAATCAGCAAACTGGTCACCGGAATTGTTCAAAATATGTACGTCCGTAAAGACAAATCCTAGAACGTTCTTGCTTGAAGATATGGAGGGCAATTCTATTCCTGGAGGATTCTACGCTCCAAAGTTGAGAAAAACATCACCTCCGGATGTATATTTTGTGGAGAAGATTATCAGACGTTCTTGAGATAAGATTTAACTCATATGGCTTGAGTTAGACTCTTTCCACGCCTAGTGGATGATTATGGTTGCACAAATATTTATGTGGCTTGATTTGGTTGTTAATATTTAAAATACTTATATAAATGTAGAATTAGGTGAAGTTTAAATAATTGGTTCAAACAGTTTATTTTTATGGTTTTATTTTAATTTTATAACACCATGTCTTACTACCTGTTTAGTTTATACGCAAAAGTACTACTCTAATGAGTTAGGGAAGAGTAATATTGAATTAAGAGGAACTGTACCCGAATTCGCGTGAAGAGAGAGTGGAAACCCGTTTTGGAAAAACACCCTCAGTACAGCCAACCGGGATTCAAACCCTCATCTCCCTGTCATCAGCAGTCTAGTCTAACACGAAAGTGACGCCATAGACCATGCGGCCACCGAAACGGGAGTTATTTATCGTTCAATTGATAAATATCGAATGTATCAACATATGACAAACAAAAACAGAAACGCCTGTTACTACTTATCCGTAGGCCTATAGCATCAATTCTAGACCTTGGGTTCTAGTTTTTAGTTTTGTTGGTTTAATATATGGTGCAGGAAAATAGTTTGATTTATTGTTACTAGATAATATCTAACATAGAAACACTAAAAACATGATATTCGGATAAAATGTTCTACTTTCTATTTCGATACCGATATCTACTGCTATCGGTACTTTTATTTAAATAATTCATCCATATATGTTGGTGTTTATACCATGGAATAGTGGAATAAAATTACCACTAGCAAGCATCACTGTATTCTTTAATCGAGTCTTTGATAAATGCGGTGCCTAATGTCTCTTAAACATTTAATTTTAAAAATGTATTCCAAATAGCAGAATCACTTTGGATTGCGTTCCATTGAACGTTTTCCACTCTGTACGCTTCAGTTGAGCTCGGTACGGCTTGCTATTGTAAAGGACCATAATGCACTTCCCCATTAAGAATTATTACGTTTTATCTCGTATGGAACAGGACGCTGTTCCTACACAAGTTGAACCAATAGGTTATGTATACAAACAATAGATATAGCCTATTGAGGCAAAGTTTAGCAACACACACCACTAACCCAAAGAGGGGGGTGGGGGTGTTATGTTCCAGGAGATTCGAGAACTGCTCTCCGACTTCCCTGTTCAGTCAGTGTTCCTGCAGTGTGGCACTGGATCTGGCACGGCTCGAGCCGTCTTGGAGGATCCAGAGTTGCTGGAAGAATGGGACAAGGAGAGAATCTTCCTGCTCCGTGGTCAAAGAGTTCTTGTGTGTCCATCTCCTACTGACATGATGCTCTGTGTCGCACGTCTACCAACCACATACACGGAGGAACACTTTCAAGCACTCGTTCACACGTATGGGAAGATTCAGTGCAGTTTCCTCATGATCAGTGAAAAAACAGGTAAGCTGTCATCCCTATCAGTGGACTTGTATAGTCTGGTTTTCAGTTAACGGGGAGGTCGGCTTTTAGTCTCAGCCGGGTGCATTCAGGATGTTTTTTCTGACCACTCAGTGGACTCCGTCTCAACACAACTCATGTTATCCTCAAACATACTCTTCACTCCCCTTACAACTCCTCTTTCCAAACTTTATTTCTATCAACACTATGATGTTTTCTCTACATAAATACCATCACCAAGTCTTTCCCGAATTTGTACCTTCTTTCCTTCATCTGTCATATAGCGTAGATCCAAGTCTAATTTAGACCTCTGTTCTCTAAATACGCGCTGTTCCTCTCTCCACCTTCCTTTCATTTTATTTCTTATTCTCTTTTAGAGTGTCTTATATATTTTTGTACAGTGACACGTCAGAATTATTCTCCTATAATTTGCACACCCCTTCCTGTTCCTTTCTTAAAAATCGGTCCACTCTTCTGGTACCCTGTTCTCATTCCATATCACTCCCTGCACCCTGTATAATCATTGTATTCCTGCTTCTCCTACAGATCTTTTATCATTTCCACAGTTAGTTCGTTTACACCTCTCGCTTTTTCCTGTTACATCTTTAAGGCATCCTACACTTTTTTCCATGTGAGACCCACTTCCTCCTTTTATACTAATGCTTCATACTCCTCTGCTTAACTCTAATCCCCTTCCTGATCAGGGTTGAACATCTTCTCAAAGTATCCCCTCCGTTATCCGTAGTTTTTTTTCTTTCCTCTTGTTTCTCACCCGGCTGTATAACACATTCTTACTTCCTTCCACATCCTTTTTCAGCATCTCTGTCAATTTTTACTTCCAATGCTTCCTGGCTTCCTATACCACACACTTTGCTCTTCTATTTTTCTTCCTATACTTTTCTGCTCTTTCCTCATTCCTATTACTAAAATTCATCCTGAACGCTTTGTTCGTCTCCTCCACTACTTCATTCATTATGTCGTTCCACCACGGTGTCGCCTTCAGGATGACTGAATTGTATCGCCTCGGAAGAATCTCTCTTCAGACACTACATAAAAACAGCCAAAATTAAAATACTGAGTTATATCACCTTTAATAATTAATTGGAATTATATCTGCAGAATCCGGAATTGTATCTCATCGGAAGAGTCTCTCTCTCGACATTTCTCAACCAAGCAACTCTAAGAAAAATCCTGAATTATATCTCCAAATGGAGGCCAGAATTCGGACCCCGACAAATCAGACTAGATGAACCTGCCATCCTGTCCATGTGCCCACCAATGCGGGTTTCAACTTATTATTACTTTGATTTTCACCAAGTAGTAGTAAGTAAAGTTATTAACACACATTTATCCTAATTTCCCAGAGAAAATAAATAAACAAATCTATCAATAATTTTTGCTATCCCATTTAAAATGCATTGAAATAAAAACATTTTAACGATAATATTTAAATAACAATTTTTTACGTGGTGGGAAAATTCCATAAAAATTATAAAGGCTGCGCAAATGTTACGCAAATAAATGTGAAACTACAATATTGAATTAATAAATAATATTTTAATTAAAAATATTTGTTTAGAACCATGCATTTTTAGGTAGGCTCAGACTTAAACCTTGCTGACATATTTAAATCTTCTACCACACTAAGAAGTAGTTTTTTTTATATAAGTTTTGGAGATTTTGAAACTCCCCCGCTCCCTCATTTCACCAGCCCCCAAATTAAAATTTTTGAATATTTAAGAATTATGTAGGTATTTGGAGTAATCCCACTACATTCCTGACAAATTTTAATTTTCTATCTTACTTAAAAATGTGGTTTTCTGTTAATATATCCCCCTCCCGCCTTAACCCAGTGTCCCATTTTAGTTTTGTACTACCCTTGTGAGTAGTTTTTGAAAGTTTTTCTATCTATGCATACCCTAAAAAATCATTTTAAAATTTCCCTTAAAATACATATTACAATACATTATGATTTTTACTTTTGTAAACATATAAGAAAATAAAAACCATCTATAATATGTTTCATTTCCAATGATTTGACTAATTTTACCTCATGCTGCTCTCTGTTAGTCATGTGCTGTGCTAATAATAAATCAAAGTTTGTCACTTCTGCTGCCTTCTAGCAGTCTTATGACAAATTAAATTACATCTTTGATATTTCCTCTTTACTTATTCAGAATAAGCATAGGAATTAAAACGCCAAGTCCGCCATTTGGAGATATAATTCAGGATTTTCATTTGGGCCGTTTGTTTGTAAGGTTTTGGAAGAGAGATTATTCACTGGAGATACAATTTAGCTCCCTCTCTCTTTCCACTTCCTCTTATCACTTGGTCCTCCCACATACCTCCTCTGCAGCTCCTACCAAATTGTTCTTTAACCTTTCCCATTCCACCTCTACACTTTGCACCTTATCCATGGGCATTGAGCTTCTTGCCTTCTTAAATACAGTTATCTTTCCTAATTATGTTTAAGCTTATCCTTCTTTCCTGTTTTCCTATTTTTCCACTTCATTCTTATCCCACTATATCTGTCACCAGCAACCTGTGGTCATTACTTAAAACACACTTGGTGTAACCTTAACGTCTTCAGTCCGCCTTTACATGTCCTTGTCCATAAGGAAGTAATCTATTACAGCCCTTTGCTCACCATTCCAACTGTATCTAGATAATATATAAATATTAAATAGACCTACGTCTAGAAGTTATTTGGAGGGGTTTTCATGGTAACTAAACCAGGAATTTCAATACTGTAAGTGACCTTAAATACAATGTACTGAAGCTATTATTTTTATACTTTTATATAATTGGGAATTTTTGGTGTAACTTTAGATATGTGTGACGGTTTATTTTTGAATATCAACTTGCAATGACAGATCTTAAAACGTAGCTTTTACTGTACCCTTAAGTGGCGCAGTTTGCACCGCTAGAGTACCACTGACACAGTACACAACACTAGCCATAAACATTTTGAAGATAAAATGGGGAGAGGAGGGGGGGGGTTTATAGCAAGAAATGTATTTCTACTGAATATAGTAATTTAATGAACACTTGAAACTGATGTACATATTGATGTACAAAAATAGGATTAGCTTCCATCCAATAATACTTAAAGTCAAAGAGAGAAACTGCCCGTCTAACGCTAAATCACAAGTTACCTATCAAGCTATGTCCAGCTTTCTAACATTATACACATGATACATCACAGAAGTTACGTGCTAGATAAACCATAGAGTGATACAACACAGTTAATTCTTTATATGCTAATAACTCCTTAAAGAGGAATACAGCTCTCTAAAACGAGGGCCAACACAATCAATAGAGAATGAAGCTAAAAAAGTTACAAATAGGGTGGCTAACCTAAAGAGTTAATAGATCAAGAAGTTCTGACCTTCATGGTAAGCACTGCTGCAAAACTATATCATTAGCAAGACTGGAATTTAGACTATTATACTAAAGCAATTATTATAAACCGAGGTCATTTTTAAGGAGGTATGGTTGACCATGCAAGTAATGTAAACAACAGGTTGGAGAGTATTAAAGATTTAACTTGAACAAACCTAGTACTCCACCAAGCGGGAGCTTAGTGTTGACAATTTCAGACTTGGACCAAGAGGGTTCCAGACATATATATGGGTAAAACTTCGGCCTAATCCTAATTAGGAACGCCCATTTATTGGTCAAAATAACCATCGAAACAAATCACTCCAGACAGATTTAATCTAAGTATAAACAACGGCTAACGCCACAAGCCATAAATGCATCTGAAGGGTGCCAGGCACTCACAGTACAAATAATGAATCACGAGCCATACCTGGCACAACTGATTCCCACACCCGGCAAGATCGGCGTGTACAACATAAACAAAGGCTCATATGAAGCCATTGACCTAAATAGGACCATAAAAACACCATAAAACTCATGTTTCCAAGTCTGGTTATTTAAAATAGAGAAAATTAACACAATTAATTAAGCATGGTGATTAAGAGTGTCAAGACAGTGCTATAGGTAAATGTGAATCTACTTGTTGTTAAGCAACTTGATTCAAACATCTTTATACACCAAAGATCAATTAACTTTGGACTAATAAGCATTGGTGAATATAGTTTACCAAACCCCATTAGGGGATTATGAACAACCACAATTGGCATCAATTCTAGACCTTGGGTTTTAGTTTTTAGTTTTATTGATTTAATATATGGTGCAGGAAATTAGTTTGATTTATTGTTAAATTTAACTAATTCTTCATGCACCCTGGTTAGGCTCAAAAATGTAATACAACTAAATAGATATTACATATTGAAGTCCTCTGAAGTTCTATCTCCAACATGCAGGAGTCATGGTAGGATCCACCATTTTGCTGTTGCTGTTGTCTAGTCGATTGATAGACCTCCTAGTCGCTCGTCAAGTGAACAATAGAAAAATATGTTGTTTAAATATGTGTGTGTGTTATAATATAACTTACACGAATCACAACTAGCTTGAGAAAGAGGAATGGACATGGAAGAGGGGAGCCAATAAGATGCTAGGGACGTGTAGAATGACGATGCAGATCGAGGAGTGCACCTGTGCACAAACCTCACTTGTTTAGAATCGACGGAGCAGGTATTTTTGAAGATGGTCCGATCAAATGGAATTGTTTGTAGTTGTGGTTTGGATGTGTTTGGTGATCCAGGAGAGCGAGACATTTTCAGGAAAGTCAATATTGTTACACCAAGTTTGTACACTTTTTTTTAATATATTTAAAAATATTTCATCTCTTTTAAACTTGTAAATTTAACTAATTAGTACTTATAATAAAAGCAAGTCAACCTTAGTAATTGGAAAAAAAAAAGTTTTTTATGTCAAAACAAACCTCACACATGGCCTTATATTTACTTAACACTTTGGACACATCTGGGTACCCAAATAGTGGCTTCAAAAATAGTGAAAAATAACAGAAAAAATTATTTAAAGCTATTGCATCTCAGTTTTCTACCAACTCACACTTAGACATAAAGCTAAGGCATTGAGATAGTGCAGAGTGTAATATATTCACATTGAGGCAGTGAGATAGTGCAGAGTGCAATACTTAGCAATGTCTTTAGCCTAAATGTTGAGTACCTATCATAATTACTCAAATTTGAATTTACTTTCTGGTTATGTTTAGGTGAAAGCAAAGGTTATGGCTTTGTTGAATATACCACAAAAGAGAGTGCTCTACAAGCAAAAAATATTTTGGATGGTCTCCAAGTTGAGAATTGTGCTCTCTGCTGTGACTGGTTAGACTCTAGTCATGTGACCTTTGAGTCCCTTCACTCCAAGTGTCTGTATGTTGACAAACTCCCCAAAGATTTCCGTGACATGGGGGAATTTCGGAAGGTGTTCAGCTCTGTAGTAAATCCACCTTACTGCCAAGTGAGTACAATCTATATCTACTATGACTGAGAGCACTCACTGGTGAGATCTATCACGGATGATATAAGTTGCTCAAAATCACCTCTTCTTACAAGTTATCAATCTCTACTAACCATGTGTGCTCTTATCAACACACCAATTCATTTGTTCAACTGCCACTTTTGAAATTATAAAAGCTTCCTATTTTGAAAATCTGACAAGCTTATAAGCATGAGTTAATATGTTTGATTAGTTGGGCAATCAAACCCAAGACTTTTGGCATATTTTAACAATGGATTTCCGCTGAGCTTTACAGGTTCATACTGAGTTCGAGACCATACTTAAATAATTACTAAATGCATAAATCCATGTTCTGCTTTCAAGAACTTCACTTATTATGGGATTAAACTATATGGTAAATTGATAGAAAACATCATTCCGAAGACTTTGGGCTTAAGCCACATTTTAAGGTATACTAGTTTAATTAATTATATATTATATCCTCTTTTCACCAACCAAATAATAATTAGATTAATGTCTGTCAATGTTTGGTCACATATTGAAATTCCCACTGAAGGGTACAAATTCTATTCTTTTGTAATAGCAGCTCAATCTCGACCACTTATTATATTAATATATTAATCAAATATTTGTTTTGAAAACAGATAGCACTGAAGAATGGATGTCCTCAAGATTGGGGTCTTGTTGAATTTGCCACCAGTGAAGATGCAGAAACTGCCCAGACTACACTTAACAAATACTCTCTTCGTGGTCATAATATTCGCATCTTGTATTATATTCCAGGAGTACGAGCAATAAACCTATACTTAAAATTACTCAACGATTCAGTACGTAGTTTTCCTAACTGTTTCATAATTTTATATTTAAATATTTTCTTTGCATATTTTTGGTCTTCATTGTTCAATGCAGCTTTTATTTTTCTAGAAATGTATAAATACTTTCATACTTACTTAGGTACTTTTCAAAAGGGCTCTTAGTTTAAACTATGTTTGGAGAAATGATAACATATTTTTAAATGTGTGTATTCGTGGTCCTTTTCTACCTACAAAATATGATTCAAGAAACTAATATAATAGTAAGTTGTTTACAAATATGATAAGGTTCCTGCACTTGATTTTGAACTCATTTTCTTAGGTATAGCTATACTTGTAAATGAATATTAAATACTTTGATAAGTTTACAAAGTATTTCTTGAGAAATTTTAATTCATCTTAATTCAATTATTTCCCAGACTTAGTATGTGAAAAATGTATTAACAAAAATCATATTCAACTGAAATAAACTATAATTTAAATTTGTTTCTAGTATAAGGGGTGCTCCATTATAATAATCTACCCCTCCACTTGTTGTATCTCTTAATGATTCCATTAAAAATAATTGATTCACTCGTTGCTATTATTGATGTGTATGAAAAGGTTCCTATTTATGTCCCATATGTTTTCAAGATTACAAGATTGTATAATTTAGTACTGAGTAGATCCCAGATTTTATGTGGTATAAACCTACAAAATACTTATCAAAAACAGTCAAAATATAGTAAAATATCTATTGACGTGAAAATATGTAACACTGAATAAACCTTCTTTCACCACGTTAATAATACATACATATATTATTGAAACAAAATTTAATTTTATGACTAAATTTCTGAATCAGGTTATAGAAAAACTCATTTCTAAACATATACATGTACTTATATTACTTTTTTAATGAGTTGGAATGCAGTACTAGTTTGTTTTACACAACTTAAATTTCCCATTAATTAAATACCTCAAATAAATGGCATTATATAACTGATTTTATAAATCATACAAACACTACAAACATTCATTGAAACCTCCATTGTTGCCAGTTCTTTGAAAACAAGTGAACATCAGACCACTCCTGATTTTTCAAAGTCACTTTCATAGATTTTTTTTTTCCTTTCAGTCTGGATTTACATATACACAGGCAAATATAATATTGATAACAGTATGTCGAGACAGTGTCAAACATTTAACATTATATATATATATATAATATATATATATATATATATATATATATATATATTATATATACACACACACACACACACACACACACACACACACACACACACACACACACACACACACACACACACACACACAGTGGAATCCAGTTAATTGGGGCAGCCATTTATTTGGGACAAAACTCTAAGAACAGAAACAAAACAAGTATTTACCTTGAATTTATTCCGCTTATTTGAGCCAACTCTCCGCTCAATTGGGGCAGTGAAGGTAATGTAGGCTCACAAGCTCGTAGCATGGATATTCTTCAGGCTGCAGCTGAGTTTGTTTTTGTGAAGTTGTGCTGTGTATTGCAATTGTTATGTGGGGTGGCAGTGAAGGTCATGTTGATAGCGCGCTGGTAACATGGAAATTGTGAAAGCTGAGCCTGAGTCAATAGAGCTGAAATAGTGCTGTAGCGTGGCTGTGTTGTTTTGTGTTGTGGTAATCATATTCTGATTGACATTATGCTTGCCGTATACAATTGTTTACGAGAATAAAGCTATGTGCCATATATAGTTGTTAATTGTGTGGATTAACATAAATTAAAAACTGTAACAAATAGTGCACTGAGTTTTTTTTTCAATACATTTAACAATCCTGTCAAGATGCCACATAAAGATTTGACACACTCCAAAAAAATTGCTATTCTTGACAAGATAAAAAGTCAACCTCCTAACATCAGCCATCGTCAGCTAGCAGAGATAATTAAGGTTCTGAATTCTACAATTTCACGACTGTTAAAGCAACAAGAAAAACTTAGGAGTGGACATTGCGCGTGGGTTTAAATAAAACATCTCATAAGTGAAAGAGGCAAGGCAAATATTCAGACATTGAGGATGCTTTAAATCAATGGTTTTCCATTGTAACTAAACGAGGTGTGAGCGGCCCTATGCTAAAAACCAAGTCAGAAGAGTTGGCATAAAAGCTAGGTAATGTAAATTTCAAAACAACTGATGGTTGGTTGTCTCGATGGAAGTCAGACGTGATATTAGTTACAAAAAAAACACACGGCGAGAAGGACAGTGCTGATGCTATGAGCGCTGACCAATGTAAATCTGAAAAACTACTCAGAGCTGCTTAAAAAATTTAGTGCGGATGACATTTACAACGCCGATGAAACAGGCCTGTATTATTGTGCTACACTGGATAGTTCCCTGAGCTATAAACACATAGCACTGTTTGGTTCAAAGAAAGCGGTGGATTGTGTTACTGTGTTGTGCTACTCAAACATGTCAGAAAGTGATAAACTCAAACTTTTGGTTATTGGTAAAAGTGCTAAACCTCGTTTCAAGGGGCTTACAATAGGCAGTTTACCAGTTTCATATTATGCAAATAAGAAGGCGTGGATTACCACATGTATTTTTACGTAATGGCTAATGAACTGGGACGTGGAACTGCAATGTAAGTTCAGAAAAATTATGTTGATATTGGATAACTGTACGGCACACCCTCATGTAAATGGTTTAAAAAATATTGAACTGGAATTTTTACCCCCTAACACCACATCCCTGATACAGCCTATGGACGCAGGAATTATAAAACATTTGAAGACGTATTTTCGTGGAAAGCTGGTTAATCACATCCTTGAAGCGATTGAGGAAAATCTGCTGACATCATCTTCAAAAGCAATAGAAGTTAGTGCAAATGTTTCATTGTTAAAAGATGTACAATTTATCGCCGATAGCTGGCGAGGAATAAGCAGCAAAACAATTCAGAATTGTTTTGCTAAATGTGGTTTCACGAATAATTATGATTCAGATGCAGTTATATGTCCAGACAATGAGATGTCTCTAGAACTGCAACACGTCCAAAATTGTGAAGATTTTTTAAGCATTGACGATAACCTTCAATGCCATGATGAAAATGAAGATTGTGAGGATACAATTATTGAAGAAATTGGGGCAAAACACTCAGAGACAACAGAAGAACAGAAAAATGATGACAATGAAACACCTAAGCGAGTGACTAACCAGGAAACCAGCAAATATATAGTTGAATTGAGATACTACCTCATGCAGGAAGGCAACGAAGGCAGCCTTTTATCAGCACTAGATACCTGTGCCAACTTTGTACAGGTGCAGTCAATAAAGAAAACACGTCAAGGTACGCTTGATAATTTTTTTCAAAGAAAGAACTCTTAAGTAATGTGTAACCCTTACTTGACACATACAAGTATGTAATTTATATCCATTTTGCATATGTACATTTTATTTGCTTTTCGCTTTAGTTACAGTATTTTTTAAATAAATGTTTGTACCATTAAAATTTTGTTTAATAAAGGTAGCCGCTTAATTGGGCCAGAGTGACCCAGCCTGATGTGCCCCAATTAACCGGAATCCACTGTATATATAGGTCTTGTTAATATTTCAAATGACCGTTCTATGCGCTGTACTATTTTCACAAACTTAAAACTAGGCTTACATTTCTTTAATAGATTTTTGGTTCAATTTTTGTAATTTTTGTTTTGCCTTGCCGCTTTTTATCCGTTTCTTCTCTTGACCAAAGAACAACTGGGAACATGAGCTAATCATATCCAAGAAATATTGTTTTTACAACTCGTCAACTTGTGTTTCAAATTGACATGCAGAGTGAGAGCCGTTCTGCTGAGGCCACTATATGGCAGCACCACATTCTCTCCCCTCCAAAGCTAGTTACGGCAACTGTATTCCTTTCTGATGAGCCAGCATACCTGACTTTGAATTTACACAATGCCATCACTTCACTGGATACATTCCTTTATGAAAGCACAGGTTGCCTGAAAATTAGTGACATCATCCATCAAGTTAAAGCATTTCCCCCAAGAAAGACATGAAAATATGACCACAATAGAAAAACACACAAAATATGTCATTATATGTAATATCTTTGAAAATATGTAGAATTCAGTAAAATATGTAAAAAAAAAATGTAATATTAAATTTGAAAATACAGTCCCAAAAAACCTAATTCGCTAACATTTCACTTTAAACATTTCTAACTGGCAGGATTAAAATATGTAATTTCATAAAAATCCGGACTCATAGTAATGAATTACACTTTTTTTTTTCAGGCCAGTAAAGGAAAAGAAATCGGCCTCCTGCCTGACCCTCCAGCACCTGCTGTCTTTCAGCAGCTTCAAAATTTGTCCAAGCAAAATCCTGTTTGTGAGTAGTGGTCTTGGAAGTATCAATTAACACAATTTGAATTTTTATTTCATTCATTTTTTGACGAGTCTATAATATAATCACCCGCCTCGGTGGCGTAGTTGGCTAACGCGCAAGTCGTGTTGAGCTCGACCGCCGAGGACGGGGAGATCGAGGTTCGAATCTCGGTCGGGTGAACTGGGGGTGGTTTTTCCTAAATGGTTTTCCACTCTTCCTCCACGCAAATGCGGGTTCACTTCCTCTAAATTCAAACCTCCCAATTCCTAATCCATTAGAGTAATTAGTACTTAAGCGTATAACCCGAACGGGTAGTAAGACGCGTGCTAATTTTTATTATAAATATAATAGATCTATAGTTCGTAATGGCAAGATTAAATGTTTACCTCTGTGTTCATTTTTGATCATGCAACTAATATGTACCCTAATTTGATGGTATAATGGTCTAAGGCATCACTCTCGCAATAGACCGAACTACATATGACAGGAAGATTGGGGTTCAAATATTGGTCGGGTGTACTAAGGGTGGGTTTTCATAAGTGGTTTTCCCACTTTCCCTGCATGCAAATGTGGGTACACTTTATTTACATTCAACCTAACTCATTAGCTTAATTAGTACATATACATATAACTTAAACAGCTAGTAATACACAGTACTACAAAACAAAAAACAAACTAATAGGTGACTGTTACATTACAATCTTGGCTAAACATCTACATTTTTTAAATGTGCATAAATGGTGACACGACCTCCTTTGTGGTCTAGTGGTCAGAGTTCCTGGCTACAGATCCAGAGTCCTGGGTCCGGAACGGGGTCAACTCAGCCTCGTGAGAACAATTGAGGAGCTACTTGAATGAAAAAGTAGTGGCTCTGGTCTAGAAAACTGTGATTAACAACCAGAGGTTTCATTGTGCTGGTCACATGACACCCTCTATCCACAAAAGCTGGCACTATTTTATAATATATTATAATAATAATTATAATAGAGCTGGGCCGATCATCTATTTTGCCGATTAGTCCGATGCCGATCATTTGTTGCCGATTAGGCCGATCACCGATGCCGATTATTTTTGTTTTAAATTTTAATAAGTGTATAAAGTAAAATGACCCTTAAAGCAAAAAAAAAAAGTTTCTTTTACTAGTTTTATAATGTCCAATATAGTTTTGTTTTAGTAGCATTTAAATAGAAAATTTAAAATGTAAATGTTGTTTAATTATTATTTTATATTGTTATTGTTAGGACAAGTGAACCTGTCATTTAACAAAAACAAATCACATTAATAAATAGCCAATATATCGGTACATGTTAGATAATTAAAATATGATTTCACATTTATGATAAATTGGCCTACTGACCCTTTCATTAGTAAAAGACAAATCATAATCAGCAAATTTAAATTTAATTTTAATGATAAGAAATAATCAAGGCACACATATTTTTGCACACAAGAAGAATAGGCCTACATCGATTTTGATTTTAGATGAAATAGAATTTTTACATCCAATGTCTATTAAAATATGGCTTCAATATTAATTTTTTTTTAACAATTGTAATATTTTTGTGAATTGTGATTTAGATACATCATAACATAGGTTTTTGTGATTCTACAAAGCATTCCATCATAATTTAACTACTAAATATTAATATCGTATAGAAATAAGTTGTTTCTTAAAAAAAAAAAGGCATCACCATTTTTAAACAGTAATCCGATCTTTTTATTAACAATTTAAATAATCTTAGCGAAAAATAACATTGTTTTAACTACATTTAAATAAAAAGTACCTTTAGAAAATCGAATGAATGGTGTACGGGTCAAAATGAACGGATCATTGAACTGAACCAGATACAATGAATCGTTCATTTAAAAGAACGATGCCCATCTCTACTTAAATATGATAAAATAAATAATAAATAATACAATGTGCAACGAAAGTTATTTTTCGTGTTTTTTTTAAAGAAATACTTTAAAAATTATTTTAATTGACTCTAACTATTAAAGAAAATGTAAAATTTAAATATTAATATATATTAATTCAATTCATATTGAAATATGAACGAAACAAATTCCCTGCCAGTGGAAAGTTTTGTACTTTCATTAAAAGAAAAACAGTTTCCATTTAAAACAAAATGTGCTCATGTGCGAGATTATTACGTCCGATGTTTCATTTTTTGGGCATCTTTAACAAATCAAAATAAAACAACACCAATCTGCTAATATTTTATTTTATGATTATTATATTTGTTACTTGTGAGTATTTTTATTTCTAATAACGTGCATAAATTGGAAAAAGACCTCTGGTAAATATATTTATTTTGATATATTTTGTTTGGAATGTTGGATGTGCTGTTTATTTCAAACCTAAGTCGCTAAGAACAAGCTAATTATTCCAAGATCACATACGAGAGAGCAAAGATAAAATATAATTTTTTTAGGACTTAAATATACCCACACATTTTGAATAATCGGCATAAATAATCGGAGATTCAAACACCGATCATCGGAATCGCCGGTTATGTGATAATCGGCCGATGATCGGATTAATAATCGGCATCGGCCCAGCCCTAAATTATAATAAAAGGTAGGCGTCGATTCACTTTAAAAAACCACTTTAACAATATACCTTAAACAACAAACAAACACACAGTAACAGAAATGGCGGGCTTCCAAATGATTCTCTACACTGATTCAGGCGTACGTACTGTTCATTGGCCAAAAACTCAACAAGGTTTCTTATTGGTCAAAAGTATAATACACTTTCCAACTCCCATTTTCACTGGCCAGTTTGAAAAAATATTGTGGTAGCAGCCCTTTACTATGCTAAATTGGTTGCTGCCACTTCCCATGGCAGCAGACGCTTCTGAATATAAAACATCTCTAAATGAAGGCTAGCTTTGTTTGTCCAAGTGAAACAAAAGCACAAACTGTTAAGTATGAAAGTCTCATATTTTACACAATAGTAACATTATATTTGGTGGGGAAAAGGTTTAAATTTAAAATAATACCACGATTAAAATAATTTTAATGGATGGTGTTCATAGTAATAAGAAAATGCATTTTTTTAGGCCATATTAATCAATTGACTATTTTAGCTCGCATTATGTCCTATGTTTAAACCTTTCATTTTGTTAATTTAATTACCAACATAGTACCCAACATTAAAATATACTTTTAATAAAATTTAGCTAAAATTAAAAGTATATGCCCAGACATTTTAATACTATTTCTTATGCTTTCAGTTGCACAGAGCCTGCAGAACATTATTTGGACTCAAATCCAAGCCCTGCAAAATGGAGGTGAAAATGTGAATAAGCCCTCTCCTCCATCTACACCCACCCTAGGAAACAGTTCTTCAGGAAAAGGCAAGAGTGGGTTAACTTCATCTGAAAACACTACCAATCCTCCTGGTGGAACAGAAAATGCTCAAGCAGCCATGGTCATTCTTCTTGCAGCCCAAATCCAAACTCAAATGGGGAGTACTCAACCTTCCCTGTTGGGCAACCCTCAGATGTTGGCAACTCTTCAGAATTTGATCAAGCAAGGTCCTCCATCCAGTACCACCAACATCCCACCTCCCATGGGCCCACCTCCAGCAAGACTTTTTCACTTTCATCCTGGTCATATTACGATGCCAGAACCAAGGAAACCTAATACAAATGGCCAACAAAATGGTTTTATGAAGACAGGACAGCCACAAAAAGTAAGAAATATGTTTTAAAATATATGTTGCTATTCAATTTTCTGCAGGGTCTCGACAGCCCTTATGCACTCAAAAAAATTAGCTTTTGGCTTATGAAATCACCATTTAAACCATATAGTACAATTTATAGTACAATTTATTTAACCAGGGCTAAGTTTTAGTTGTAAGTTGTTAAAAAATGTTTAAATAGTGCACATTGGACTAATTTAAATAAATATAAGGGAGTGGAAAATAAATCAATTAAATTATTTGCAAAATTATTAACTATAAGCTTTTTATTATCTTTGAATTTATTACTTTTCCCATTTCCTTAAAATTGTCGTAGCCTAACAAAATTCCTTAAATAATCATAATCTGAACTATGTGTTAAATTGATATAATCTGTTTCATCTGATGGGGATATAATGTGTCATATTCTGATGATAGTTGAGATATTTAACCTCCTCTTAACTAGACAAACGCCTGCTTCAGTGTCCGCATAGCCCAAAGTACTACTCTCACAACAGACTAGACTGCCGAGGACTTGGAGAACAGTGTTCGATCTTTGTCAGGTGTACTGAGGGTGGTTTATCCTAAATGGTTTCCCTCTCTCTCACTCTTTTTCATTCAATTGCAAGTACACTTCCTCTAAATTCACCCTTCTTCAGCCCTAACCCATTAGCATAATTAGTAAATAAACATATAGCCTGACACGGTATAGTAAGACACGGTGCTAAAAAAAACTAGAGATACAATTTATTTTAAATCAATTGTCCTAGTCACTCCATATTTCACTCAATTGTTCATTTACACACTAGTTCTGAGAGTAATCAGAAGATTTGCATGCACAGGCTTTATTACAAAGAGATCCACACACATTTCAATCAGAGTTGGATTTTGGTACAAATAAACTTAGAAAATAAAAACTTTTTTTTGGTGACATTTTGAGTATTATTTTATAGGTATTGATGAAATCTATCAAAAGTGACAGCTGCAGATCATATCCCTTGTTGTATGAATACGTGAAAATATATCTAGTAATGGTTCTAGCTCTCAGAAGATTATTCCTATTAAAATAGGATTGTAAGTGCACTGAGGCATGTGTGCGTGCGCGCATATGTGTGCATTTCCTAATTCCTAACCTCCCTTTTTTTGGCACCGTATCTTACTACCTATTCGGGTTTATGTACTAATTACACTAATGGGTTAAGGACTATGAAGGCTTAATTAGAGTAAATGAACCAACATTTGCGTGGAGAGATAGTGGAAAACCATTTAGGGAAAACCACCTTCAGTGCACTCAACCGGGATTGAACCCTGATCTCCCCGTCCAGCATGAGAGTAGAGCGTTAGACCACGTGGTCACCGAAGTGGGTCCATACCCTTTACATTGAATTAAATATGTTAATGTTGCTTTCATCTAATAAATATATTACTTTAACATATTTGTTCTAATTAATTCTTTATAACAGCAATGTATGATATTTAACAAGCTTGCATTTTGGAAACAAAAGCTAATCATTATTCGTTGATAAAAAATAATATATGTTAACATTTTTTGTTTGTGTATTTTTGCACAGAAAGTAGTTTGGGTTTTATTCTCGAGTCCAAATATAATTTTTTAAATTATTTAAACAATTAGTAATCAAAGGACACTTGATATAAATATTTACACTGTGGAGTAGCTTTTAAGATAGGGTCATTATGTAATCAGTCAATGTAAGACTGCTACCTTGCTTGGTTCCACTATGGTGTAGTTTATAAGATAGGGTTGTGGTGTAGTCAGTCAAATACTGCTACCTTTAAGGGTAAACATTACACTCTTAAACATATTAATAATTTTTCCTCCATACTGATAGTATTCTTTTCTTTCTCCTCCCAATTATGCTTGCTAAAAATTTAGTAGGATACAAGTAAATGGACTTATTCAAATTTTAAGCCTTTTCTCTATTATTTTGAAAAAAAGAATGAAAATAAAAAAAATCAAATATATGAGCCTGGATTTAAATGTATAGATTTATTTATATGAAAAGTTCTTCATTTATTTTAATGGAAACATGAGTTATAAAATCTATGCGGAATTTTATATAATGCATATAGTTAAACATTATTAATCCTTATAAATACATATATATTAGATGGAATATATAGATATTTGAATATTTTCTATCTTTTTAGGTTCCATTGTTACCAAATCCCAGTGTTGGAGTGAGCCCACCTCCAGTAGAAGTCACTACACCAGTACAATTTTCTAATCCCACATTGGATGATGCGAATAAAAAATGTGTTATGGTAGCTTCCAATAATAATATAACTAATCAAGGTCCTTCTCAGGTGGCACTACAGGACCCATCTACTTTTTGGACGGGTCTTTTAAGACAAATACCCACACATCAGCCTCCTCCCTTAGGTGTATCACAGCTTGACCCAAAACTTTTAATAAAAAACGGGCGTTTTGATCACATTTCAATGACAAATTCAAAAGACCCTTTGCATTCAGACAAAGTAGGAAATGATCCTTTTTCTCAGCAGGCTCAATCTGGAGCATCAAATATTTCTGGACAGCCAACTAAGTTAAATCGAAATAGCAACATACCCAATTTTCCAGATAATGTTCCAGACTTGCAAAAAACAATAAACACCATTCTTAGTAATGCTCAGAATTTGAACCAGCTTTTAGGTTCACTAACAAGTGCTATTCAAACCAATAACAATACTAATACTTTATTGTCCAATCCAAGCTCAAGTTTTTCATTTGTAAATCAACCTCTCTCAATGATACATGGCGTAACAGTTTCCCCTCCACATTCTGTTGAGAATGTGTGGCCTACATCTTGCTCGCAATCGGGAGGATCTGTTGTCGCTGGCCAGAATCCCTCACCAATGGTTGGAAGCCCAGTTTTGGCTGGTCAACCTGTTATTGGTAATTCTGTTCCTCCAGGTAGGGCTCTGATGGGCAATCCAGTTCCAATGGCGATGTCTGCAGCTAAGCCCATAGGGTTTCTTGATATGAAAGCTAATCACCTTCAACAGTCACCCTTTCAGAGTGGATGGAATTCGAGTGCATTCCTTAATTCTACACCACTTTCAGCAGTAAGTGCACCTCAATTTGGACCATATCCGGGAGCTGGCATAATTCCAGGCCTTTGGTCACATCCAGGAAGTCCTGTACTAATTGCTTCACCTCCTCCTGGGCTTATAACACCTATTGGTCAAAAACGCAAATACACTCGCGTTTTACCTTCACCAGAACCCAGTCCAGAGGGTAATTATATTGGTCAACATTCCCAAGGACTTGGTGGTCACTATGCTGACTCTTACTTTAAGAGAAAGAAGAAGAATTAGGAAAGTAAATGCACTTTAGAATAAATCCTTTTGAATATTTGTGAGAGTTATCATTGTTGCTTTAATGCCATGTTCAATATATTTTCAGTATGTAAATAAACATAATTCTGTTTGCCATTCTTGAATTTCTAATGAATGAATGGGTTGTACATTGCACAAAATTCATTCCAGTAGAACAGAATTGTATATACAAACTGTGAATGCAGTGCAGCTTAAAGTGCCTTTCATTATTTTGTAAAGTGGCATATCCTGTTATTTATTTTAGTTTTAGCATAATTACACATAGAATTTCACTTTTTTATATGAATTTATAAAAATAAAATATTTTGTTATAAAAAGTGCAATTTTTATTGTTAATATTGTTTAAGAAAAATGTTTGTGATTCTTGATTTTCCTTTCATTGAAACTTTCAATCAAATCCATACTATATGATTATGTTATATAAACTTTACATGAATACATCACAAATTATCTACATATTTAAAATGAATCATCTTTGTAGTGTTTTGGTTTACACTTTTCTATAAATTACTTTATGAATGATTTGTCTTATATTGTACTTTCTTATAGAACATATTTATTTAGTATGTACTAATTACCTACTATCATCATCATAATCATCAACTGTTTTCAGCCTGTAACTGAGTCAGTTTAGTAAAATGCCTCCATCTTGCTCTATCGCTCCACCATTCTTCCTTCTTTAATCGCTTCCATTCTCCTCCTCTCACTTGCACACTTTCTCTTATCTGCTACTCCCATCTCTTTCTTGGTCTCACTTGTGGGTTTCTCCAATGTACTTCATCTCCACCTTTCTCTTTTGTATTCTCCCTTTTCCATCCTCATTACATACATATACCATCTCAGTCTTGCTTCCTCTACTATCTCATTTACTCCCTATACCCCTCATCTTTCCTGGATAACTTCATTCCTAATCTTGTTTCTCCTCGTGACAGTTAACATGCTCCTCACAAACTTCATTCCCATGGCCTCCACTTTCCTAGTCTCTCTTACATTCATTGTTCATGTTTCTGCTGTATATGTGACAATATGTACAAAGTTCACCCTGTACAACACTTCCTTACACTTCAAGGGCACCTCTATAGCAGTTCTCTTACACACCTATGGAACAACTCTCCATGCTGCACTCTTATATTAAATCCTCTACTTCCTTCTTTCCCCTCAATCATGCTTCCAAGATATTTTACGCTCTGTACTCTTTTCTCAGCTCTACTCCATTCAACTTTATAGCTCTACTAGGCCTTACCCATTTCCTTGTAATTACCATATCCGGGAGCTGGCATAATTCCAGGCCTTTGGTCACATCCAGGAAGTCCTGTTCACTTCACACTTCGTCATGCTGATTTTCAATTAATTCCTGTAGCTGTTCCTGTTCTTCCTCTTCCTTCTCTCCCCATACCATCATTACCTACTAAGTTTGATTGAAAAGTTAAACTTCCATTTGTATTATATCCTTTTTATTTAAAATATTCTCTTGCCTTTTACTTGCCAGTAGTCTTACAGCTCGTTTGGTACAGTATATATAATATAAATATGATCAATATATTTAAATGAATGTGTATGTTGTTACAAGCCTTGATTAACCATTATGAGTTTATATTATCTGAAATTTCATTTCATAGCTTTTGGTAAATTGTACTTAAAATTTAGCGAGCCTCTTAAAAATGTTTGATGTTTCATTTTGCTATATTTGAATGTAGTATGTATAAAATGAATAAACTTATTTGTAAAATAATATTTTGGAATCAAATGCTTTGACTTGAAATAGTAGGCCTTTTATCTGTGGGAAAAAGCCTTAAGAGGTAATGTCCAGCTTCCTACTGAGAATTTGTTTGTTTAAATCCCAGTTTGGCTGAAGTTTGTAAGTTCTAGCTTGGTATGAAATCAGTATGTTAGGAAGTGTAGTCCCAGGCACTAATAAACCCTTAGTAAATAAAATCAATAATAGTGCAAGATTACTTTCATATGGACACAAATAGTGCCTTAATTTGTATATGCTTATTTTTATAGCTAAAAAAATGTATTTGTAAAATATATGTTGGTGTTAGGTAAATGATCATTATGGTAAATTTTTCAAATTGAAAATATATATTTGCTATAAAATCTGGTGAGAAATACATAGTCCTCCAATAATTAACCTATTAGCGTTTTTTCCTGAACCCTTCAATTAATTTGTCAGTCATTGCTTAAAGGTAGATTTATGTAAATTAAATTAAATTAATGGATGTATGAATATATTAATTACATATTTTCTAAATGTGAATCAAAATATTATAAAAATGACCAATTTTAAAATAAATATACAGTTAAATATTTATTTCCATCTCTGTAAATATTTGAAATAAAACCTGATTAGAAACATGGACAGCTCAATAAGTCGATATTATTTTCATTAAAACTGACATATTGAAGATCCATTTAAAATTATTAAAATATGTGTATTTGCCAATGTATATTGGTATCAAATTTCCTTTCAATATCTACCATACATCTTGAAAATACATCAAGTGCATATGCTTTACATCCTATCCCTTCCCTTTGCCTCCTTTGGGTGAGAAACCGTTCACACATGCCACTAGCTCTTCAGCCATTAAAATAAGTCACCACATCACATTACTACACCATATTGCATTATGTATGTTCTGGTGCGTATAACCCGAACGGGTAGTAAGACATGGTGCTAATAATAATAATGTATGTTCTGTATTTCACTCTTTTCATAAACTTAGTTTCTTTTCAGAAATACTCAAGAAACTAAGCATATGCCATTAAAATATAAATATGTTATGATAGCCCCAAAACAATCTCAGTTCAATAAAAAATACTTCATAAAAGAGAGCATGTGAGAGTGAGAGGCAGATAGACAATTATACACTCCCACACTGTTTTTACTGGTGCGCGCATGCTTATAAACCCTGCTGCTACTGCTACAACCTGGCTAGTGACTACAATTCGCAACATTTGTTAAATAATGGCAGCTAAACGAGTGGGAGGCAACAGATGGCGCCACGTAGGCGCAGTAGCTAGGTTGTCTTGCAAGTACTAATTTCGGTGTCTGCCAAAATGTGGTCAATAGTTTGGTGCAACGTTTACAAAATTTCATTTATTATACCCACATTTAAATAAGTTGTTCATATATAACTATAACTCTACAAATGGCTTATCAGTTTTTATAAAAGTGTGAATTAAATGTTCTAACTTTAGGCCTGTGCCTACTATGATCCAAGATTTTAACCTAAAAACAGATTCTGATAGGCAAAACCTCGTGAAAAAGTGTCACTATGGCAACGCCCATTTTAACTTTCACATAAAAGTTATCATGTACTTAAACCTCCCGATAAAAATGTGATGGATAAATACATTTTACCTGGCAGATAGATGCTATCTGGCAGTCATAAGACCGGACCTTAAGCATATAAACTGAACGGTTTAGTAAGACCAGGTGCTAAGTATTATTATATTTATATTTTATACTATTTGAGAAAATCATACATGAGCATACTTTCCACCAACTTAACAATAAACTTAAGATAATCAACATGGCTTTATAAAAAATAAATCTGTAACAAATTTAGTAGAATTTCTTGGACATGTTGCCCCTCAAGTCTCTGCCCAAGGTCAGGTTGATGCTATTTATTTTGACCAAAGTAGGGCATTTGACTTAAGTCAGCATAGTATTATTCTCTCTAAACTTAGTAATTTTTGCCTTTCTCACTCATATGTAAAATGGTTCAGCAGTTATTCGCATGGAAGATCTATTAAAATTAATTCACGCACCTCCAATACAT
The DNA here is from genome assembly GCA_033556935.1 of Timema podura. NCBI lineage: Eukaryota > Metazoa > Arthropoda > Insecta > Phasmatodea > Timematidae > Timema > Timema podura. Next base: position 119,398,082 of record JAVRXN010000010.1, on the reverse strand, counting down.
TTCCAGCCCCCTGTGGCATACCACAGGGTTCTAGTGTAGGTCCTCTTCTCTTTAATGTGTTTATTGATGACATTTGTAGATATATGAACTCATCCAGTTATTTACTCTTTGCTGATGATGTAAAATTATTTATAATTATAAAATCCATTGCAGATTGTATAGATTTACAAAATGATATAAATGGTATTCTACAATGGTCTTTTGAGAATGGAATGTCTATTAAAAGACTAAGACCAAATCTATATATTTTACTAGGAAAACTAATCCTTTCTTGTTTACTTATAAATTTGGCAATAATAAACATAGTAATCACCCTTTATATTAATGATCTTCTAAGTTAGAATATGCAAGTATTGCTTGAAATTCCATTACCTTAACTGACTATTTCAGGTTGGAAAACGTCCAAAGAAAATTTGTCGCTGCGTGCTATGATAAATTCATTACTAACTGGATTTATAATGATTATAACATAATTCAAAACCTTTTAGGGCTTCTTGCGTGGACTTTATTGTGATGACCTTTTTGTTATTAATATTTTCAATAGCAAAATTTCTTGCAAATTTGCCCTTGGTTATGTAGGTGTTCATATTGCTTCTCGGGCTTCTCGTAAACCAAAATTATTTGTTCTCAATAGTTCTTATAAGGTGAGTCCTTTAGGCCGTTGTATCCATAGCGCCAATTCTAGATTTGTTGAATTCGACTTCTAACATAAGAGAAAAGCTAAACTTGCAGAGTTATTTAAGGGACTCCCATATCAATAATTTATCCTGTAGAGATTCTGCCTATAATATTTAAATTTACAATATGTATGCTTTACTACTCTAGTTATTTATTATTGCTTTTTTTTATTTTTATCATTATTATTTATTATTTTTTCCTAACTATTCATCAGTATAGATAATTATTTAGCTATTATTGTTTATATTATTTTCTCGTGTGATTACATGTATTTGTAAGGTACTTGTGTACTTTTCAGTGTTGGCCTGTTATAGGTCTTACGACTGTTGGCCAGCACTATAATAAAAGAAATTGAAATTATTATTATTATTAACTAATGTCTGTATCAGAAAGTCATTATTTCACTTGTGATGTGAGCTCAGCCATGAGTGGAGAGTATAAAAGTTAAACGGTATTAAATAATTCTGGTTGAAACTCTTTAGTTCAGCACCCTTGGGACCTGACAAATACGAGACAGCAGAATTTGACTATTAAGAACCCTAATTTATTTCAATCTTTCAATTTAAAGTCAAATATATTAAATACACTAAGGTAGTTAATTATTATTTACCTCAACAGCATATAGAAATATAAAGAAATAATCATACAACATCTACAAAATGTCAACATCATGTGGCCGCTTCAAATCCAAAGTGATGGTTGGAAGAGAAATAAAATAAATATCAGATTAAGCAAGTAAGAAGAAATATAATTTAAATAATATAAATATTATACTATAGTGTATCAAATAAAAATTTAAAAAGATAAAAAAAAAGGCAAATACTTAATACTAGGCTTGCCATATAACTCTACATAGTTATTTCTATGTCACACACGGTAAAATAAAGATTAATACAGGGAATAATGCACTACCTTTCACAGCTATTGTTCGTTAGGAAGACACAGTCAAGGGCTAAAATACATCTAGAATACAAGCTAAAACAAGAATGTTACACCAAAACACTCAGCTGCTAATGTTAAGGCTGAGCCTACCCATAAATGCACGGTTCTAAACAAAAAAATATTTAATAATCAAACATTGTTGTTTTTTATTTATTTTAGTAAGATAACTGGGCATCTTTCATAATTTATATGGAATTTTCAAACCACGCTAAAAATAGTTATTGAAATATTTTCGTTAAAATGTCCATTTCAATGCATTTTAAATGGAAAAACAAAAATTATTAATCGATTTATTTATTTTCTTTGTAATATTAAGCAAGAGTGTTTGTTTATAACATATTATTTAATGAATAATTTATTCTTCTTTTTAAATATATTTTTTAATTTGGGCTAGCTTCAATAATCACGACGATATTGAGCCCTAACGACTCCCAAGTCGACACTAGTAAAAATACATGGTTTTAAATACAACTTCTCCTCCTACAAATAGTTATCTTAGTTGATAATAGGTGCCGTTAGTATGATCGTTACTCATTTACAACCTAGTGTCGTTTTACAAGCGTTGGCTAACCTGCTGTATCAAAATCCAGACGGCACAGGAAGGTGAAGCTAATCTCTGACCTTCTTGAGTCAAAGAAACATTAATACCATGTGCATTGGGATAAGAAGGGCCAGTGTACAGTAATGACAAATTTGCTTAATTAAATATAAACATCTTAAAATATTAAGCAACTAAAATATTCACAAAGTCTTAACTGCTGTGTGAATAAAGATAGTTGGTCCCTACTTGTATGAGAGCATTACTCTAGTGATACATTATTTTCAAAGAAAAACCCATATGCTTCTCTATATACAAAGATTTATGACATTGGCCCTTATTTACCTGAGGCAGTAAAACATGTAAAAATCTTCACTCGTAGCCTACATTCTTTCTCGGTTTTTCTCATTCTTGAAATAATAAGTGTTAATATTCAAAGAATAAGAAAACTACTGTAGGCCTACATTGAATTTTTAATCCACTATTGTAATAAATAAAAATAAACATTACTGCTCATATCATACATAATTATTTTAAATAAAATAGGATCTAAATGTAATTTGGAAACGTTCTCATTATGTTTTTATTTACTATATTTATTTTACGATCTAGGATTTGACTCTCATTGGACTTTGGAATAAGTAATTTTTCAAAAAATTAATGAACAAAGTTTTTGGTAGCTAAAGTGTGAACATGTTTATTTTGTTTTATTAGCTTGTTAAATGTGATTAATTTTAATTTGAATCTGTTGCATTCTCACAGTTTGTGCGCTCGTTTCAGAAGAAACGTATCAAATCCCGAACAATAAGTACCCATGGTGATTACTTTTTATATAATTAACAAAATGTGACTTTTTTGGTTTCGGACAAGATCCAATGGATTGTATACATTTTGAGGTGGAAAAGTATTTACACAATATTATTTTATATCCTTGTGAATAACAAGTTTGTGAAGCATGGGTCGATTGAAGAAAGGGTGTACAAAGAAACTCGAAGATAAAATTGATTATTTAACTGCTTGTCGTAAAGGGTAATTTTTTTAAATGGTATATATATATATATATTACTGGCGTTTAGGCTATCTGTATCTACTAATTAAGTACAACGGATGAGTAGCGATACTATTTTATTTACTGTAGAAATAATATCAAAATTAGGATACAAATAAATATTTATATACAACAATGTAGCGATTTTTCTGATGTTTCAAGTACATTATTATTTTTAAAGCTCTTAGCTGAAGGTAAATGTTACTAACACACTACAACACACACATAGTATGTTCAAAATCTCTTGTGCCTTGGCCGAGTTCGTATCACGCTAGTACAAAGTAATTTCAACCTTACAGGGAATCGAATTAGCAAAGTTACTAGAATTGATTAATTTACGCACTCATTCATAGCACCTTAGCAATCTTGACCATGACATGAAGCCGATGATAAGTAAAATATATTTAAAACCTTTAAAGTTAATGAACTTTTGTGTTCCCTATGCCACAAAGTAAGTAAGTAGTTAATACCCAACCACCTCTGTGGTCTAGTGGTCAGATTTCCTGGCTTTTGATCCCAAAGTCCCGGGTTCAACCCACAGTGCTTCCAATTCTGTCTGCGAAGCAGTGGGTTTGAAATGAAACCAAAATCGACACTTCTGTGGCCAAGTGGTCTAAGGCGTCACTCCAGTATTAAATTGGCCTGCTGATAGCGGAGCGATTGAAGTTCAAATACTGGTTGGGTTTACCAGGGGTGGATCCAGATCATTTTCATAGGGGGTCATAATTATAAATAACATAGTTACTTACAATGTTAGATTTCTGTTAAAGCCATTTAATAGTTTCTCATTCATACTTGATCTTATGTATGCTTTAAACCATGGTCATCATCTCCAATTTTTTTTTAATCAGATGGTTTTAATAAACTATTTGAAGAGACCCTCCTTCAACAATTTTTTGAAAAATGGTTCACTCAAGAAGCTTATGAGTAGTCTTTGCCTTGATTTATTTTTAAATAAGATTCTTTTATAAACCATTTAAAATGTTCACCTATTTGTCAATTTGTGTTCAATAAGGCCAAAACATACAAACAAATACAGAAAGCTATAATGCATAAGGTTTTTTTTTCTAACTATGACACTCGAGCAAGATATTGACTACCAACTGCTAAATTTCAACGTCTATAAAACTAAACAAAAAAGTTTGTTAGCAAAGCTATAAATACAAATATTTTGTCTCTAGAATAATATTAATTTAAATGTTTTCATAAATTTATTCATGCTAGGCCAATTATTAAGCTCATGCGAATCCATAATTATTTTCAATTTCAAATTGAATCCGAATCTTGGCTGACTTAAATCAAATCCGAATCAAATCTCATGCTTGACAAAATTTGAATTGAGTAAGAATTGAATCTCACGCTAGTTTTGTTTTATCAAATCAAATCCCGGTCGAATCCATTGCCGAAAAAATTGATTTATTTTAAAAATAGGTTCAAATCTGAATCAAACAATTTATTTTAGGCTTACTATCACAATGTTTCAAATATAATCCGTGTTGAATATTTCACTATGCTAAGTTTCCGAGTTCCAATCCAATTATAAAATATTTCAAAATATGATGATAATCTTTATACACACATTTTAGCTTTATTAAAACAAATGTAGGCCTATGCAATAACACTAATCTCAAAAGATGAAACATCAATTAAAGATACCACTGGTTTTTTCAATCAATAAGCAAAGGTTGATTTTTTTTTTTTTACAAGATGGGCCTAGCTACTTTTTTTTCTTTTAAAGAGGATATTCACTGTCACAAACAATTATCACCCATGTGATTCCTTTACAACCTGTAACTCAAGTTAATTAATATCTTTATTCACTCGACTATGCAACTTGTTTATAAGTAAGAATTATAAACTCAAATTTTGAGCTAAACTAATCGAATCCGAATTCAGGATTCATTTAGATTCGAAATTTCAAATCAAATTCATATCTTTCCAATATTAATATTTTAAACTTTGGATGTAATTCGAAAAATATTCTAAATCTCGAATTGAATCTGAATCCTACTATGATTCGGATTCGGACTTGAAATTTCTAAGATTCGCAAAGGCTTATTATTCTTCTTCTTATTATTATTATTATTATTATTATTATTATTATTATTATTATTATTACTATCATTAAAATCTGTTTTTATTCTTGATATTGACATCTAATCTATGTAAATTACATAAATAGGCGGTCTAGGGGTAAGGTGTCGGACTTCTGTGCTGGGGTTCCAGGGTTCAATCCTCGGTCCCGGTACAGATTTATCTGATTGCCAAACCCCTCCTTCACCTCTGACAAGATGTGTATTAATCACAACTTGTGAATGTGTGGAATGTCAGGCCTCCACCGTGGTTCGGATTCCACGTTAAACTGTAGGTCCTCCATTTCATCTCACAATCACCCTACCATTACATATTAGCATGAGTGTGTGTAACCCGAACGGGTAGTAAGACGCTCTGTTAATAGTAATAATAAACTACTTAGGACGTTCAACAATATGGAACTTACACAAGGAGGAGCTCTTTTATTACTAGACATTGGTTCCCAATTTAGTGCTTGAAAGAAATATTATATTACTGACACTACTTTTTATAGCTATATATTTTTAATCAAAGTTAGCCTTAATGGCATTTATTTATTTATTATCCAAGTCCTTTCACAGGAATGTATTTGAATATAATAATGTAAATGACACCTTGACATGAGTTGTATTCCCACGTATAGGTGTAATTTTAAACTTTATTTAAATTATTTATGATAAATTATTGTTAAGTTAAATAATATTTAAAAAATTGAATAGGCTCTAGTGCTAAATTAAAATAAATAAATGTATATTTATACTATTAATTTTATGACAGCACGTTTACCTACTGAACTGTGGACTTTGGGTTCGTTTCCCACCATATCTGAAATAATTATCGTGGTGAAATTAAGTTTTTTCCCCTACATAGTGATACATTGACGGCTGGGGAACTCCGTTTGTAACTTTTATATGAATATGTTTGGGTGTGTCATGTTCTGGTTTAGAATATTCACGTTTAAAGTATAAGGTTCATACATGTACAGTATATATATATATAAAATTAAAATTAAATAATCTGGCCTAGAGGTATTGAATTTGTTGTTCTATAGAGAAAACGGTTTGTAATTATATGTTTACGTTTGTTAAACTACGGGTGTGTGAGATTATGTGCCGTATGAATGGGAGCATTGTGTATCACCTGAACTAATGTATTTTTCCTCAGCACTATGATTTCACACATACAATTTTTAGAGCATAAATAGTTTCTCCATCTCTATTTCAGGGCAGTAGATTTTGATACATCTATATTTTGCGCCATTTTTTGTATGAAACATACTTATGTCCATGTGTTTTGAGTTTAGGAAACACTAAGTAGATTACGTACTAAAAATAAAAATACTCTTTTTTAATTAATATTGTATCTTAGAAAAATAAAATTAATATTAACTAAATCAAGAATATTTTTCCAGTACAATATTTATATAGACTCAATTATTAACTTCCCATATTTTCTCACTGTACGTAGGGTGCCTCGGCACCCATTGACAACTTATGGCTTAGACTATAGAGAAGTGATTCCCAAACTGTGGTACGTGTGCCTCCGTAGATACGCGATGTAACACCGAGTTTTATGAGTAATAACATATTTTATTATAGTAGTAAGTCTGGTAGACCAATTAATGCAGATTTTGACGTTAGGTGATGGCATGTATAAGACTTTATTTTAATCTGGTTTGTTTAACATACCTCTGGGGCATTATTAACATTTGGAGTGACCGTTTATACTTTAAAAGACAGCAGATGTGTGTACTTTTATTACATGAAGATCTGGAAGGGTTACGTTGGTCAGGAGCCGTCCTTAAATTACGTTAGACCTTTTTACATGATTTTCAGCCCACCTCCTCACCCCACGTAAGGTATCTTAAGATTTTCCATGACACCCCCATACAAATTCTTACGTAAGATAAATTATGACTCCCCAACCCCTCGTAAGAAAACGTAGGGAAATACTGAACCTCCCCCCCCGCCCCCCCCCCAAAATCCATACATAATTTAAGGGCGACCCATTAGGCCACGACCCCCAAAATGGGTTAACCAACTGACCAAAACTCGTGAAATAATGATATAAATGATTTTTTCAGGCTTCACAAACTAATCGTAGCCCACGTTTATTCGCATCTAGTTAGAATTTAGGACTAAGAGAACTCGACTTGATTGGGGTTCAAACTGACCAACTATTCAGTCATGTTGTTGGTCAATGTGATTTAGCGAACTTGACACTGCCCGAAGCCTATAATAAACCAATATGACATATTTTTTCCACCCTAGTCTTTTGTAGCTAATAATAAACTGAAGACCTTTAAATGTTCACTTTTTTAATTTGTGATCCTTTTTCATAAGACATAATAACTAGCGAAACCGGACAGTAAGAGAGAGAGCTAAGTTAAGATTTTTTATAATCTAGTGTCAGTTATTTTTAAGTTTTATACCAAATGAGAAATAAAAGTAATCAACATATATATTGCTAAAAACCACCGCGATTTACTTCCCGTCTGGGCTGAATGCAGGTATATTAATTCGATATTGGGGTGGTGGTGATGAAGGCAGAATTAATTAAGGAAGTGTACCCACATTTGCGTAGGAGAGTAGAAGGAAACCATTGAATAAGATCTCCCCAAAATACCCTCATCATGGATTTTAACCCTCAGACAGAAGTGTCTAGCTGGCTGGGATGGAAGGCTAATTTTTCTGCTCGAGAGTATGATTGAATCTTGACGTTTTATCTCCCCACGTTTAGTCCAACTTGGTCGCCTACACACTTTACGGTCAGGCACTACACTTCTTATCTCTATCAGTTCTAGGAAATTTTTCTTGCTGCCTTGACTGATTACCGGTCAGCCAGCCTCCCAGTTGTTTAAACAAACCAGTAATGCTGCCAACCTGATGGCTGGAATTCATCAGTTTGTAAAACGTTAGCAACGCCATCTATTTTGAGAGCTGAAAGCTCAACACACCTCCAGAGAGGGTAGGCAAACCCTTAATAAATTGGGCACCTTTGTACTGCTAATAGCTCCGTCCTGATGGTCACCCCTAAAATTAATGGTGGTATATTCAAAACATGCCAGACCATGGGAGTTGCCGAACTAAAAAAGAGTTTCAATCTGTATACGAATATGCTTCACTGAGGGGTGGTGAAACCTTATTTGTTTAGGAGGATTTGAGAAATAGTTAAAAAAAATAAAAATATTATCCTCAAAGTTAAAGAGGGGTCTGTGAACTGAACCCTGGAAAACTTTTTGAAAACGGCCCTAGAAGCTAATTTAAGATGTTCTCTCCAGGAAACATTTGAAAATTAGACTCTTCTCCAAGATAGTTGTATACCCCTAGAAGAAATTCAGAGTGGTCCTTACATTTGAATTCCTGACAGATGGCAAAATTCAACCACTTTTATTGGGTTCTTATCCTTGATTCATACAATTCAAGCATAATTCCCAGTTTTCCTGGTTTTTTTGATCAGTGATTACTCTGTACGAGTTTCTTGAGGATTCGGTAGAGATGGAGGGATTGGTGTGAAGTTATTTCCCTAGTGCTACATACATTATTAATATTAAATTATTAAAATGTTTATGCCAGTTTTGACACAGTATAACAAGCAAAGTTGGTGCTTTTTGAATAATATTACTATCGAGTCAACATATTAAAAATATATTGATTCATGATATTATATGCTATTGAGAACAAATTTATCCAAATAAATGGGTTAGTAGGAGTGTACTATAAATTATAAATAATTATACATTGTGCAAAACATATTCATTTTCAATCAATTGCATATTAAAATCATTTCACAGTTAGTTATCAATTTATTATTAGGTGTTCTGTCTAACTATAGGTATTCTGCCTCATTCTTGAGCTCACAGAATTTTCTTCTTTCCTTCAAGTCATTTAATATACCAGGATAAATTAAGCAATAATTATAAATATTATTAGTTTATGACACTGACATGGCAGAACACATAAAAAAATATTACTTTCATTGGACTGTCAAACAGTTTAACATGTTAATATAATGTTGAAATACTTCTAATAAATATTTATGTTTCTCAATTCCTTTCTAGATTATTATAAACAGTGAAATATCATACAAATGCTGAATTGGTAGTAAATATAAGTCTTGGCACTTTTTTTTTTCCTTTCAAATAGCTAGATAAATGTTGCAATCACGTAGATATTCACTCAAGTTCACATTAGCAGCTTTATGGTGTAGTTTATCATTTTCTTCATTGCCTAAGACCAACTGACTCCAAGTCACTGCCTCAATATTCCAATAAACTATTTAGTTTATGAAACACATGTGCGATAGTAGTCTGATTGAATGTTTATATTTTTTAAGTAGTCATTCATACGGTTTATAAGTTCATCAATTTCCCCAGACACATCATTAAGTTCCTTCTCTTTAGTGGAATAGTCACTATTCATATCTGAAAATAAGAAACTTCTTAAGAATACAGAAACAAAATCAATACTTATTTAGCAAAAGTCACTGTTAATTAAATATTTAATATGTTATAATAAAGTTATATTTAATTTAACATTAGTGTGACATATGAAGGAAAATCAAGGATTCAATGAAAGCTTTAATAAAATCAAGAAGTGAAAAAAAAAATATATTAACACAATAAAGTATAATGTACTCACCTTCTAAGTCTTTGAGCTTGGCTGTGGTACCTACAGAAAATTGACTAGCTCTTTCCAATAAACCACGGGCACGTTTTTGTGATTCACTGGAAGCAGCCGTTCTACGCTGAAGAGAATCAGCTGCCTGTTGATAGTCATTACTAAGATAATTAGCATTTGCTTCTGCACTATTAGCTTCATCCTTCACTTTTCTTGCGGCTTCTGCTACTTCATTAGCTGCACGTTCATTTATCAGTACACTAGTCTGTAACTGCTTCAATCTATCTTTCAACAAGTCAACATCAGTAACAGTTTCATTTGCTTTCTGTTGGGCCTCATCTGTTTCACTGCTAATCTGAAAAAACATTTTATTTCTAGTAATTACAAATTTGAAGTAGATTGCTTATTCCATACAATATGAATATATAAAGCTGCTAAAAATTGACTCATTCAGTCTTTAATTTTCAAAAGTAGGTTTTAAGTAAACTACCTAAATTTTCCTCATAAAAACAAACACATCCTCTTGTTAATCACAATAAACACTCTTTATATAACGGGTCCGGCATTAGTCGCTTTACCACTGTTGTCCTTAGCTTAGTTTATTGTTGCACAAGTCAAGGTTGGTGATGGCATTTTATATAAATAGAACAGTTATATCTAAACATCCCCCCCTCCACCCCAGCCTCAACCTTATTGAAATAGCATGTACATCTTATTTTTGCTTAGTCTGACATGTGGCGTGCGTGATGTCATTGTTAGCGCTGTTGGTTTTTAAGCATCATTATGAGTAGAAAACTTTCATCTGAACAGAGAGTGTTCCTTATAAAAAAAAGTTGGCAATGTGATCATGATTTTACTGTAGTAAAAACAGATTTGAAGAACGTTTTCATGATACTCAAACTCCAACCGGCCAAGCAATTTATAACCTTAGTAAGAGGTTTGAGTGGACAGGTTCAGTGGCCAATTTACCGCGCTCCGGACATCCTAGATCGATTGGTTTAGCTGAAACTCTGCATATTGTAGCAGAAACTCTCGTTAAGTCGCCACAAAAATCAGCAGGAACAGCATCGAGAAAGACAGAGGTTTTAGAAGAACCTTAAAAAGTTTGAGAATGAAACCATACAGACCTATGCTACTACAAGCCCTGCATGAAGACGATCCTGACAGACACCTTTAATTCTGTGAGGAGTACACAATTCAAAACAAGGCAGATCCTGAATTATATAAATGTATCTTGTGGACCGATGCAGTAACTTTTAAATTGAATGGACATATTATTAAGCACAGTTGTGTTTAGTCAGCAACTGAAAATCCACATGCCGTCATCACTGAAGAATTAAACATACCAGGTGTCACAGTTAGGGCAGGGACATGCAATGCTGGTATAATTGGACCCTAGTTTTCCAATAGAGCAGATACCACGGTTAACTACCTGTAAATGCTTCATGAAGTAATCATCGAATTGGAGAATAACCCTATTTTTTAAAACATGAGAGAAAAGACTATCTGGCAAAAAGATGGAGCTGCCCCGCACTTTGCAATTATTGTTCATAACTTTTTAAATGAGTACTTCAGCGAGTGGATAGATTGAAGAGGAACCATTGCGTGTCCTGATAGATCTCCGGATTTAACCCCCGTGACTTCTCTATGTGGGGAATAATGAAAAACGAGTTTTTCCTGTGAAACTGCGTGATTTGGGCCATTTGAAAAAAGTTATAGGACTTACATTTCAAGAAATATTTGAGCCAGGATTATGTGATAGAATCTGTAAATCTGTATCACAAAGGAGGTAATCTAAGTGCAACAAAAACAATGGCAGGTAATTAAAATTTTTACATATTTAAGATGAAATAGGATCTCTTGTATTTTCTGTAAAGTGACTTACGCTTATTATTGATCATGTAAAATAGTTTCCCAATACCAATTTTGAACAAAATCTATAGAGCTATTTCCAAAAAAATTCAAATTTTACAAAAATCTATCTTCAGTGAACTAACATAAAATAATATTTTTTTTAGAAAAAAAAATTATATTCAATTATTTATAAAGTAAAAAACTTAAGAGATACCCATTTTGAAACAAATCCCTTAAGACATTTTTTAAAATATTCAAAGTTAAAAAAAAACTGTCTTCAGTAAATTATCTTTAAACAAATTTTCTCCCCAAAATCAGTAATTATAGTTTTATTTGTCATATCAAAAACTCTCCAGACATACAGTAAAAAAGAAATGAGCCATTTTCAAAATATTTTGAATTTTCAAAGATCACTTATCAATAAACTACCCTTAAGCAAATTTTTATCTCAAAACAAATTGTACAGTGTTATCTGGGAGGTTAAACACTTCCAAGATCTTTTTTTTAAACAAAATTACTCTAGACATTTTTGAAACATTTTTAACTAAAAAAACACTTATTAGTAAACTATCATTAATTTGAGAGCAAGGGTCAAAATCAAAAAAATGATCCATACCATTAAGATATCAGGTTTGAACAAAATCCATCAAACAATTCAAATCTGTGGTTAGGGACAAACAGAGACACGGGGGCAGACATTATAAAATCCCCTTTTTTGGGTTCAGACACTCACAAAACATAAAGATTCATAAAAATCTTGAGGTCAACCATTTTCATGATTACAATAGGGTACTTTTACTTGACATGAGAATGTAAAACGCTTAAGTACTTAGAAGAATTATGAACTTGAAATTTTGCATGGAAGTCTTGGGCAAAAGAATACTCCTAACACATACAGAGAAAAATTCTGAAGCATTCTAAAAATTAACTAAAAATTTTACTGTTAAGACTTTATTCGAGACGATTTAATTAAAGATACATATTTTGGTATTTTTCTAAATAAAAAAGGGTTAGAAGTATTTATTTCTTACAAGTCAAATTTATAAAAATGGGGAAAGCAAGCCCCTCAAATATAGTTTACAAAATCAAATTGTTATCCATAAGAAAATTTGGCTATAACGATGCAAAAAGCAAAGAAAATTAACTTTCACAATTATTACAGTCTATGTTATGACAAAAGGTATCACTTGAAAAGTTTTATTATCTTATGAAAATTACTTTATTCCGATTTGATAAAGTTATGTAACATAAAGTGTATCAAGACTTATCATAGAAAACAATGATTTTCAAATGTTTTTCTGGATAAAAAATTAACATATCTAACTTTGAGTTTTACATGAATAAAGTTTGCTTGACAAATGAATGTATAAAATATCTTAGAACTAAAACATACAGAGGTTAAGTCCAATTTTGCTGTTTCGATATCCTTTTTGGCCTTGGAAATAGCATCCTCTGCCTTATCTTGCGCCTCTTTTGCTTCATTCAAAGCATCAACAACATTCTGGGCTGTTTCCAAAATTTGTATAGCATCTTTTCTGTAATCAATTACAAAAAATGCAATAGAAAATAAATAATACTGGCAAAATAGCTTCTCTCAAGTGTGTTTTAATATAAATTTATCATAAACATTTTATATACAATATTAATTATCAGGCTCATTTCAAAATAACTTAATACGCCCCAGGTATTTAAAGCTTTCCACTATCTTTAACTGCTACCCCCTCCTAATGTCACACCAGTCATCCATCTGTCTCTCTTCCTGGTTGTAATCACCATCTCACTCTTCCTTACATTAAATCTTATTCCATACCTCTGCACCACTTCATCCCAAGCATCCAACTGCTCTTGAACTTATTTATCTTCATTGGCTCATACCAAGAGGTCATCTGCAAACACCATTGCTTTCATACTTCCCTACCTAATCCTTTCTACCACTTCCTTCATTATTTCATCCATCAGTACAATGGACAGTAGTGGTGAGAGCGCACTTACTTGCTTCAGGTCATTTCTCAACTCAAACCACTCTGTCCTCTCCCACATTCACACAGCTCCCACTCCCTTTGTACATATTCCTCACTCTCCTTATCTGCTCATCCCTCACTCCTATCTTCTTCTGTGCTTCCCATACTCTACATATGCACACACCATTATAGGCTTTCTCAATATCCAAAAAGGTCGTCGACAGGTCCTTCCCATTCTTATAATGTATCTCTTAGTCTCTCTGCCTTACTGCAAATATCAGGTCTAATGTGGATCTTCCTGGTCTGAAGCCATACTGCTCCTCCCTCAATCTCCCTTCCACTTTTCCCTTAATTCTTCTTTTCTTCACTATCTTTTCATACAACTTCACACAGTGGCTCATCAGGGTGACTCCCCTGTAATTTCCACACTTCTTTCTTTCACATTTCTTTAAGATAAGTACTATCTAACCCTTTTTCCAGACCTCTGGGATCCTCTCCTCCTTCAACCAAAACATATTACAAAATATTTTTTAATTTTAAAATGTGTTACATCATGATTTCTGTTTTGAAGGTTAAGTTATATCCTCTCTATATAAAATATATGTCTTGTCTGATGATGCATGGGTAAGCAAGTGGCATCAAAACTATATAAAATTAGGATAGCGTTTTTTTTGTTTAACTCTTCTTTGTACAACTCCAAGCTAATTATGGCGATCCCAAGTCAATTATAGCAATCAGTAAATAAAAATAAATTAAAGATTTGTAAAAAAAAATACCCAAACCACAAAATAATCACACAAACGAACACAATAAATTAACAAAGCAATATTTGTCCAAGCATGAATATAAGATATTGAAACGAAATAATATACAAGGTTTCAAAAAACATAGAGAAAAAAAATTGCTTCATTGTTTGTTCACCAAAGCGCATACATGAGATAGTTATAAACGCTAATATATCACATTTGACATAATCTTTAGTTTATGTATTCATTTATTTTTAAGATCTTTTACTTCAACTGCCTGCAAAATTTTAATTTGTTACCACAACAATAAGATATTTTATTTATTTATTGGTTTGGGAAATTTTGAGCCCTGTCATTTCCTTTACTCATATTTTGAAATTTAAATTTTTCCAACTTTTATGGTTATCTGGGGTGGTACTTTTACCTGCATACCAAATTTAAATTATATTCCAAGCTGAATAATGGATTTTCTATTAATTTGGGAAAAATTTCAATCAACCCTTTCCATAAGCATATTTTTATCCACATTCCCATCTTGAAATTTTAAGACTTTATTTGATATATATTACGTGTTTCCTCTATGTGTTTGTAAAATTTTAAATGTCAACCATACCGAAAAGTAGTTTTTCATAATAGTTGTATCGATTTTGAGCTATCCCCATTTACCAGTCTTTTATTTTGAAATTCCATGTGTTCGGATATTATTTGGCTAGCCAAGGAGGTCCCTCTACATCAAATTTTAATTTTTTACCATACCAAGGAGTTGACTTTTCTATCAGTTAGTGAAATGTTGAGCACCCCATTTATTATCTCCAATTTTAAAATTTAAGATTTTCAGTACTTTTTTGATTATCTTTGGTGATCTTCAGATCTGAGAGAAAAAAAATTTCAATTTTCCAGCATAGCAGAAATAATTTTTTTCTATTAATTTTTTAATTTCTTTAACTCCCTTATTTTCCAAACATTCATTAAGCTTTGGAAATTTCCATTCTACCTACCTCACAAAAAATTGTTTTGATATTTATAATGTTTAGACTCTTCAGGCGATATGGGGTTGTCCCTCTACATTTATGTAACTATTCTAACATACTTGAAATGTTTGGTTTCCATTATGAACCCCAACTCATCCCCCCAGCTTCCAGCCCAACATTTTTTTGGTCCTATGAAAGCAAAGGATAATAATTTATATAAATGAATTAGTTTAATGTGGCAAGTTAACAATACATAGGTTAAATAAATTACAAGCAGCCTCCAGTTTTCCCAGATTTGGCTAGTTAAGAAATCTTACAATTCATCAATCTAATATGAGCGCGCTAGTGGTCCCTCTCTAATAATTCAGTCGGCGTGAAGCGCTGTAATTAATGCACAACAGACGAGTCCCTGTTAATGCTCGATACGGGTAGCCCCATTTCAACAAACAAATGTTGCATCAGTTATGATATGATAACATCTACCTAAATGACCTACATGATACAGTTGCAACTATTTACTTCTAAATAATATAGGGACAATTTAGTGAGACGAGTCAGCTACCCTACAGTTAGGGAAAGGACTGCTCACACTAGTGAAGCTAGCTTAAACTTTCTCATCCAATCTACAATGGTGATGAAAAGATGAGAGTTCATTCCGGAAATTCATGTCCCAGTAGGACTACAAGTGAAAGTTCCAATTCTGGGTTCCAGGCCTGGGTACAAAATGATCTGGGACGCAACCAGTTGGTCTCAGCCAGGCTCAAGGAGATCAAATCCATGAGGGACGGCGATCAACACAATGGGGGGTTAGAGACAACCCCTCAAACAGATTATATCAAAACTACATAAATAATGTGAGCCATGCCAGATGGGCAAAAAGACCCACGAGTTGAGCCCCGCTACATTGGTGAAAAACAGTTAAGAAATTATACAAGAAACGCGAGCCATGCCAGATGGGCAAAAAGACCCATGAGTTGATCATCGCAACAAAGGTGACCAACAGTCATGAAATTACACAAGCGCGAGCCATGCCAGATGGACAGAAAGATCCAAGAGTTGAGCACCGCAACAAAGGTGAACAACAGTTATAGCGTGAGGCGCGCCCAAAATAACTCTAGGAAAGCTGACCGATACCTAATAAGGTATGCCATCAGGCCTGGAACATCCTAAACACTCCCTTTCACGCCTTGAGGTCCTGCAGACAACAACATGGTCATGCAGGCATTGGTGTGAGACACACTTTATCTAAGCTGCTGTCTAATGGACCAAGCATATGGGGTGACGTGAAACTTCACCTATGGCAAGCACAGAGTGCCATGAAAGCTAAAACTACTTTACCTAAAATAAGCTGAAATAAGCTCAAGAGAGCTACAAATACCCTCCTGTATGAGGAGACACTTTCTAAGACCTACAACAAGGCTATATTAGCCCCCTACTCCCTAGCAGCATTAAAGTATAACGTTACGGCAGGCTATTTCCGCTGGTCGGGTCAGTCCGCCGGCACCATCATCGTGTCCACCATTGTGCAGAGATTAAGTGTTGAACGTAGGCACGCACAGCGTTTAAAATCCTGGGTCGGTTGATGTAATATTGTGCTGAATTATGTCTGGCTTATTTTTTCTAGCCGACAATACAGAAGGACCTGGTGTACTCCTTCTAGTCTTCTCGGTTGTGCCCACAAACTCATGTGGCTCATGCTAGTGAATGTGTTACAGGCAGTTGAATTCTTCTTGTCATCCCGCTTGAGTTTTATAATATGTCTGATGGCTTCATCAGTGTCCTGTAGCAATATGATGTCCTTGTCTGACCAATGAAGTGTTCAAGTTGAGTCCTCATGAGAATTACTGGAGACCGGTAGCTCCTCACGCCCACATTGTTTACATAGCAACTTGAACAGTCCATGAGCATTTCCTTGACTTTCCAGGATGATGATCTACCATAAAATCTAACTCAGATAACTGTTCTAGCCACTGGGCAACCTATTCTTCTGGTTCTTTAAATTGCTGCACCCAGCAAAAGGAAATTGTGGTATATGTGTGTTTTAAGCACCTTGATGTATAAATAACTCCGGAAGTGGCGCGTTGCATTCACCAAAGCCAACATCTTTCTCCTTGTTACACAATAGTGATGTTCAGCCTTTATTAGCGCTCGGCTAAGTTATGACACTATGCGTTTCTATCCCTCATGTATGGGACTTAAAACAGCTCTGATTCCTGTATCTGTGTATCCAAGATAATTTCAGTGTCCATCCTTGGATAAGCAAGAATCAGAACAGACGTGAGATATTGTTTCAGATGTTTGAAGGCATATTCACACTGTCCAATCTACATAAATCTTTCTCGTTTTGTGTAAGATGATAAAGGAGTGCTGTGAGGTTTTAAACACCCTTCACATATCATCTGGAATATGAAGACAAACTCAGAAATGCCCAAAGTTCGGCGGCATTACGGGGGGACAGTCCATTACTGTGTGAATTTGGTCTTGATCAGTGGCCACACCTTCCTTTGAAATAACATGTCCAAGAAACTTGAAAGTTGCTCGAAATGTATTACATTTTGATGGTTTCACCTTAAAGCCAGCTTCCCGTAGCCTCTTGAAACTTCACAGAGCCTAGTGATGTGCTCTTAAATGTTGATCTTAAAGGTCACAATGATGTCATCCAGGTACACCATTGTTGTATCCCCCTGAAGACCAGATAGAACTAGATCTATCAATCTTTGGTATGTGCTTGGGCCATCACAAACTCAAAAGGGAAGGACTATGAACTCCAACAGTCCATCTCCTGTTTGTGGTCTTCTCACTGGGAATGTGATCTTCTCTCGGAAAATGTGATCTTCTCAAGGTCTTGAGGGGATTATCTCAAGGTCTTGAGGGACTACCTCACGCTGCCAATAGCCACTCATCATATCAAGTGTGGAAAATAGCCTCACACATCCCAAAGACTTCAGTAGAGTGTCTATCCAAGGGAGAGGATATGCATCATTCTTGGTAATATTGAGTCGCTTGAAATCTGTTCCAATACTAACTCTTCACAATAACCAGGTGTGAATTACATGGTGAGGTTTGAAGGTTGAATTATGACATTTTCACTCATCTCTTTCACAACACTTCTAATTTCCTCCCTACAGTGTAGTGGTACCCTTTTCGGTGGATGGCGAATGGGTGTACTTTCACCGGTATCAATCTTGTGATAAAGCAAGGTTAGTGCAACAACTAACTATATTTTAACGTTATCTGAAAAATGTTAAAATAAATATATTTTGTCATTTGTGACCATATTTAACAAACAATTCATGAAAAAAAATATGTTATGTCCTATTATTGGTGTGTGTGTGTGTGTGTGTGTGTGTGAAAAAGGGGGGGGGGGAAGATAATGAGAGAGAAAATAAACCTTGGGGTACATGATTTGATTATCATAGATTTAAATAAAACAAATCGTTGAACATAAAAGTGGGATGTTAGACAAATAGCTATAAAATGTGTGTAAATCAACAAATACAGTTTAAAATATAATAACAATCCAATGTAAATATTATATTTTTAATTGCATTGGACTTTCATGTTTTAAAAATATACTTTAATTGAATAAAAAATCTGAATTGTTTGCTTAAATAAAACTACATAGCCTAATGTTTTATGTCAAAACAATAACAACCTAACTTACCTGGTCATGTCAGCTTTAGATTTTAAGGAATTTGCTAATGCCAGGTTATCAGATGTGTCAGTTAGAATAGTATCAATGTTTGTCAAAGAGGCAATTCTATCATTTATAGCTTCAGCAAGCTCAGTTATTTCTTCTGGTTTAAGATCAATGTTTTTCTGCATTACCTATTAAATAAATAACAAAAAGAATATTTTAATATATTTTAAAATATATATGAAATCAAGTGTAGTTGTTTAGTTGTATACAAAGTTAACTGAAGAAAGTCAAAAAACAATGGTTATTAAGTATAATTGTTTATTTTATAACATATACTCTAACTTCATGATTTTCTAGCAAGTTGTTTGCTTTTTGAAAACTTGTAGGCTTATTGATCAATATTATAATTTGTGTGTGCTCCATTGAAGTAGAATACATGAGTACCTAAGACTCCATTAGTTCTTCCAATAAAGTACTTAGCATCATACCTCTTCAGCAAGGTCACGGATATTTGCCGGAGTAGCTTTTGGTGTTTCCATAAAGTCCTGAATACGTTTAGTAACATCTCTACTTTCTTCAATGGTATTTTCTGAGCGATTCCGGACTAAAACTGCAGCATCATAAGCTCCCTTTGCTACGTTGTGTGCTGTAAGTGTATCTTGTTTAGCCTGAGAAATCTGATTAAAAAAAATTAGTGATGTTAGTATTGGTACATATTCTAAATATGGAAGAGCCTACCCCACTCCCGTGGTAACACAAGCGAAAATATTTGGATATTCCTGGTACAGGACTTCATATAGAAAATAATGGATTATGGCAGGCCTTACTTAATGTTTCAAACTGTATTTTAAGGTTTTTATTTTATTTTACTTGATTTTGTTTAGACTTACATCTTATTGCTTAGTGAGTACTAGACCCTAATTCAACCCATGTCTTGTATTTACCTATGTATCATAAGGATTGTAATTTGTTTATGGTTTACAATTTAATAAAAAAATAACTTAAAATTTGGTTATTTTTTCAAATAAATTGTATACAAATATTTCACACAACCTCATCAAGAAATGAACTTCCTACATTCCCTTTCAAACCAGTAACAATGTGTTTTCATTTATTTTTCTATCAGCTCTCAATGATCTACAGGATGTTTCACTTGCTCTTGGCCCCCTGAGGGCTTCTCATACATTAGTTTGGAAGTTATAAGGGAAACTCAGGGGCCAAGAGCAAAACATCCTGTACTATTGGAGTTGATTAAGAGGTTCATATGTAATGCGAGGGATCAAACTAAAGTTCACAAGAACCTTACTATGGCAATGAGTTTATTTTCTTAGTGTTGATGTCAATTGTAAAATATACTTTTGAAATCCATGATGGAGTGAAACAAGGAGATGCGCTTTACCCAATACTTTTAAATCTCGCCTTAAGGGCACCGACATGCTCTGTTATCCCAGTGGAGATGCCTGCACAAACTAGCTTGCAGCGTAAAGATTAAGTGTATACTATAGAAGACAGAAGAAAGGAAGAAGATGTCACCTTTGTGTATTGGATTCTTCCCACATTTTTCCTCTTTCCCTAGGTGGGCTTTCTTCCTTAAAT
Source organism: Timema podura (assembly GCA_033556935.1). Taxonomy (NCBI): domain Eukaryota; kingdom Metazoa; phylum Arthropoda; class Insecta; order Phasmatodea; family Timematidae; genus Timema; species Timema podura. The sequence goes on along the minus strand of JAVRXN010000010.1, from coordinate 119,377,416 downwards.
TTACTCTTAGTAGGTTTTTTTTACAAATTTTCATTATTATTAAATTTAGTTATTGGGCCAGCCCATTTTTAAACATTTTACAATTAAATTCAAATAATTTAATTAACATGAATGGCATAATTGAAAATACAAAACATTAATAATACATTCAAGGATATGAAAGCAAATTAAATGAATAAAATAGCAGCAAGAGTATAGTTATACCTTTCTAAGCAGGCCCTCTGCCTGAGCTTCTTTTTCTTTGATGGCTTGTTTAGCATCTTCAGCTAGCTGAACTGTCGTATCAGCCTTTGTTACAGCTCCTTGCTCACAAGAGAGAAGGCCACCACAAGACCCGCAACCAGCTCCACCACAAAGCTGATCACAAGGATCACCACGCTTGTCACAAACCTGGAAAATTAATCAAGAGTTTAAAAAATATTAGTAGGTAGAGTAGAACTTTTGTGCTAACTAGCCTACATATACTCGCAATGTTAGGAATACATTAGAATCTTTGGCTACGATCTGATCCCTGTCTACAGGCATGTAGTTTATGATCCTCTCCCCAGGAAAGTTTTGTTGTGTTTCCTTAAAATGCATCCACCTCAACGTGGTTTATAAGATAAGATAATCTAAGTTGATAATAGTTATATCAATGGTGCTTATTAATATTAGAAAAAAGTTTTGCAACTATTAACTTGCACTACATGTCAAAATAAATGTTTTAATATAATGGACAAATATTACAGTATAAGAAGGAGGCATTTTGGAACTAACTTGTTGGGTCTCCATATCCATCATAGACCGACTTGATCCTAGTAATGCTAGATCTTATATCTCTATAGGAGCCTACATACAAATGTCTTCTTAAAGCAACCTCTTTTGGGTTGGTCCCTTAGGGAAGAACATCTTTCCACCACTAGATTTAGGTAATTCTGTTTTCAACTCTACTTCTTTATTCTTACCAACTTAGTCTCTTAAAATTAAACATTGAAAGGAGATTAGAATGGCCTACAAACTCACCAGTAAATTGTAGGCTCAAAGTTCACAATAAAAACACAACAAAACACATAATAATGTAATTTTCTAGGTACATCGGTCCCCTTCTTCAGCAGACGAGAGTAAAATACAGACTGGACTATGGCAGCACTGCTATAGGTAGATCATGGTCACTTAGATACTGTTGTTATCTGTTCAAACTTGTCTCTTGACTCTAGGTAGATGGATACAATGTTGTATTTATAATATTAATTATTAAATTAAATTGTATTTATTATTTTTATATAGAATTGACTGACTGGTGTGAGTAGGCCTGCTTGGAATAAAGGAGAGGTGGTTATCTAAATTTGAGACTATGGGGTTGCCTATAACAGGCAACAACAGACTAATTGACCATGATCAATCTCTAGCCATGCTGCCATAGTCCAGTCTTTGTTTTACTCTCTCTTCTACTGAAGAAGGGGACTGATATACCCTAAAAATTACATAATATGTGTTTTGTCGTGATTTTAATTGTGAACTTTGTGGTCTACAGTTTTCTGGTTAGTGTTTAAGGCCTTGCCCTTATATCCTCCTTTCAATGTTTAATTTAATATAGTTGTTTGGAGCCATTTTTCCCTTTGTTTACATACTAACATTCTCTTAAGAGACTTGAAATAAAGTTTATTGCATTTACCTAATATAATTAAAAAGATGGTAAAACCTCCAAACAAAATCTTTTTTAGGGTGGACACAAAATTTAACATTCAGTCACAAAACTTTTTCAGTTTTTTAATTTCATGTTCTAACACTTCTGCCTCGTACTTCACTTTATGCAGAACTGTTCTTCTTTGAAATTGTCATATTTAGAAGTCCTCCAGCGGCAGTGACTGCATCATAAGTTACACGTTGAGCAGTAAGGCTGTCCTCATGTAGGTTTTCAACCAGACATTCTTTATTATTATTGAGGAGTAAATAAATTTTTTAAGACCAATTTTTTATATCAGCACACAACTTACAAACTAATGTATTTCTAAGGGATACAAAATACTAAGAACTCAAGACTGTCAATTCGCCAATGATAACTCATGTAGGCTCATTTTTTTTTTTTTTTGGTAAGTTTCGTATTTGTTGAAAATTATATTTTACTTTCAAATCAAAGTCGAAGTGAACAAATATTTGGAATGAAAATCTAAGTTTTCATAGCTTCACACACTCCTATTATGTACCATTTATTATTTACTAATGCAAATTTTACTATGTATCTTACATCAACTCAAGTTTTTCAAATTCAAGACTCTGAGCCATTTTGTTATTTTTAACTCAGGTTTTTACAAATACCTAAGCTTTTTATTTAACTTACCACTTTTTATATAAAGTGTGAACGAGTCTATGAACAAATATATGAAAGTTGGGAGGGAACAACGGCCAAAAGTTATTGCTTTGAAGTTATGATAACATTCCTTTGAACAGATCCACAAGTTTAAATATCTTGGAGTGATGCTAAATAGTATAAATAGGTTGGAAAAAGAAATTCAACACAGAATAGTCAGAAGGAACAGGAGTTAAACAATCCTCAATAGTCTGCCGCCATCAAAGCTGCTCTACAAAAAAACAGTGCTAAGAATGTACTCATCCTTGATCCAACCAGTCATGCTGGGTGATGAGCAAAGTTAGTGAGACTAATCTTATGATGTTTGAAAATAAAATATAAAGAAATATTTACAGACCAATGAAGGAAGAATATGTATGGATAGTGAGAAATAACAAGGAGATAAAAGACCTATAATATGGGAGACCAGATGTGATAGAAGTTATTAAGAGTACGAGGTTTAGATGGGCTCGACATGTAATGAGATGAGAGGAAGGAGATCTGCTACATTAAGTCTGGATAGGTTGGCCAAGATTGAGGTTCAGGGACCGAGTGTGAGGGAATGTGAAGAGCCAGGGGAATAATGTCAGTGAATAGTAACACTAGGACATAGGTATGTTACATAAGAGACACAGTTCATCTAATAATAAAAGCCTGAGTCAAACAAGCTATTCAGAGCAGTCCACAATAAGGTTACATGTATGTTTTGAAAGTCAGTTTTGCTTGTGTATCGTTTCATACCAGCAAATTACATTTAGCAAAACATCAGTAAGCATGACACATTTTTAAAGCTATAAATAGGTGGGAAACAAGGACAAGGAATCTTGTTTTTCGGAGAGTCTTTGGAGAGTGTTAAGAGGTTTTTGATAGTTGAGAGCAACGACTACCGAGGTAGGACATATGTAGTTCTTGTCCAGGAAGAGGTGGAGTAGTTCACTGATATAGACTTATTTAAGGACTGTTCGCTAGACTTACTTGGACTATATAACTTTTGTAGTATCTTATCAATTAACTATCTAAATCACATAATGTACTTTAGTCTATAATAAATGCATTAACACAACGAGTTTTGAATATTTTAAACAATCATACCTGAGAGCCCCCACCCTTTGATAGGCTATGCTGACAGATTGACACATAGATAATGGGAAGGGAGGAATAAGTAGCGACAACTCGCTAAATGTTTGAATCAGACCATTTATAACATACTCTCCATTTTGAAAATGTTACCTTATAATATTATTTAGTAAATATTTGGGTCAACAGTCAGTCTGTTCTCATCTCCTGAGGAAGCAACCCACTGCTGACAAAAACTAGTGTTTAAACATGGTAGTGTGTTGTTTTACTACTATGATGGTTATCCCTTACTTTTAATCACTACTAGAAGATTACATTCTTTTAATTTTTATTTATGAAACACATTTATATACTAATATGAAACTGTAAAGTTGAACAAGAGGAATGTTGGAAAAATAAAAACAGTGATCTCCAAATCGCAATCAAAATATGACCCAAAATTGAGATAAAAAAAACTGCAGTAGAATGTGAATCAAGATCGAGAATCTCAAAGTTAAAACACATCTATACAAAATATAACCAAAACAATCAAATGAAAATATCCGTCTAGCTATTATTATTTTGTCAATATTGTATTAAGTTTGATTATTAATTGATTCACTATAAGGAAATAGTTTACTAAAAGTATTTTAATGAATCATTCAATTCAAACCCGAACAGGTAGTAAGACACGGTGGTGGTGGTGGCGGTGGCGGTGATGATGATAATGATGATAATGATACTGATAATACTAATACTAATAATAGTAGTAGTAATAATAATAATTAATAATAGTAATAACAATAATAATAACAATAATAATAACAATAACAACAACAACAACAACAACAATAATAATAATAATAATAATAATAATAATAATAATAATAATAATAATAATAATAATAATAATAATAATAATAATAATAGCTGTTTCATTCCAGCCTTGGGATCAGGAAATTGAGCCTAAATAATCTTGATTTAACTTTTAGTTACTAAATTTAATGTAGTTGAAAATGTACTCTTTAACACAGAATTGAGCCCTGGAATAGTGTTCACAGCTATATCTGAACTGTAGATAAATGGAGTTTGCACCCCAGTGTTCAGAGTGATACCTGTACCAAAGATAAATGAAATCCGTATTCCAGTGTCATAATCTTGGGACTATTTACCACTATCAATAACAATTTTCACCTCTTCATAGTTTTTGTCTGGTCATTTGAAGTAAATTGTTCTATGATTATTAATGACCAATATAAATATATCTTGATGTTTCTTTTAGGTAAAGTTGTTTATTTCAGATGATAAAGTACAGTAAGCGTTGTTTGATGAGTTGGTCCAACATAAAAGGCATACATTGTCTTTAAAACTATTGCCACATCATTAGTTAAATATTCTACAACGAATTTCTGCCAATGTATTTCTAAGAATTCTTACATTATTGGTTTTAATAATAAAACAATTTTAAGACTTGACCAAAACAAACTAGACTATTAAGTAAATGATTATATCTTAATAATGTAGCAGTTATGTCCATACTGGACCAAAACTAGAAACAAAACAAATATAAAACTGTTCATAATATTGAAAAGTTGATAGTGAGAGAAAAATACTCAAACTATAGTGACCGATCAGAATGGGATTGGGAACTTTTAACCAATTTCACACATAAATTGCATGTGTATGGGGGTATCAGTTCTGGGACAAATAGGAATAATATTGTAACAATTTTGAATTAAATTAGCATACAACTAGAAATTTACTACAGCAATCTGATTAGTTATTTAAATGTTGATTTATTATAATTATCTGCCAAAAATAAAATACTATATAAGAGCTTCCAAAACTTTTAAACAAAAGTTAAAACATTAATTAATAAAAGAAAAATTTTTAGTGGGCAACATTTATTATTTATTCTATATATTTTATTCATGGAAAAGCTATATCATACGCACCTAGTATTAGTGGAACAAATCAATTTCCAAATCCTCCAATTAAAATAGGTATCAACATAATGAAAATTATAATAAATGCATGTGCTGTAACAATTATGCAATAAATTTTATTCTATATTTATATCATTCAATCTTTTTTTGTCGTTTAGTTTTCTCAAATTTAAAAGTAATAAATCATAAATAACTATAAACACGTACCTTTTCATTTAAATCAGGAATATCTAATTCTAATTCCTTTAGTTTTTCTGAAAGAGTTACTAGGAATCTACTGTTCCCTTCTCGTTCTTCTTCAAATTGATTTGCTGTCCGATTGATGCGTGCCTCTGTACGCTTGTAATATCGCTCTGCTTCAGCAACTTGTTCTTCTGACCCGTCAGCAATTTGTTGAGCTTTCAAAGACCCTTTTTGTGCTTCTCGGGTTAAGTTCAATGCTCCTAAAATTATATTAAACATAGGTCCTTATACTAAATAATGCGACATAGCAGATTGTCCGTCATTGTATTGTTAATATGATAATATAATGGACATTATCTTCTTACTTAAAAGGGAATATTATTATCTGTGCCCTATGAAAAGAGGAAGAGCGTCTCCTCTAGATTTTCCTAGCAGCCTTCATATATGATTCTATCTGGGTACCAAACTGGCTAGCAAAGATGGACAATGAAGATGTTCATCAAGTGTAGGGACAGTAAGTGTCTAAGTGAGGGCATTGCCAGCGACTAGCAATTTAAATTATTCTTTTAGTGGCATACACTTGTGTTAAGACTTTTTCTAAATTAATGTTTGTCTATCTACTAAAACACATGAATGCTTAGTGAATATATAGCTCCCACTCCACTCCCTAACACACATGTGAGAACATCGGTGATAATTTAAAACTAAATTTTGATGTGTGTAAATGCCTACTTTAATGTCAAAATTAATTTATAAATAACCACTCTTTATTGGAAAAAGAAGTATTTATAAAATTATTTGAAAAATGTAGATTTATTCTTTATGGGGAACAAGACTAATAATGCAATCAAAGAGTCTTGAATAGTTTTAATTGTGTTTTAGACTAATATTCATAAGATATATTTCTTTCACAGTGTTTGAGGCTCTGAAAGAGTTCAACACCAGTCCTATGAAAATGTAACTATAGTAACTCTACCTATAGCAATAGTTGAAACATTTGGGGTCGAAATATATTTCTTCCTCAAATTGAGACCTGCTTCCTCAACTAAGAAAATAACACTTTCGTCATCTAAATGATGGGCAAATAGCCCAAGAATCAAGGTAATCTTGAATAAAGCAATTGAAACATAACACTATCCGATCTGATAAGCCATAATAAGGCCATATGACTCAAGACATTGGATGGGTTTGTGAGCAAGTTTGGATCAAATGGAGCTGAGGCTTTATTATTTCACCAACTAGATAGGAAAGTCTCAGTGCACTCACATGATGTTATATACTGTCGTCATTATAGTTTATCGGCGCTCATACTTTCCTGGCTGTACAAAATTTACTATACAATCTAATTTGCATAGTACAAACTTTATTTGGGGAATAAGAAATTTACTAGATATACCTTCCCGTATTAATATATAAAATAATATATTCAGGCCATGTAATATGCCAGCTGTCTACTTTTGATAAATATTATCAATACCAACAAAATATCAACAAAAATATAATAAAATGTTATCAATATTGAAAAAAAATGTGTTTGTATAAATTAAAGGGCCCTTTCTATTAAAATTCAACTATAGCTACAGTTTGATTTTTCTTTAGGTGTTATGCATCTTATCGCCTGTTAGGTCTATAATATAATTGCTTATTATATCTTGTTTATATACGGTTTACATTATCATAATATTTATTGAGTAAATAAGTACAACCCGAATGGGTAGTAAGACGCAGTGATAACAAAAATTGCGAAAAGAAAAACAAAATGAATTAAGGTAGGTTTCAATATGGCACTCGGAACTCCTCGATTTTCGTGACTTAAAGCATTTGCACAATGGGCAAGAACTTTTTTCCTAATTGAGAAAATTCGGAAATCATTGTATTCAGAAGAAAATTCTGATTGTCTTGTTTTTTTTTTTAGTTTTCTGATATATTTTTGAAATTTTATTTGGGGTAGAAGTTGATTGATGAAATTTGTATGTGAGCAAAATTTTCACAAGGAAGGGCATCCAACGGTAAAAGCTTTTTACTTTCTCTCTATCTTATAGGTAGAGAAAGTATGGTGATCGTCAAAAAATTCGAACTCGAGATTTTGATGAATTTTGACGTTTCATGACTTCCTGAATCCGAAAAAGTGGTTTTTGAATTTCCGTCCGTCTGTCTGTCTGTCTGTCTGTACCTCCAACTAGAGCCTAAACTATTTTACCGATTGAGCTGAAACTTGATATCTAGGGTTTTCATAGGGTTGCCCCGAGGGATTTTTGGAATTGGATATCTACCCCTAAAATTAAGGGTAGTTTACTGAAGGGAAAAAAGAGAAAAAGTCGATTTTCTCAAAATCGGCTCTAACGATTTTGATTAAATTTCATTTATAAACACTAATAAATATTACAAACAAAATGGCTACTCTCAATATTTCGGCAAAATCGATTTAAGGGCTCCGGTCTGATGCGTAAATTTAATTTTTTTATAATAGCTCCGAAACTATTTGAGATATGAATTAACTTAGCATTACAAATATGTATATATATTTATAATACAAATATTTTATCCGAAACATATTTTTATAAAATCAATAATTTTCAATCTATACGCAATTATATATATATTTTTAACTTTTTGGACATTAAAGCTTAAGTATTGCAATCGTAAAAAAAACTAACCTGAAATTTTGATGGATGTCGACGTCTCATGACCCCCCGAACCCTAAAAAACAGTCTTTGCAATGCCGTCTCTCTGTGTGTCTATTAAAACTTAAAATTAAGGGTAGTTTACCGAAGGGCAAAAAGATAAAAAGTCGATTTTCTCAAAATCGGCTCTAACGATTTTGATTAAATTTCATTTATAAACATTAATAAATATTACAAACAAAATGGCTACTCTCAATATTTCGGCAAAATCGATTTAAGGGCTCCGGTCTGATGGGTAAATTAACATTTTTTTAATAGCTCCGAAACTATTTGAGATTTGAAATTACTTAGCATTACAAATATGTATATATATTTATAATACAGATATTTTATCCGAAACGTATTTTTATAAAATCAACAATATTCAATCTATACGCAATTATATGAATTTTTTAACTTTTTGGACATTAAAGTTTAAGTATTGCGACCGTAAAAAAAAAACTAACCTGAAATGTTGATGGATGTCGACGTCTCATGACCCCCCGAACCTTAAAAAATAGTCTTTGCAATGCCGTCTGTCTGTGTGTCTATAAAAACTTAAAATTAAGGGTAGTTTACTTAAGGGCGAAAAGAGAAAAATTTGGTTTTCTCAAAATCTGCTCAAACGATTTTGATTAAAATTCGTATCTAGGCGTTGATTAAGATTATAAATAAACTGGCTATTTTCATTTTCCTATGAAAATGATTTTTAGGGTACATTACAGAAGCGTTAATTTCCGTAGCTCCACAACTATTGGAGAAACTAAACAACTTATCATTGCAAAATTGTAGGCCTATTAGAAATAAAAAACTTTTATTTGACATATATTTTTATAAAAGCAGCAGTTTCTGAGATATTTGCAAATATATTAATACAATTTTGTGAGCTTTAGTTGTAAACATATACTACTTAAGTCTTAACACAATAATTCTCCAATGCCATAGAGTAATTAAATATAAGTATCTAAAATAGTATGTTATTTTTCCTTAAATCTCTTAGGAGAAATGTTTGCATAGCAATGATCTATCTCCATTTTAGACTCAATAGTCAATATTTACATTTTTTATTGGTCAAAATGTATAAATGAATAATTAAATATCAATGCGATGACTTGAAGATCTGCAACACCATATAAAATGTTAAAATTTTAACCAGAAATCGAAATTTTAATACGAAGTGTTGACCCTTGTGGAAGACATTAAACTGTTTGAAATGCTCTTAGGTGGACAAAGATGCGCCTCTTTTCTCATTGATTATATATCATTGTATATTATTTTATGCGTGTTCTTATGTGGAGTGGTGATGATACAATGTACATTATTCCGTTCAGAAATCTTACGAGTTTATAGAAAGAGAGAGAAAGTCTGTGCGGTGCGCCGTACCATTTATTTTATTTTGCAAGAACCATGGTACCAGTAGATCCAGTAGATATTACCTAAGGTGTTATAAAATTGGAGTGTTTTGAGCCTTTCAAAGATTTTTTAGCTGATGAAAAGGTGATTTTTTTTATTTTTACATAGTTTGAGTCGTCGTATCTCCAGTGGTGGACAGAGTAAATATCAGAATTTTATACCACAAAGACTTCTATTTGGTAAAAACAACATACAAAAATTTGATCACTTTGTTCTGCAGAATAAGAAACATTTTTTATGGGAAAGGAGAGAGGGAGGGTGTAGGTGTAGGAAAAAGATAAAACTTTTCTTTTAGATATATTTTAAAATTAATAAAACTATTTGAAAGTGCTGTAGACAGATAGAATTAAATTAAATTCACTACAAAAAATAAGTGATAAATCTTCAAAGTTATTTGAATAGAAGTCTTGTTTCAACTTTTCTACCTTGTATGTCACTGCAAGTACAGTCATATTCAGGCTTAATGACACAAGCAAGTGTGAGCTGTCCTATGTCCCGTACCTGTCAGTATGCTACAGACTGTAGTTTTATAGTTTACATGTGTGAGTAAGTGAAGTTAAATACAAAGTATTCAGTAGGTGTTACAGTGAATAAGGATTGTCAAAAGACTCCTTATGGAGGGAGTCTAATCGACTAGAGTTTTGAATTTCCAGTATATTTTATTTGAAAAAAAAAAAAATCAATATATATAAAAAAGGCTCTCGGAACCAAATAATTCCTATTTCAAAGTATTAAATGATATAAAGTTAAAGTTATGTCTGGCATAATTAAACATTTTTACTTAAAAAATATTCAACTGCAATGACATTGAAAAATATCCTTGCAATGGATGTCTATTGTTGTTCACAACAAAGATTCTCTATCTTAGAAATAAGTGTCAAGCTTTATTTTGTGTAAATTTCATGTAAGAAAATCCAAATAATGTGTGTGTGTGTGTGTGTGTGTGTGTGTCCGGGTAGTTCATTGAGTCAAATACTGGACTTCTGGAAAAGTAATGTGTTATTGCTGAGGTGATACCTAACACAAATTAAAGCATCAATTTGTACCTGTAGACTGCAAACAGATCCAATGCTTCATCATCTCAGGTTCATTGGACTTTGAGGAACTAAATGTCACTAAACTTTCGATAGACCTTATCCTTGAGCTCAAAGAAATGGACTACTTCACATGCATTTATGATTCTCATTGGTGGCTGGCAGAAGTGATTAACTGCAATGTCAAATTCCTCTATCCAGCAGGACCATCAACATAATTCCAAAGATTCAAAATAATAATACTTAGCACCGTGTCTTACTACTGGTTCGGGCTATACGCTAGAGATCCAAAAAGGATACAGTTTGGGTTGCGGTGTTAACATATTTTGCGTGTTCTTACTCTTGTTGAGTTGTCAACGGCTACTGGAAAAATATGTAACATTGAGCCTGAGTTGAGAAATGAGCTTAGTCGATTCTTACAACATAAGATCAAGAAAGCAACTTCAATAAAGAATTAATAATAGCAACCTGAAAAGAAGGGGAGGGAAAAGGGGGGGGGGTGAATTACAAGCCAGACATGTCTCTTTCAACTGACTTATTTTTCAAAATTATATGAAATCCGAAATTAAATTAAAGTCTAGGCTAATTAATTTATTTTATTCAGTAACTGTGGTCAAATTTATAACAGCAGTCATGTAAGTAACCATAAAGTTTTTGTTCTTATGAAATCTTTTCATGTAATTTTTAGGCTCGTGTCTACATTTTCGTAAATGTCAACATATAACCCCCACACCCCAACCCCTTTCCCATATTCCTGCACTAGTCCTACTTTTAGCTATATTTTTTATCAGTATTGCTATATTTTTCTTACAATTGAGACCTAAGTCTAGAGTATTATATTAGATCTAAGGTAGTTTAATTGCCCATCAAAATAAATGGGAAAACAAGAATTTGGTTCAAGCTCAAAATTTTTCCTTATTTTGAAAAACAAAGTTATCAAATTTTGGTATGGTGTTTTCATCAAATAGAATCCTTTGTGGTATAAAATATAGATTTTAACTCTGTCCCCCATTAAAGATATAGCTACTCAAAAAACGGAGAAATAAAAAATTTCACATTTTCACTAGCCAAAATATTTTGGAAGGACTCGAAACACTCAAGTTTTCTCACGTTAGTTAATATCTACTGGTACCATGGTTTAAAAAAAAAAAGTTTGAGTGTTTTGTGCCCTTCCCAGTGAATAGATAACTCGAAAATTGAAAAAATGTGATGGATTGGATTGAACTAACTCAAGATAGGGAGAGGGTGCAATAAGTTGGGCTGGATAAAACTAGCTCAAGATAGGATATGTGGTATACTTTTGTAATTTCAAATTCCTAATGCCATAGAAAAACTAAGTCAACATATGGCATATTAAAAAAGGGTTAGTATTATGAAAATAAAGTTTAGGTTCAAACAAAGAAATACAATTTACAAATGTGAAATCTTGGATAACTTGAGGGTTTTTGTGTTGAGATAATATATTAAATATATCTAGACAGTAAATTGTTTAGTCAAATAATACAATAATTAAAATGGGCATAATCAAGGTAAACATACTAAGAAAGTAAATTTTGTGAAAATTCAAGGACAAAATGGGTCATAGATTTGAATATAGAACTTGAAGCTTTACTAAATAATCCTGAAGTGAAACATATAATTGATTTAAAATAAAATACCTGACTACAAAATTGGAGATGATAAATTTAAGGTATGTAAAAATAAAACAAATCTTATATTTACCTTAGTGCTTGTATACACAAAAAATAAATAAAATGTCTTTATTTTTTGGACGAGGCCTGTGTGATTCAGCATTTTCAGCAAAGAGATTCACAGGATAATAAATGTAATTTAAGTTAAGTTTGAATAAAAAAATATGTAACATGAATGCTAAAAAAGAAACTAATAACTTGATAAAAGTGTGATAAGTTGTTCGATTAAAATGAATAATATTATAAAGTGTTATAAACAACAAACCACACATACCTTCTACATTAGCCTCCTGTAATTTTGTAGCATCATCTTTCAAGGTGTGAGCTCTATCTCTTAAGTTCGCGGATTTATTTCTCAACTCAGAGAGAGCTAAATTAGCTAAGTAAATTCGTTGTGTTGTGTTCTGTAACAGGTTCTCAACTGCTTCCAAACTCTCGGACGAATGATTAAAGTTTGATCTACAGTTAATTTAAAAAACAAAAACATTAAAATAGTTCCAATCATACTATAAATACTAACATCATAAATAGATAAAGATCTCACTGATGCAAACAATATTTAATATACTTATTATCCCACCAAAGAGAGCATTCTGATTATCGAGTCAACAGCTTGGACATATAAAATATTTCTAGCAATTGTAGGAACTGGGAGGATAAAAAGTAATGTTTACTTTGCCCAAGAATTTCCATAGTTCATGTCTTTGGTCCAGATAGGAATGGTAGGAAGCCTCGCTCGTTGTTTGTTCTAGGATTTTTCACTAAAACATAGCTATAAAATGTTTTATACACTTTTGTTGATTGTTATATATTTAATATGACAAACTATTTTTTTAGAAACTTAGAAAAAGGATCACTTACAGGGTGAAGGTTTATCTTTAAATGACCATGTGTGTGCCTATTTCAAAATAAAAAATTATGAAAACTAATAAAACTGTAACCTAATAATTTCTCCTCTGCCTGACTCATCCCACACTGGCAGGGTCAAGAGTCATAAGTTCTTTTTAAGTTTAGCTGAATGTCTAAATAAACAAATGTAGTCAGAGTTCCTGGATAGATAGTCAGAGTTCCTGGGTTTGATCACTGGTGCCTCCAAGTTTCCAAAATTTATCTGTGAAGCAGTGGTTCTCAAAAAGGGTCAAACCCAGTTTTGTGAGGACAAATGAGGAGCTAATTGAATAAAGTAGCAGCAGCTCCATTTTAGAAAACTGTGCTTTATAGTCAAAGGGCTAGGCGAGGTTATTTTTTGTGGAAAAGATGTGTTATTTTTCCATAAAAAAGATGGTATTTTATGGCGAAGGTGGTGTTATTATTTAAGTTTATACAATTCGAATTAGTAATCACTAAAAAGAAATTAGTGTTTCAGTCCAGAATACAGTTGCGCCACTTCTTGATGCATAAGCATTTATTCACAAATTTTAAGTCACTAGTGTATAGTGAACGTACAGTGACAATGTTTAAATTTATTTTCATACAGTCTATCAATGAATCCCATTATGACTCGAGCTGTGCTAATGTATTCTAGACTTGTTCCAAAATGAGTATTTATTCTTTATTTCTCTGTGTCAAGTTGATTGTAAAATAAACAATTCTTACATAATTAACTAGACTAGCTCTCAAATGAAAACAATTCCACTGTGTCCAGATTATAATCCTTAAGGTTTGTTATTTGTCGGTGAGAACAGTGTTGTAATGGGCATTGCAAGAAAGCTTTCAGAGTCAAAACTAACACATGGTACCAAACCGCCTCTTAACATTTCCTAGCAAATGCTGAGTTTGACAAAGCAACTACCTGCAGCGCTTTATGTCCACCATAGTATTTTCCACTTGCTTTTCAACACATTGCTTCAGTTCACAGTAGCCATTAAGGGTAATTCTCTGTCAAGTGATACAATATTTTAACATTTTTTATCTCATGATGAAACTTTACACAAATGATGCTCAAATATACAAGTTTAAGTGTAATTAGTATCAACTTTAAAAATTAAGTTTTTGGGAAATTCAAGGTGAAATATTGTAAGGCATGACCTTGAAATTAAAAACAGTTCAATACTAGTAATGTTACGTTATAAAATAAGCTATAAAACATTTTCCCCCAGCCTTGTGTCTCATTTATAACTTCAGTAATCATTAATTTTGTAATTGCAGGTCGGCGAATAAATTCAATTTTTTTTATATTTCAGAGGGTCGTGTCTTAAAAAATACTGTAGATAAAAATCTAAAAAGGTGGATTTTTTTTATCATCCTTGGGTTACATTGGGTGAGCCAAATTTGAAAAAAATCCAAAAGGGAAAGGTTTACAAGCGTTAAAATATTGGATCACTTGACACAAAATGACTCTTAACTAGTTATTCTTGGTACATGTCTTTTCAAACTAAATTCGTATTATATGAATATTAACAGTTAAATTCACATTATCGCTAGTGCGAGTTTTGCAAGTCCCTACATCATTATATATCCCAGAACAACATTCTGTTATATCCTAGAGCAAAATTATTTTATATCCCAGAACATGATTCTGTTACATCGTAGAGCAAGATTCTGTTGTCCTACAAACCTCCCATAGGGGCGATACAAAAGTGTACTATTATCTTGAATATTAGCTTTAATAACTGAGGGAGCCCTCTCTATTGAGAGAAAAATAATTAAGGTTTGCAAAGAAAAATATTTGGTATATTTTTTCTAGCAAAAATTAAATTAACGTGGGGATGGGGTGAATATCTCCTCTAGATATAGTAATTTTATTCTATATTTTAGCTCAAGAAAAATGAACTAAATATTGTCCTCATTGAGATACATGATCGGAATGGTGAAATTAAAAAATATTTCAAACAAATGTTGTGTAAAATTCAAATCAATGTTAGAAGCATTTCGTAAAATTAATGTAATTTTTTTTAACTGTTATTTTGCTCATGAATATAAACAGATAAGCTTAATAGATATAACTTTTTTTTTAGAACATCATCTTACTACGTGTTCAAGTTATACGCATATTGGTCCAGGGAATGTGGGCTGAAAAAGGGGCATTACCTTACAAAAGTTCAAGTAGTTATAATTTTTTGATATGTCATATAGGTCGGTCCCGTGGTTCAGAATCCAAGTTTTCGACCTCCCCTCCCTTGTGCACTCGCTGTGGCGCGCCAAAAACCGATGACATTCTGGTCATTTTTCAGTTTATTGATCATATCTTTTTACCAATGTATCTAAGAGAGAAAATTGGTAATTCAAAGTTGTAGAGTATTAAATTTGCTACAACTTTTGTATGCAAAGTTGTTTTGTAAGAACATTATGATGTAAAGAGTTACACAGCATCAAAGTTACAAATATTTCTCGAGTTTTTTTATTATATCTCTAGAACGTTATGTCGTAGAGAAAAATGTCTTGAATAACAGTTGTAGGACATTAAATTTGCTATAAGTTTAATATCATAAATTATTGTCTAGGACTAATAGCAGAGGAGTTAGCTGCTTTAAAACCAACATCCAAATTTCGGGTTTCTAGCATATTAGGTATTTGTTTTGCATATTAATTGATTTACTTATTATTTACTACTCAGCTCAAGTACAAACAGTGTTAAAAACGCTCCGCTCCTGGGTCTGGATTCACTAATGAGTGCAATTCTGCTCCAGCGCAAGTCTAGAAATGGCGTAACTCTGTACCCAAAATACTCCCAAAGATGCGCCTTATTAGTTGCTTCATTTCCGTATTCACTAAACAAGGCGCAAACTGGTGGCAAGAATATGGTGACGTCACCAGAAAACATCATCAATTACGCTCTTTTCGACCAATCCTTGTGAAGAATTTACTTTCAAAATCAAGGCTACTTTATTTTTAAATCTCTAGTGAAAATGACAGCAAATACAAAGATTTCTAAATATTTTGCTTATAAACTAGCAATAAAATTAGAAGCGACCTCTTTCTGAGTGCTTTACAAAACCAATATTAGTATATTATTTAGTATTTATTAATATTATTAGTTTAAAGCTTAAGTTACATTAAGAAAACACTTATAGAAACTTAAAACTTATTTTAAAGCTATAATAACCACCATATTTAGTAAAGCGATGTCTTTGGATTTGGAGGAATACAAACCTCTCTGGATCTAGATAAAGATTACACAGTTCATGGTTTTGTTTTGTAATAATGCAAGAAATGCCATTACATTGTTTGAATGTAAGAGTTCAACAATAAAAGGTAAGTAATTGCTTTGTTACCACTATCTAAATTGAAACAAATTTTGTGCTTGACAGACGTATGCTATTTTAATTTCTTTATTATTAATTGTAGTACAGTTAACTAATTATTGTATTTTAAGCCATAAGAATAATATGCCGCCATTTAAATTTATTGAAGTGACAATCATGATTTTAATAGTTGCGCCTACTCTTGAGTGGTGGCAAATAAAAGGCGCAACTTTGCTCTCAAATTGCGCCTGCTTCTTTTAGTGAATAGGGATTTGGGCACATCTTTCAAACTTGCGCTGGCGCAACTATTTGCTCCCGTTAGTGAATCCAGGCCCTGTATTCCAGGAATTCGAATCAAGGGGCTGTGTGTGCATGTGTGCGTGTTTGAACAAACGGGCGGTGGGAAACAACGAAGAGGGAAGGAGAATGGAAGAGAAGCACCAGCAGGTGTTGTGCTCCCCCCTCCGTCCCCCCCCTCCAACCTTCCCGACAGTATGCCAACCCAACGGTCACTACACCACCCTCAGTCATGAGGAAACATCGTATCGGAACACATGTGCGTTGTTGTAAATCGCGAGTAATTTTATTGTACCTTTGTTCATTGTAATACAAGGGTGATGGCTTCTTCGTCATCAGATCCTCCTTGTTTTATATGTGACAGTAGTGTGAATGGTGATGTTGCTGTTGTGAAAGAGAGAGAATTAAAACTCTACTAGAAGCAAGCATAAAACGAAAACAGCTCAATCATAAACATTATTTGAAAGACTTGAAACAGGTAAGTGTACATACTGCCTGCCAAAAAAAAATTATACTAACAAAGAATTGATTAAGGCTTACCTTCGTCGTGCTGATAAAAGTGGTCCTCAGTCTACGCAAACGCGATCAACTGGTGACGCATTCCCGTTCAAAGATCATTGTTTTTTTTGTAATGAAAAAATAACTCCCGAGTTTATCAAAATCCAGAAAAAACTACCGATTTACAGGAGAACATTTGTATATTTAGTGCAGATGGATACTTAAAGGGAGTCTGTATTGACAGCAGCCCAAAAAAGGGGAGATGAATGGGGAGACACAATGATTAAGAAACTGTCAAGTGTGACAGATTTTGTGGCAGCTGACGCTATGTACCATGCAGTATGTCAGAAGAAGTTTTATGGCAACACTGCACCAACTAGAGAAAAAAAAGGTTATCAACCTGCAACTGCAGTAGATGAAGCGATGGAAAACATATATGCCTACCTTGCTGATATTTCAGATGAGTGTCAGTTTTACCTTCAAGAACTGATGGATCAAATAGAAGGAGATTTCCACCCAGACATAAGAATTGTGAAAGATCGTCTCTTCAAAAAATATGGACGTGACATTATCATTGCAGAAACATCCAATAAAATCACGGTGGTTTGTTAAAAAAAATACAGGGTTTTAAATTTTTTCTGATAATTGGTATGAGAACATAAAGAAAGATCCTGAAGAAAATGCCTGAGAGTAGTAAAAGCGGCTGCAGCAATCATTCTGGAAGACATCCGCTCACAAATTTACAGAACAACACAATACCCTCCATCAGATAAATTTTTAAGTGACGTTGAAGACGTCATTCAACAGTCATTACTATCATTTTCCCAACTGTGGTGATTACCAATAAAAGGGGATCCTTGCAAAAATTGAATAAACAATGTATCACTCTATCACATGCTGTGATTTCAGCTGCTAGACCTAATTTTTATCCTCTCTGCTCACAGGGGTGAGTGTGTACTTATATAAAAAGTTTGAGTCAAGGCAACTGATTGATATCCTTTCTGCACTTGGTTTTTCATCAAGCCAGCATGAGGCAGTATTACTTGAGATGTCAACGGTAATGCAACCTAACAGTTGATTGATAAATTAGCTACTGATGTATTTCTGCAGTTTATCTTTGATAATGCAGATTTTAACATTAATACCCTTGATGGTCTCAATGCGTTCCATGCAATGGGTGGAATTATGCCAATAACTCTAGCAACAGCTGTAACCGCTGAAGAGCCTGTGAAGCGCTTGAAAAAAATAACTTCATCTGACCTTGTCCAGAAAGCAGGTACGATCCAACTGCAAATATTTCAAAAGAATCAAGCTGGTGGCTTGAGCAGCATTGATATTCAGGATCTTTGAAATTCTTTGACTGATTAGAAACGATATCAAATAATCTAGTGCTGACATAATATGGCTCTATGGCAAATCGACCAGCATGTCTCTTCTTGGATGGAGCAAGCAACTACTAAAAGAGACAGCAAATGCTCAAAAATCGTATTTCTTCAGTTTATCAATGCCCCTTCAAGTCAGCATGATACAGTGTACACGTCTCTCCCTGAGGCCAACCAGAGATGCAAGAATTTAGATCAGAAAATGTGCTTCGTGACATACAATCAGCGCATTTATATAAAGGCAAAATAAATTCTCCACAGTGGTAGAGCCCCTGAATTAGATTACGTCATTGTAAGACTTGGAGGATTTCATCTATTAATGTCCTTTATGGGAGCTATTGGAGTAATAATGGCTGGGAGTGGTCTAAAGGATCTGTTTGCCTGTATTTTTGCTGCATCACAAAAATCATGTCTGGGCATGCTTATTCCAGGGCAATAAGAGCACATTTACTGGCTCACCAGGTATTAGCCACTTTGGTTGTCGAAAGCATTGACTTTTCAGATGAAGATGAGCTGTGTTGGAAAACTTACTCACACACTTGGACCGATCTGTTGTACTAACAGCTGACGAAAGTGAGGAGTTCCAATGGGTTGAGATGAAGTTTCCTGAAGCAATGATTCACCTGCAAAGTAATGGGCATACTACACAGCTATGGATACAGTATTTGAAAATAGTGACATTGGTGAAAAAGTTCATCGAAGCAGAAATGATGGGTAGTTGGCCACTCCACATTCAGATTGTGAAGCAAATGATTCCATTCTTTCACGCGGTTGGGCATTTATTTTAAGCTAAATGTGCTCACCTTTATCTCCAAGATATGTGCAACTTGCAGGAAAGGATGGACCCTGAAGAGTATATCGATTCACAACTAAAGGCTACTTTACCATTAGGAGATCAGAAAAAGTTTGGTCAGGCATATGGTCGGACATGACCATTGAGCAAACCATGATGAAGAGTATGAAAAATATTGGTTGATTGTTTCATGGATGAGGAATGTCTGAAAGCGTACTTATGAGATGGACATTGGGTATGGTAGACCTTCAGAACATTTGCGAAGAAGCGGAAAAATATACTGACACAAGTAGAGCTACATCCAAATAACACATTGATATGAGGCGAACCCACATGGAAAGAGACGACAGAGATGTGGGCAAGATGAAAAATTGGCTGTCGACACATTCTCCTTTTCCAGTGATTGATGTGGTTATATCAATCAGTTCTGGTGTCATAGGCAGCGAAAAAGTGAATTGCCACTTATCACAAGAGTTTGGGATAGCAGCAGTTTCCAGTATCGTTGGTGGTAATTTTGGATCTTTGAAACTGAAAAGGAGCAACAAGGTGGTTGGCATCCGAGGTCAACTTTTTGAAAGTAGGGGATAATATAGTGACAATTGACCCTCTGACACTTTTTCAGAGAATTTGCATTGCCAAACAGACACCGAAAGATTAGGAAGAGTTTTTCAAATATGAACTGGCTCCCTACCCGATGTCCCTTTTTTCAGAAGAAGGGATATGTATGTGTACAAAATCATCTCTGTATTCAGAAATATCATCATTACCAAACACAACCAAACTTCCACCCAATCGAACTGCAGTGGTAGATGGTGGGTTCCTTCTCCACAAGGTTATATGGAATAGAACTGACAGTTTCCATGAAATTTGTAAAAGGTATGTCAAATTCGTTCGTGATCATTATAGAGCAAATGTTGTGGTTATTTTTGATGGCTATCCTCTTGATCCTGAGGTGAGAGGTACTAAGAGTGCTGAAAGGTACAGAAGGTGTCATGTGAATGCTTCAAGTGATGTCATTTTTGATGGGTCAACAATCGCTCAAGTGTCACAAGAAAAATTCCTAGAGAACTAAAATGGCAAACTTTGCTTTATTTCACACCTAAAGGAAATGATCATTCAAGACAATGTAACTGTGAAGCAGGCAGTGGAGACGCTGATGTGTTTATTGCGACAACTGCTATATCCCTCGACAACTGCTATATCCCTCGCTGCAGAGTATGATGCTGTGGAGATCATCGGGGAGGACATTGATTTGCTAGTTCTCTTGACAACTTTGGCTCAAAATCTCCCCATTTACTTCCTAAAACCTGGGAGAGGTGGTGCTCCTGACAATTTATTTTCCACATCATCCTACAACTACTCGGCACCTGAAAATCTACTTTTTCTTCACGCTTTGAGTGGGTGCGACACCACGTCGTCCCTGTTTGGATTTGGAAAAACTAAATTCTGCACTTTGTTTCAGAACAAACCAGCATTGCATGAACTTGCAAGGATCTTCAGAGATCATAACGCCAGTGTTTCAACCATTTCTGAAGCAGGAGAGCGTGTACTTCTTGCTCTGTATGATGGTGACAGGGCAACAACATTAAATGCTTTGCGCTATCAGCTATTATCCAAATCTGCTACTGGCAGAAAGTTAAATCTTTCAAAGCTGCCACCGACACAGGATGCAACTATGTACCATGTCTTCCGCACTTATCACTAAGTTCAGACATGGATGGGCCAATTGAAAAACACTCTGGACTAGAGATGGAGGAAGGACAGAAAAGGACTTGTTCCTATTAGAACCACCAGAGATCCAGCTCTTCAGTCAATCCTGACCTACATTTCCTGTCAGTACTGGAAAGGATGCACTAACCTGCAGTTGTAGAAAGGCCGGTTTTAAGTGCTCCATAATTTGTAAAAACTGTTGTGGACAAACCTGTGACAATAGAGCGGACATCATAATTAATGACAAGGAAGAAGACGATCCAAGTGAAATGTTGATTGAAGAAGTCAAGGAGGAATTTGCTGAGCCTTCGAGGCCACACAAAACTAAACGTAGCAAATTATAAGTTTTCTAAATTGTAGGTTTTATTGTTACTACCATTATTATATACAGATATATACATGGTTATAAAATTTATTCTTATTTTATAATTCTATTAGTATAATATATACATTGTGCGTTTTATTTTTCTACCTATACTCAAATTAGCGTAAATATTCACCTTATAGCATTTCAGAGCAGCGTGGCTCCTTTGTTTAGACCCAGACAATTTTTGGTATTAAACTTATAACAAATTTAATGTCCTACAACTTTTATCTAAGACATTTTTCTCTGCGACATACCGTTCTGGAGATATGATAAAAAACTCAACCAATATTTTAAAAAAGTAACATTTTTACGAAAAGGTTTCAACTTTGATGCTGTGTTAATGTTTACATAATAGTTCTACAAAAAAACTTCGCATACAAAAGTTGTAGAAAAGTTTATACTATACAACTTTGAATTACAATTTTTCCCTCTAAGATGCATTGGTAAAAAGATATTATCAATAAATTGAAAAAGACTGGAATTTCGTCGGTTTTTGGCACGGCACAGCAAGCGTACAAGGGTGAAGAAGGGGGGGGGGGGGGGGGTTTGGTCAAAAACTTGGATTTTGAACCACAGGACCGACCTATATGACATATCAAAAAATTAGAACTACTTGACCTTTTGTAAGGTAATATGTCTCTATTCCCTGGACTAATTATGCTAATGCTAGGGTTGATGAAGGTTGAATTTTAGAGAAAGTGTAGAGAGTGGAAAAACATTTTAGAGAAAAAAAAAAGTACAACCAACAAATTCGAACACCAATTTCTCTGTCATCGGCAGTCTAGTCTATTGTGAGAGTGACGCCTTAGACCATGTGACCACCAAAGCAGAATAGATTTAACTATATTACTTATTTACTTGGAATAACTATTTTATTGGTTGTTACATAACACGGCAATAGAATAAATTATCAGTTTCTTAAGGTATAAAAACAAATAATGGTTCATTAATATTATTTGTTTTGCAATTTAGGCTCTCTAAACCATTGGGACTATCAGCAACAGGGACTTCCCTTTGAGTGAACTTTAAAACTTTGACAACAAGTGAACATTAAATTTTGTTCAAAATTAAAAATAAACTCTTAGTCCCACATATAGTGCCGGAAGATCAAAGCTCTCAAACATAGCAAAAGCCAACATTCTTACTATTTTTAATGGAAAATAAATCATTTACAACTAACTTCACCTTAAGTTCTCAACGAGTGATTCAAGGTTTTCAAGGTCATGAGAGTTAATAGTTGTATTTTCCAAAAGTTGCTTCACTTCTTTGAGCTTTTTCTCCATTGATTCAAACGCTTGGGAATAAGCTCCTGTGACTCCGGTTTGCTTTATTTCTGATGCAGAATGGATGACATGTTCAGTTTCATCTAAAAATAAGTTTAAACAGCACATCAATATGTGAAATTAAACAACAAAATGATATATAATGATAGGTTCTATCTATAGTACTTTATATTTCTCAAAACTTCAACTTTGGATCTTACTTTCGAGAGCAACAATTGGCTATCAAATTGAAGGAGAAATTTATATATTTTTTGGTTCAAACAAAGCATTCATTCTAAATACCATGACCTGGTTATAGTTACTAAATATATGCAAAACTATTTCTATTTTTATGATCACAGACAAAAAGAAATTTGCGTGGCCACAAGCCGAATAACATTTAAAATTATTGTAAACAAAGTATAACAACTAAGCCAGTGCACGATATTTTGACTTCAGGAAATTTTTGGACGCTAAATAACAATTTCCCGCGGGAATGGGGTGGTAAACAAATTAAAGTACTTTTCTAATTAATATTTAGTTTTCAGATTTATAATTTTATTCTAACCTAGTTTCTGCATTCATTTAAAAAAAAAGTTCAAAAAATTAAATGCTTTTGACAGTTTCATCAGAAAGTGATCAAATTTTAGAGTTTCAATTAAGTTAAATGTAGTATATTATTTTGTCTAACAAATTTTGAGTAAGGTAAAATAAAAATCCTAGGCCTAATGAAACTATTATAGTCATGTATATTTAATCTAGAATTCTTAGTATCAATAAAAATAAATTCTAAAAATAGAGTTTTAAATTGACTAAAAAAGTTCCTAAATAAAAAATTCATGGCGTGAATTTTAATAGCTTTCACAGTAAAACTCAAGATATTCAAATTAATTTGAATAAAAGTGTTATATTCTAGACAATCACTCGAGACTATGTTATACTTGATACAAGCTTGGAAACTGATATGTTCTAATTTGATACTCTGTAACGAATACCGTTCCACTTTACGTTCCTGAATGACATCTGTCCACACCCACTGTGACCTTCACGATTCCATCGTATGACTCAGTGTAGCCAATCACTCCACTACACATTTCCTCACATTCCTAACATTCCTCCCCCCTTAGTCTGAACACCCCCCCCCCCCCCAACCCCTAACCAATGGAAGAAAACTTAACATTACTTGAACTGAACTCTTTGAGAGAAATAAAAAACACATTCACAAAATTTTATCTCTTCAGAGGTTGAGCCTTGCAGGTTGCTTAATTACGTGGCCACTCCTAGTAGAGGTCAATCGAGCTGGCGTTAGCTGTACCATGAATTTATTAGGCTTCATTGAATTTTTAATGTGAAGAAATTAGAGAATACGCCAGAAGTTTCATTTAAATTAATACTTTCTCCATCAGATGTTTGATCCTCGGACACAGACAAGGAAATAACAGATCCACAGCTGCTAGGTTAAACGTGTTGCGATCGCTAGGTGCGATCCCCAGTGACTACAGCGCAATCAAGTGAGCATTTTTTAAACGATTCACTTTAAACTCGAATGTACTAGAAGGAAGATACAAAATATGAACTCCTCAAGTTAACCTGTCGGCTGGTGGTCACCGAGCAAGCTTCAGGTAGCACCCTCCCCTGTCTCTACCCCCCACCCTTCGTACCTAAGTACTCTAATCCTGCCACACAAATAAGTTTACTCTGACTGCACATTACAAAGAAAACTTGAAACACAATGAACCTTTTTTTTTTTTTAACTAAGGGACTGGCTGTTGACTGCAATTATTTGTTAAGGAGCACTGAGAATATTTGCAGACGTTTTGAAATAACAATTTATTTAAGCAGTGGTTAAATATTTTTTAATATTGTTTTCACCAAAATGAGGGTGAAGGTTATGACCAGTTAAATAGTTTAAATTTGAATTATATAGTGTTTTTTAAATGTGTGATATCTTATATAGAACCGTATAAAACAATACCACAAATTGTGACCCTATCAAAACATGAGGATACCATACAGCGTGGCTACCAATGCAGGTCTATAATAGATATTTGATGCTATATATTTAAAAGCATTAATATATACTTGAAATAATTTAAAAACTGGTATTTTCCTGGCTTTAATTAAAATTCCCACACTCAAGTAATTCAAGTTAAAACAAAAATATAGGATAGTTTTAAATAGGTCTAAGGGTTTCTGTTATTTAAAATTATGTAGTAAACACTAAAGTTAAGCTATTGTGTTTTGTGTGAGTACATGGATGCAGGCCGGATAGTAATATAAGGATAATGCAGACAAACGTGCCGGTCAGCTATGTCTCATTTGGTTGTGAATCCTGCCTTCTCATTCGACCTTGAAAGGGGGTTCTGTCTGTTAATAAAAGTTAAATCAGTTCAAATTTTAATTAAGCATATAGGGCCCATACGAATAGATAAAATTATGTACAGTTTATTGAAGCAATTATTCAACATATTATATACCCTACACTCTATTTATTTTCAAAGTTAGCAAGATTTCTTTTATGAATTACTAGCAATCCCGCAAGGTGTTGCCCGTGACCCACTGTGGTATAAGATATATATAGGCACCCCCCCCCCCCCCCCATGGTGTACCCGTACCTCTGAAACGTAATTATAAAACCGATAAAAAGTATTTTCTTCAAAAATTTGTTTAAAATAGCTTAATTAAAAAGCTAATTGAAAATTTAAAAATCCTGCTTCGAGGTGCATTCGGACCCCCTTCCGTCCATCTATGTTAAAAATTTCAGATCTCTGCGTGCCATAGATTTGGCTGGGCATCACACACTAACAAACACACACAGACAAGCACTTTCTTTTATTACTATTGACTATGATGTAGCATTGTGACTTATAAAATACGGTTATAGGCTAGTCTAGTCCATTAAAGTATTGATGTCACCTTCCCGTGTAAACCGATTGTAGGCTACATACGTATTATTTTGATATGTGAGATTCAAAATAAATAGGTATCTCAAAATACTTTCCTATTTACAATTAAAATATTTTGTTATTAAATGAATGATTTTTAAATAGGAACTAACGAGTATGAAACTATACACATACAATTTTAACGTTATTTTATCATCACAAATTAAGATTAGATACTTATTGGTTTTACCATTCGAACTTTTAAATATGTTGCTGGCTATCTTGCATACAAGATAGAACGGAAATTTCACTGTAAACCCTGCATGAATACATTAACAAAGTGTGTGTGTGTTCATATACTTAGTCTTTACAGTGTTCACTTCTAAACCTATTTCCAGGGCGGCTCGTGAGGGAGGGCTCTGGGGCGCCTCCCTCCCTGCAAAATGAAGCAAAAGAAGAAACAAAACATATTTTGAAATTCATACCAATTTTTCTCATTACATAGTGAAAAACATAAATAAAAAAAATCATCATTTCTCCATTTAACCGAGGAAATTTGTAACGGTACTGTTTTGGAGCCCTCTGATTTATTTAAAAAGTCACGGATGAAGTGTATTTTTCGTTAAAGAAATGTATGTAAATTTTCCTTTTAATACTTCATCCATGGATGATCAGGAGGTTTCAGAAGTAATTTCAATATAATACGTCTTAAAACTTTCTTTGTTTGGAAAAATTCCCCTCGTTCTATTTGAAAATCTGGTGATGAGTTGGCTGCATTTTTGTTATTTGGTTAAGAAACCCCATGAGTGAAGATATATTAGATGCTTTGGACATGTTTTCTATAAAACAGTAAATGATCCGTGATATTTCAGACTTTAAATAACTAGTACAGTGGAACCTGGACAATTCGAACTTGAAGGGACCAGGAAAAAATTCTAACTAAATCGGTTTCTTAAAGGGAATTGAAAAGAAACACAGTTAAGTTTGCAACCAAGCTCAAAAACTTTATTTAATGTATTTGGACATAATATGTTAACAATTTCTTTAAAAGTCAGAGAGTTTAATCCGTTTTCCTGATTTAAGTTTCTCAGTCATAGTGTGCGATTTTAATTGATTTAATGGCTGGAAAATTGAATCACTCCCTCTGTTGCGACTTTAAAAAAACGCCCGAGTTCTTGGATATGGGCCATGGCTTTTGCTGCATTCGGGATAGGCCTGCCTGAACTACTGAAGAATTGTCCTCTTCCATCACCAGAGGCTCCATCCTCAGCCTGGATGTTACTGTTGAGAACTTGGGCAACGATTTCCGCATCAGTAACTTCACCACACACACACACACACACACACACTGCCACATCTTAATCCACACTGACAAAGTCCACATAGGAGATAGCAGGATCAGGAGTAACTTCCTCCCAGTTGTCAATAGCTGGCGCAGCAGTCAAAGTTTCTCCATAATTTTATTTCTTGATAAAGCCAGCTTTTTTAAAACGGTTCTTAATGGTTTCAAATTTCACTTGGTCAAACGCTTGCTTACACATTCTTGACGCTTGAAGAATGCTAAGCGAAATTTTCTGAGTAGACAAATCTCCAGCAAGAATTTTTTCAACTAACAATAGTCTGTAGAAATGTTTTAGGTTCTTAATTATTCCTTGGTCCATAGGTTGAATAACTAATGTTATATTTGGCGGTGGGAAAAAAATAATATTTATATTTTCCAAAAGGGGAACTCTGTTATGAGCAGTGCAATTGTCATTGAATAAAATAATTGTCCAATTTTGTTTGCCAAATTATTTGTCTATTTTTAAAAGCCATTTTTTAAACAGATCACCTGTCAGCCATGCCTTTCTATTTGATTCATATTCCACTGGCTTCGATTTTATATTTTTGAAGCAACGTGGGTTAGCCAACCAATCATTAACAATGATAGCTTGTCAGAACCATCCATATTTGAGCCAACTAACAGTGTTGTTCGATATTTACTAAGCTTTCCCCCACTGCACCGTTCACCTTTAAATGCTAGAGTTTTTTCAGGAGTACACTTGTAAAAAAGTCCCATCTCATCGACGTTAAAAATTTTTTTTGGTTCTGTGTCCTGGATCATTTCTTTCAAGTCTTCCTTCCAACTATCGGCCGAACACACATCAACAGCACTACTTTCCCCACATACAGCTTTGAAGGAAATTCTGTTTCGTTGTTTGAATACATCTAGCCACCCTGCACTCAATATGAAGTCTGTTTTTCCTAATTCAGATATGAAATGTTCAACCTTTGCTCTAAGAAGAGTGCCGCTCACTGGGACTTTCTTATTTCGCGCTTGTTTGAGCCACTTCAGTACAAAGTTGTCCACATGTGGGTTTTCCGGTCCTCTTAATTTTTTCCTATCTTGTCCACTCTCATTTTCATTGCTCCAGATTTTTTGTTTGTTTTTCAAAAATGTTGAAAGTGTGTTAGGAGGATTTCTGAAGGCCTATGCAATTTCTGATTTCTTTATAAGTCCCTTTATCACCACTACTTTTTGGCCAAAGTTAATGATTGATAGGATTGTGGCTTGGACAGTGACATCACGCACGATGGACACACGCACACAAACACTACTGTACAGTATGTACTAAACAAAACTAAAACTAAACAAAAACTAAACAACAAAATAAAATAAACTTGTACATCACAAGAATATCGCTACGACCGAATCACTAAAAACAGTGCACGTAACCGCTCGAGAGGTTCGACCTTGACTAAAGGAGTACATAAGTGTATGTGTAAACAAAGAAGTATAGGTGAGCGGGGGAGGGGAAGGAGCATAAAGGAGGGTACTGACCGCATTTCAACGTCGCCTCTCCTATTTCCAAAAATAGAACAACACAGCGCCGCAACTAGGTAAACAATACTGCACAGTACATTGCAGCTTACGAAAAGTTCGAATTAACCAAAACAAAATTCGAATTATCCATGATTTTTTAACAATTTTTTAGTAAAAAAAAATTCATGGGACCGGGTGAAAAATTCATATTAGAGACGATTTTGAGCCACGGAAGTTCGAATTGGTCAGGTTCCAGTGTAATAGAAAAATCATTCAGGCAAAAACAGAAGATTAGATTTTTCTTTCAAGCGATAAAATTACTAATACACTAATTTATATAGTATATTATATGCATACGGTAGAGTTCAAGATAGTGTTAAGAACTTATTTATATATTTTTTGTTTGTTGATAGTGTGTGTGTATATGTGCGCGCGTGTGTGTGGATTTTACGATGGACAGTCTTGGACTTTGAACCAAGTAATTTGTTATATTTTTATAACTTTATAGCTTTTATTTACTTTTGTAACTTTATGCGTTTTATACTTTTTTTAAGTGTAGTTTGTAAGTTAAATACAGAATGGTATAAAGTTGGTATAAGGTAAGCTGTTGCTTACCTAATTTGACAATTTTTAAGGTTTAATCACGAGCCGCCAATGCCTATTTCCTTACAAGCCTCTAATAAAATATCTGCATTTCTTGCAACACCTTCATTACCATTGCCCAACAAAGCTAAATCCTCTGTTTATCCTAATAGCTGCATTGTACCATTTAATGTCAATCCTTCCCTAAATTCTTGCATTACCCTAATAACATACTCTTAAGGATAGACCCGACTCTGTGGCGTAGTTGGCTAACGCGCTAGTCGTGTTAAGCTCGACCGCTGAGGACGGGGAGATCGAGGTTCGAATCTCGGTCGGGTGAATTGGGGTGGTTTTTCCTAAATGGTTTTCCACTCTACCTCCACGCAAATGCGGGTTCACTTCCTCTAAATTTAACCCTCCCAATTCCTAATCCATTAGCGTAGTTAGTACTTAAGCGTATAACCCGAATGGGTAGTAAGACGCGGTGCTAAATATTATTATTATTATATCTTAAGGATAGATTAAAAAGTAATGGGGAAAGTGCATATTATTGTTTTGATACCTCTTAGTTGTTGTAATATTCTGTCCCAGTTAGTGAAACACTCTCCACACGGGCTGCAATGAGGGGCTTGGCCTATGTACCCTCTCGCACATTCATCACATTTCTCCCCACCAATTCCAGTTGTGCATACACAACTACCATTGTTGCGATGACATTGCAAAGTATCAGAGCCTTGAGGATTGCACTCGCAAGCTGAAACATTATTTTTACTTGTGAAGTGTTTAAGTAAATATGAAACCACTTAAATCCCTTCAAACTGGGACTAAGCTTACTTGGAACAATAAAATAATATACCATTATAGAAGTTGTTGGGGATACTATAGTCTCACATGAAATCAACCAAATTTAAACACATCAACATAATCAAAAGGTGCTCTAAATGCTTCATTATTATGTAAAATATTCAAATAATGATAGTAGTTTATATTTTAAGGAAAATAAGATTTCTACAAAATGTAAAATTGTAATTTTTGTAATTTGGATCGACATACTAATTTATTTGTGATGATATTAATATATGATTAATTTAAAAACATTAGATTATAATGTAGTCTTTACTTAATTGATTAAACTAATTTTGTAATAAATATTCCTACCATGACATTCCACAGTTGGGTTTCCCCAATAATTGGTTTGACACTGGTTACATTGGCGACCTCCGAATCCTGGCTTGCAATCACATTGACCATCATACTAGGAACAAACAATATCACAAATAATACCTAACATTTTAGGACAGTTATTTGCATTGCACTAAAATAAAAAATATATATTAACTAGCCTATTAAAATAATGTATTAGTCTGTAAAACTATAAAACTACATAATCTTAAACAACTAATATAAGAGATCTGTGCTGATTCCTGGGGTGGGGGGGGGGGGGGGGGGGGGCAACATTTTTAACATGTAACAAATAATGGTTCAAAAGTTTTTATTAAGCTATTTTACAAAATAAAGGATGCCTACAAAATAGGACTGCTACATTTTTATACAAAAGACACATATACAAATAGTGATTGGAATTACAAGGAAAAAATGTTCAAGAGTTATTTTTTTATCACTGTCTCTTAATACCCATTTGGGTTATATACTTTAAATATAAATTTAATTAATTAATACATAATTAATAATTTTAATACAAAATGAAATATTAAAACAAAATAAAAAATGTCATCATTCTTATATATAAAACATTTAATTAACATTCTATCTATATAAAAAAGTTAAACCATACATTTTACTGTGATAATTATAATCAATCATTTAATGTCAAATGATCAAAATTAATTTGTAATAATATGTCCTTTTAATTAGTATATACCTGCTTCAGTGGATGAATAGTCTAAGATGTCACTCTTGTGTTATATTGGCCTGTTGAAGACGAGATCGGAGTTTGAATCTCGGTCAGGTCTACTAAGGGTGGTTTTCCCTAAATGGTTTCCCATCTCCTTCCACACAAATGCAGGTATGTTACCTCTAAAATGCTTCTTTGCTGATTCCTACCCCATTAGAATAATTATCACATGGTATATCCTGAACAGGCAGAAAATATTTAGGCCTTGGTCGGTAATTTTATCCTTATAATTAGTTATGCCAATTATATTCTGATTTCGGTGAAATTATTAATGTTTATTTTTTTTAATATAAATTTTAGTTTGTAATACATTTATAAAAAACGAAATATATGAACATTTTCCTAAAATATCACTGCAATTTATCATAAAAATAAGAAGGTTTTTGAACATTAGTAATTCATACTTCCAAAATGGACAATAAATATCCCAGAAATATTTTAAAACATAAAATATCAACAAAAGATTATTAATTAATTTTAATTTATTCAGCTACAAAAATTAATAATGTATGTATGTTAATTAAAACAATTTCTTCTTTGGTAAATATTTTAATTAAATACCAAAAAAGTAGTCCACAACATAATTTAAGCTTATTAAAATTAGAAAAAATTTAAAAACTTTTTTTTAATCTACAAATTAGATTGTATATTCCCATTTCTACCCCAAATAACAAATAAAGTAATAATAAAACAGCAACTTTGGACATGATATGTTAAGATGTAATGTATTTCACTGAATGGATGAAGTTTTAAGCAACTATTCAAAAGCAATAGTATTGGTATCTACAAAACATTGAGTATTACAACTACATACATACTGTTTATATATTTGTCAACACATAAAAGAACAAATATTGAATATATTGTAAATAATATAATGGGTGTAGCAAAATAAAATTGTTAACTAAAAATGTTGCAATTGTGTACAAAATTAAATGAATAGTGTGTATCATAGAAGTTAATTTTATAATTAGCTATAAAATATGATTATAATGAATGTATTTATTGCATTATCTAATAATGACTGCATATTGGAGTTACAATATAGATTCAAGTCAGATTGCAAGGTAGTTCTAGCACATTTCAGATGAGAAGGAACTCTAGACTTTAAAATAAATAAATGATTAAATAAAATAAGCATTAATCCAAAATTAGAAGAGATTAACTTTTTTTCTTCTCTTTTCTTAGCTCCGCGTCTTACTACCTACTTAGGTTAGACGCATAGCTTAACTATTGCTTCTTTTTTTGCATAGGCAATAACTATCTTAATTTCAAATATATAAGTAGAACTTTATCAATATATGTTTTCATGTCAAAAATAATAATATACTATATTAATAATTATTTCTATTTACTTTCTCTATAGTTAAAATTGTATAATACTGACAAATTCCATAGGTCAATGTTAAAGGGAAGCAAGTTAAACAAAAAACTAACTCTATATTCCTGGGGTACATGAGATAGTGGAGGAAGCAAAACTGAGATGGTACAGTCATGTAATGAGGTTGGAAAAAGAGGGGATGTCAAAGAAAATGTTGGAAATGAAGTGTAGAGGAAAAATACCGCAAGGGAGGACAAGAAAGAGTTTGGAGGAGCAGATAACACAAAGTGTTCAAGCGAGAGATGAAGAATGGAGGAAATTAAATGAGCAAGAACGGGGGAAGGATAGAGGAAGATGGAGGCATTTTACAAACTGGCCCATCCACATGCTGGAAACAGTTAATGATGATAATAATAGTATAAATATGGAAATGTGATAGATATAAAAATTATGATTAAGTTCTGGTATTACAAAATACAATTTATAGCTGTATATTCAAGTTAATAATAATAATAATCATAAATCATTGGGTGTAAAATCTCCATGACACTACGTGAATTTGAACAATCACTCACCAAATTGCACTGCTCAGCATTGGAACCAATAGGATCACAATCGCAAGCCTCACATCCAGTACCACTCGCAATTTTCCAATGATTATCCCTACACTGATCACAAGTCTGTCCAATGACATTTGGAAGACAAGGACACTGTCCAGTTATGTGATTGCAAGCTCCAGACTTTTTATCAGTTCCCAAAAGATCGCAAACACATTCTGAAATTAGGTTAGAAATATAAGCATTTGATTTATGGCAAAGAAATGTAGATCTGTTGTGAATTTCATTAAAAATATAATAATAAACAGTGACATGATATGGGGTTGTGTCAGGGTAAGCAGAACTTGTTAAATCTATCGATTTGATATGTTCTCTTCAACTCTGTCCCCATTTGACCAACCAAGCATAAGCTCTACTCTACACACTTCACAAGGGAATCTTGATACCAGACCAATGAGTGTTCTACTGAGTGGTGAGAACAATAATTCACAGGTACAGTTTAAACAAGTTATGACTACCCTAGTAACAAGCCATGCTACACCACTAAGAACAAGAAAATGTGTTTATAGCGAGAAAAAACTTAAGAACCTTTTAAAATATGGATTTTTGCTATTTTTTTCCATTCTTCTCATGAAATAAGATAGACCTTCTAATTAACAAAGGTTCAAAACTCATCTGCACAGATTATTTTATTTCAAATTTTGATACATACCCCTACACTGTTGATTGATAGCATCTCCATAGTAATTGGATTTGCAGACTTGACAGTTTTGACCCTCTGTATTAAAGAGACACTGAAGGCAATCGCCTGTATGACTATCACAATTTCCAGGCCTTGATATATCAATATTGTTGCTACAGTTACATGATCGGCAAGATCCGCCCGGTATTTCTGGATTTCCATAGTAATTATCAGCACACACATCACAACGTGAACCTTGGATAAAAAAAATCATAAAATTTTTCAAAGATATTCAGTTTAAAAATTAACTATAGATATAATTAACATTTGTATGAGGACAAACCACTTGAATAATTAAGTTTTACATGCACTATAAAAATATAAACCTATTTTGTTTGGTTGGATGCATGTGGTTAGAATTTTTGAGTTAATTTCTCTCACATTAATAAAGTTGAAAAATTAAATAAACCAAAATAAATTATGAAATAAATCAATCCCACGCACATACATCCAATAAGTTCTCACAAAATCTACATATTAATATAAAACCTTTTTGTAGTTTGAACAAAAAAATGTGTAATATGTAGGGATAGTAAAAAAAGGAGTGTTTAGTACCTGCATAGCCTACATTACATTCACACACAACATCTTGTGTTTGAGGATCAAGAGAACAACGTGTGGCATATGAATGACCAGAGTCTATGGTTCCAGGACACGGACAGGGACGACAAGGAATGTCATGACCAATTCGAGGATCTCCATAGTGACCATCTTTACACCTAAAAACACACATAGGTCATTTAAATAGAGTTTTTAAAGCTAACTAGCATTATATATACAAAAGATAATAACTAGGAAATGCAGTTTTCATACCCCTTTGTTCCCAAACTTTTAGAGTTCCATTAAATTTGTGTGAATGGCAAAACAAAACGTAAACAAATAGTTTGGAATTTCCAAAATAAGGTGTCTTTTAATTCTTCTAGAATATTGTTGAAATATTAATAGAGCTAAATATTTTATGATACAATATTAGCTGCCTGGCACGAAGTTAATTTTTTGAGTCTCAGGAACAAAATAATTTCCCAGTTCTTAAGAGCAGACAAACTCGTTAATAATATACTTTTAGAAAGGTGGCGGGGTTAGCTAACGTGCTGGTTTCGCGATGAGCTAGAATGCTGAGGACGGGGAGATCGAGGTTTGAATCTCGATTGGGTGAACTGGGGGTAGTTTTTCCTAAATGGTTTTC
Source organism: Timema podura (assembly GCA_033556935.1). Classification (NCBI taxonomy): domain Eukaryota; kingdom Metazoa; phylum Arthropoda; class Insecta; order Phasmatodea; family Timematidae; genus Timema; species Timema podura. Next base: position 119,342,617 of record JAVRXN010000010.1, on the reverse strand, counting down.
CTCTCTCCCTTCTCGCAAATGTGGGTTCAATTACTCTATATTCGACCTTCTAAATTCCTAACCCATTATCATAAATAGTACTTAAGCATGTAACCCAACGGGTAGTAAGACGTGGTGCTAAGTATTTATTTATTTCCTTCACTCCCCAGTAGCCTCATCCCTGTAGTCTTAGACACTTCAGGAATAATGTCATGTGACTCTCTTATCATCAAAAACCGATCCGCGCGAATTGCTCTTTCAATTTTTTGGAGAAGGTCTTTAGAGATTAAAGATGGCCTATTACTCATTTGCTCATCGTGAGCATTAGTCCTTCCTCCCAAGAATTCACGGCACCACTTTGTCACCTTTCGTTGATTCATAATGTCACCATAAACAGCAGAAATTTGTTTGTGAATTTCTGCTGGGCACTTACCTTCTGTAATCAGAAAACTTATCAAGGAACAAACTTCACATTTGGTGGGATCTTTGATTGGTGCTGCCATTTTAATAACGTGTCACTCGAACAAAAACTATTCTAGTACTACCAGATTCTATTGGGAGTGCAATTGAAATGTTTTTCCAGTCATAAACAGATTGCTAAAGATTCTCGCTATGCTTCCAATCTTCACAAGTACAAATGAGCAGTCTTTCTCGACATTAAGTCGGCTAAAAACTTATTTTAGAAACACCACAGGGGAGCTAATTCTGAAAGGTTTGGCTATGTTAAACATTCACCAAGAAATCAGTGTTACTTTGGAAGAAGTAATAGATATTTTAGCTGCATCTCCACGGTGATTGGACTTTTGATTAAAGTAATTATGTAACTGAACTTTTCAACTATAATTGTTTATTCATATTTAATTATAATTCCTGCATTATGGATTTATAGTTAATTTTGTCGTATTGCTTTAAAGTCATATTCTGTTAATTATGTTTGTATTACTATACCTTTATTTATAAATGTAAACTAACACATTTTTTTATTTTACAAGTTTAAATAAATCTTTGTTGAAAAGTAAGAGGTAGTAACATTAAGCTAATGGCTGTTTAATTCCATCATAAATCTTTACATGTGAAATTTAGTGTAGGGTTATAATATATAGACCTAAGCTCCCCCCCTCCCCCATACAAGGTTTTTAGTTACGCCACTGGTTCAATCTGTTAACACATTTAAATAAAATGTGAAGAAACTGAAGCACACAGTTAACAGGTCTAGTAGACTAACAAGAGGTCATTAATTTTTATTTACTTTTAGTAAAGTAATCAAAATATTTAACAAATAACTTTTATTATTAAAAAACAATATGCAGTCTATATATATATATAACTTTTTTGGTATTTATTAAAAAAAAGTTGTCATTTTCAAAACCAAATACGTGAGTATTGAGTAGTAATTAACTTATATGTTAGACTGAATACACCCCCTTTACCCACCCTTTTCTTTGTTTCAGATATTTGTATATCTCAATTTAAAATTATTGAGACGTTAATGTGAATGAGAATAATTTAAACAAGCAGCAGTAAATAGTCAAAAGAATTTAAATGGCGAATGTTGCCAACATAAAGTATGAAGTTTATGGGTTGAATTTAACATCAAGTCTTGGGTTTATTTAAATTACTTATTTGTTTAAAAGAAGATAATTTAGCACTTGAAGCAACAATGATTCACCAGTACTTTTATTCTTTTATCATTTTCATGCAAAATTTACATTTCAATGTGTTGTTAATATAATGGATCAATCTTTACCAAATAAGTAAGAAATTTCTGTCAGTTCATATGAAATGTTGAAGATGATCCACTTGAGAAAAATAATGCCAGATTCAGAGCTTAAAAAAAAAGACACTAGTATGCCGTCAAATAATAATAAAAAATAGACTCCTTTTACATTATTTATAAGTAAAACTTTATATAGTTGTTTTCTTTAACGATTTTACAGTATTTTTTTTAAAAAAAAAGGAATGCTCCACAGATATTTTCCATTGTAATGGGCAAAATGTATTTAAGGTACCTACTAAGCAATATGTATATGTTCAAAAATAAGGTTCCTAAGGAAAGTGATGTGTATTAACAATTTGCTTTTAATTCTATTTGTGGAGCGAGACTTCGTTTCCAATTCCCTTGTACCTCATTGTATAATTATAAGTATTACACAAGTATCAATATGTTTTTTTAAAGATTTAGCCTTCAATGAACTAATTTTTAAAACTCCAAAGTCCATAGCTATGATATAAGCAATGCTATGTTATGCTATGATATAAATTGCTCTCACCTGTCACAGTTGTGACCAAGTGTAAAATCTTTGCATTGAATGCAAGCTCCTGTTCGTGAGTCACAAGTGTCAGCAAGTCCATTACATTCACAGCGTTGACAGTTTGGAAAATTCCAAAATCCTGGTTGACATTGGTCACATTCTCGACCGTATGTATTAGGACGACATTTACACTGACCAGTTTGGGGATCACAGAAGTTGTCCAAGGCACCAATAGAGTTGCAATCACATGCTAAAAATAAATAGAGAAAAATATTATACATTTAGTAAATTAAAAATGTAATTACATGAGAGAATAGCAAGCCTTTTAAATAAAAAACAAAGTCATTCTTGTTAGAATTCAGTATACTTTTTTTTCTTACTAACACCACGTCTCATTTCTGTTCGGGTTATATGCTTGCAGCATATTAACACTGATTAAAGTACACAAGTTTTTTCAATATCCTCTATATTAATTATATCTAAAAATATATTTTAACCTGTGTGTATAAAAAAGAAAGGGCTGGGACGATGCCAATTATCAATCCAATCATTGGCTGATTATGGCACAATAGGTAAGCTGATGATAGGCACTTTGCTTGCTGATTCTTAAAACCCAATCTTTTGTTAATGGGCCCACCCATGCAAGGTATTGGTGACTCATTCTTGTTAAGCTATTGGCAAACAGTCTTATCCTTTGTTTTGTTGCTAGGAGGGGGGTGTGGGGTGGCTGCTAGTGTACTCTGAGAAAATATTTACTTCTTTCATCAATAGCAAGAAGATGGGAGAGGGGATGTTGGAAATAGAGAGGTCAGTGAGAGAAAAGCTGTATTGCAGAGATTGTGACTAAGGAGGGTATATGGACAATTTTTAAAACTTAAAGGCTTTCAAAAACTATGAGTAGTGCATATCGCAAGAAAATTATTCAAAATTACAACAATCTAAAACTTATGTGGAGTGGCCCTCACCTGGATTGTTTTTTATTTAGATGGCCCTAGAAGCTATTTAGATTGCTCCTTGACTGATTTTTTCTTACAATTACATGACTAGAAGCTATTTGGAGTGGTCTTCTCCAGATCATTTTTGAAAATTTAATGCATCTATAAATCATTTGGAGTTTTTCTTATTTTTGTGACAGTAGTTTGAAATGTACTATACAGCTAAACATATTTGGGGCTAACTACTTCTCAGAAAAAAAAAAAGTTTATGTAAGTATAATTAATGGGAGATTTATTTTAGGGCCTAGTTTGAAATAAGCTACAATTTAAAACTAGTTTTAAGAACAATGGGCTTCTTGACATTATATATAAATTTGTCCAGAAATATTTTTCATACATTTTTATTATTGTTATTATTGTTGTTGTTATTGTTATGATTATGATTATTATTATTATTATTATTATTATTATTATTATTATTTGAAATATTTCTAATAACTAAATTTAATAGAATTGTTTTGAAGGACACATGTATGAGCTCATTTATTAAACAAATTAAGTTATAAAACCCAATTAAAATTATGTTTTACCTTTACAACCTTCTGGTCCAAAACCATAAGTTCCTGGAGCACAGCGATCACAGGCACGACCAACCACATTAGGTTTACACTGACATGCACCGCCGAGAGAACTACATAAAGAGCTAACTGAACCTGTGGGATCACACTGACAAGCTGAAAAGAAAAAGGTATATCAATACTATAAAATAGCAAAGCATTATTACTGTAGAAATGAATATTCTGTGTTATATAGGATTTGAATAAAGAAATAAAATCTGTAAGTTAGAGTTATATATCAATATATTGAACTAGAAACATTATGAGCTAATATTAAGTTCACTATCTAAAATAAAAAAAATAAAAATGAAATTCATATTTGTATGCCAACTTACAAAATGCCCCTCCATGAACATAGAAACCAATGCTGTGGTGGTATTTTTCACAAACATCAGCAATGTTTCCTCTCACAACTTCATAATAAGCTTGACCACATCTATATCTTTCAAATTCTTGGCGCCGTATTTCATTTGGTACAGAGTCACGAAAAAATGGTATACTTTCAATTCTTGGCACCAAAGCTATCTAAAAAACAGTGGTATAACAGTATTTAAAAAGAATAGTGTCAATATAATAGGCAATTACAAGATTCAATACATGGCTACAGCATAATTCATCGTTTAACTTTCTCATGATTATGTCAATATTATTTTTAAAATTAACCATTTTGATGGTAAGCAAATATTACACCATGGATTGAGCAATATCAATATTTCAAATTGGCTTATAAGATTGAAAAAGAAATTGTCACAATTTAGTTTGTCAATTATAATTAAACATTTGTGGACAAAGGTGTCATCTCAAGAAAGAGACAATGACCAAAATGTAGAAACAGATCAATTGGTATTATTTATATTAGCATGTACTAGTTAAAATATGTATAGTATGGTGTATAGCTGTGAGGAATGAATTCACATTAATATGTTGATATACAATGTAAGAGAGGTCCTTTAATGCCTATTAACAAATAAAGAAAATTTCTAAGAGATAGTGTGTCATTGTTTTGTTGGTTATTTTATGCAAATTTATCACATCCTAGCCACAACTTATAACGAGGTCACTCCAAAACCAATGCATTGCACAAAGTGATTGCTTCAATGTTTTTGTCCATCAGCGGCTGCAAACTTTGATTGTATATAGCACTCTCTAGCAGCCAACAAGACGTGTGTGTGTGTATATATATAATATGCCATTTTTGGCCTGCTGATGATAGGGAGATCGGAGTTTGAATCTCGGTCAAGTCTAAAGAGGGTGGTTTTCCTAAATGGTCTCCCATCTGCTTCCACACAAATGCAGGTACGTTACCTCTAAAATTCTTCCTTCCTCATCCCTAGCCTATTAGAGTAATTATCATATATATATATATATATATACATAGCCTGAACAGGTAGTAAGATTCGGTACTAAAAAAAATGTTCATGCACTATTTCTCTGACTTGCAAGAAGAGTAGCTGATGTAGGTGCTCACTCTGGGTTTTATCCTGTCGATGTTTTCCATACAATGTCTGTAAGTAAGGTGTTTCTTGCAGGAATGGCTGTCAGTTCACACTTCTGGTTTTTCCAGGCTCTGTGGTGCTATCTCATGGTGCTGTTCCAAGAGTGGGGCTCAGTCCTGGTCTGGTTCTTGTTGAATTGGTGTCATCCCACAGATTTAGTGGTAAAAAAAAGTGCTATTCTCTATAATAATGTTGCTGCATTTATGTCTGGAGTGATTCTGAAACCTGTTTGGTTAATATGCCGTCTCTGTCCAAGTTTGCTACTTTATACATTAAATCCAATAAGAGCTTTTTTCCCTATGCCTTGGGTCCACTTGGGATGGTTGGCAGAATATACCCAGATCCACACAGTATATCTTAGATGAAAGTGTCACTTAGGGTGTTTGTCTCTTGATTTCCTCTCAGGATGGAGCATTGGAGCATATCTAGAGCCATTACAATGAGCTGTGTTCTGCATGTCTTGTGTTTACGATGGGTCTTAAGAAGCATTTGCATAGCTGTTAGTTTCAAATTGGCATGCCAGTCCAAGATCCTCTGATAACACAGCCTTTAGAAGTGTTCAACTACTGTGGTAGGCCCTAACTTCCAAAACAGCATTGGGTCTGTACCAGGATTACAATCTGCGCACTTGGGATCTGTTGTCTATATTCCTTCAGGGATCAACAAGACTTGTGAGTGTGAGTGTGTGTGTGTGTGTGTGTGCGCACTCAAGTCATCAACTAACAATTTATGTACTTTTTTTTACTGTTTACCACAATCTCTTACTACCTGTTCGGGTTATAAGCTATGTGCACTTATTATTCATGGGGCAAATTAGAATTAATGAAAGAATTCCAAATAGAGGTTGAATATTAGAGTCAGAAATGCAAACATCCTACAAAACACAAAGGAGAGAAAGAGAGTTGCCTATTCTACTAAGAAGAAATTTTAATAAATAATACAGTTTGACAAAAGGAGAACCAGGATTAATAAATTCAAAGGAAGAAAATAAAAAATTAAATTGTTGAAGTGATGGAAATAAAACTATCATCTGATTTTGAGCTAAGTACTGGCATCAGGAACTGTAAAACCAGTGAAAGTTTGAATAACACCAAGAAAAGATGCAAAAACAGCATTTTGCCTGGCAAGGCTAATTTCCAACGTATTGCATGAAACGTTTGAAAGAAGGGGTTAAGGGGGTGTTGTATTATATGACATAATCCAAATGGGTGACAATCCTAAAGAACAATGGAATTGTATGTATTTTTAGATATTTCAAAGTGACATATTGGGACATATTACTTGTTCTTCCTTATATAACATATATATATTCACTAACCTAGAGGGTGGCACCGTCTTCATAAAAATAGACTAACTGAATGTGTACTAGCAAGGGAAAGCAAAGGAGGTCTCTTGGGAGCCATATTAAATGTCAACATGCATTTAGGACTATTTCATTACATTCAGGTGCTACAAAGAATCTAAAGTTCAGATGTTTTGTTGTGCATGATAATAAATACAAATTTAGAAATACTATAACTATAGTAGGTAAAGACTATGTTAACTTGATGATATTCTGATTATGTCAAATTTTAAGGAAAATATATTTCAGCAGATTTCAGCTGGTAAAGTAAGTACAAATATCATAAGGTTTCATAAAGAAATAACCCGCTTAGGTGGAGGCATTGTTCAAGGCATTACTCTCGCAGGGAGACTAAACTGCCAATGATGGGGAGATCGAGGTTTGAATCTAGGTCAGGTGTACTGAGGGTGATTTTTCCAAAATGATTTTCCAATCTTCCCCCCCACGAAAATGTGAGTACACTTCCTCTAAATATAACCTTCCTAATCCTTAAAAGCATTAGCATAATTAGTACATAAGCATATAACCTGAATGGGTGGTAAGATGCAGTGCTAAAAAAATACATAGAATTATGTGAATTTTTTAAAAATAACTTTTTACATTCACAAGAGAATGTATAGTAATCATGTAAATTTTCATCCTCGAGATTATGATGAATCGTTAAGTTTTATGTGTGTCCAAACCCAAAAAAGTGGATTTCACAATTCTATCTATCCCCATGTCTGTCTGTCCCTGGCCACAGTTCTTGACAATTTGATGGATTTTGTTCAAACTTGATATCTAGATGCTATTGGGCAAAATTTCTGGGATTTTTAAGAAAATGTTTACTGCAACCCTTAAATTAAGGGTGGTTCACTGATGAGAGTTTTTTTTTTAATTTCAAAGCTTTGAAAATAGATCTAACAATTTTGTTTAAAATGTATATCTGGAAAGTGTTTGACATGAAAAATAAAACTATGTACAAGTACTTTGGGGGAAAATGGTATAGGTAATGAGGTGCAATAAAAAAAACTTGCATTAGTCTGTGCTTCATGGCAATCTTAAATGATACTCTAAAGGTCCTCTGGTTAAAATCCCTGACATATCTAACACCAAACTATAACATATTCAGATATGATATGAATTGAAACACACTTTGTGGTCTAACTCTAGACATATCCACAATCTGTCGAGCTATGGACACTGTAGAGTAAATACCTTCACAATCAAAATATAAAATAAATGATACTACACAATCGCATAAACCTTTTCATATTATGTATTAATAGCATAGAAGAAAATTTTCATAAATAGGTTTTCAGTAAACAACCTTTAAGTTTTCCTCATTAAAACATACACATTATCTTGTTAGACACTCTTTATATTTAAATTTTAAACTAATTGTTTAAAAATATTTAACAAATTTCAAATTTTCAAAAATAAGTTATTGGTAAACTAGCATAAAATTACTTTTGATTCGAAAAAATATAAACGTATTTTTACTTATAATGAAAAACTATTTTCTGATACTTATTTTGAACTCAGAAAAATAAACATATATTACTATTCATCATATAAAATATTCTCCTGATAACAATTGTGAACAAAATCGTATGAGCTATTTTTAATTATTATTTAATTATGTAATTATTTAAAATGTAAAAACTTGATACATATTTTTGAATCAAATCGGTGGAGCCCTTTTTTTTATTCTGTCAAAATATAGTGGGGAAATGTAATTTAAAAAAATTTAGTTAAAAAGAATGGTTATGTACAATCATGAACCAAGATCATCTAACATACCTTTCCTTACTCAGCATATACTTTATAATGACTTTAAATATATTAATGACATGTTTGCTGCAAAGAAATCAAGGATTAAATCTTTATGTAACCTATTTCCTTTTAATTTGTTATTATTACATTTCATTACAGGATAGGCAAGGAATTGTGCATTTAGCTAAAAAAAACTCCGTACTTTATCCATTGTGTCACCATTTTCTCCACACTTCCCTACCCTTGCATACTCCCTTCGCTTCAACAACATCCATACACCGAGTCATACATGCTGTTTCATTCTTAAAACTCCTTTTTACCCATGTCTAAAATGACCTACCTCTTTGTTTTGATCCACACATTCTACCTTCAAATATTTGTTTTGTCATTCGATCCACATCCATCCTCTCAACATGCCTAAAACACCATAAGATGCTTCTTTCACATTGACCTATCGGATTCCCTTTAAACCACACTCCTTCAGCACCCATTCGAATTTTTCCACATACAGTGCTTATATATCGCATTCTAACTTCATTTACCTTGCCCTTGTGTTTCTTCTGACAAACCCAAGCTTCACATCCATAAAACAATGTTGGCGTTAACACACTTTTATATACTACCATATTTGCCTCGTTTGATACTATTTCATTCTTTGCAACAGTCCACATACATCCAACTACTCTCCAAGATGCATTCACCTGTCTCTCAATTTCACCATCTATCCTTCTATTATTACAGAACATTCTACCCAAATACACAAAATAATTCACTTGTTCTAACAGTTTTCATTTATACTAAGTTGACAATCATTTCCTTATCCATCCTTATCAATAACTATCACCTTAGTTTTGGAGACATTTATATGAAGATCCATTATGCCTGTCAACCACATTTAAACAATTAAATGTATTCTGCAAGATACTTTCATTCCAGCCATTAATATGGAATTATCTACATATAAAAAGCACTCTCACATTCAAATTGTCCATTTGTACACCAACCACGTCATCACAAGCATCCCTCATTTACTTATCTGTGAATACATTAAACAACCATGGAGGCATAACACCCTGTTCAATGTTAAGCCATTTGCTCAAAGCTCCATCCACCCTAACACACGCTTTACTTCCATTATACACCGTTATAATTGATTTACCAACCATGCATCCAAACTATACTCTCTCAGAACATTCCATAACATACTCCCATTCACCCGATCGTATGCTTTACCCAGCTCAACAAATGCACAGTAAACTTTCTTCCTTACTGCCATACATTTCTCAATCACGTGTTAAAATGCAAATATCTGGTCCATGCAAGCTCTAGCTGGGATTAAACCATATTTCTGTAAAATTAAACATTTGCTTGATTTTTACCTTTCCTCATACATGCTATGATGTAATTTATACAGACTTGTTTCAGTGGGCACATGGTATAAGGCGTCACTCTTGTAAGAGACTAGACTGCCAATGATGGTTCGATAGGGGTTAGAATCCTTGTCAGGTGTACTGAGGGTGTTTTTTCTTAAATGGTATTTCCCTCACCATGCTTACAAGTGTGTATACACTTCCTCTAAATTCAAACTTCCTCATCCCAAACTAATTAACATAATTAATATACATGTGTATAGTCTGAGCAGGTATTAAGACATGGTTTTAAAAATATCATACCTGGGTTTATAGGGGCACCCACACTGTATGCCGCCTCAAAGCCCCCACATATGTTAATCCGACACAGAAAAGGGCTCTGGTATTTCAAATGTTTATGACGTTGACTTACATTTCCACATTATAGGAACAAGATGGATTTGAATTAAGTTTTTCTAGCCTTTATAGACTATTAATAATATCTGAAGACAACAAACAGCAACAATATATGACCTTCATCATCACCAACTGTTTCCATACAGTGGCCGGATAAGTTTAGTAAAATGCCTCCATCTTCCTCTATAATTCCCCTATTCTTCCTCCTCTAATTTCTTCCATTCTTCTCCTCTCTCACTTGAACACTTTCTGTTATCTGCTCCTCCCAACTCTTTCTTTGCCTCTTTTGCAGTCTTTTTCCTACATTCTTCATTTCCAAATTTTTTTTTTTTGCATCCTCTCTTTTTCAATCCTCATTACATGACCATAACATCTCAGTCTTGCTTCCTCTAAAACTATACTCTACTACTAAAATATATGACCTGATACTTTCAAATACGAAGGATTATATCTTTGATTGGGTGGTAAAATTCTAGTGTGTATACTAAAAACACACCATATTTTACAAGAAGAAAAGATAAATGTTGATAGTGAAAGAATGCCTGCCATGGGGTGATAAGATTATTCTAACATCAACACTACGGCAGGGTATCATGATAATGTTACCTTAATCCAGGCAATCTCTAAAGCTAAATACTTTGTACAAAGTTGTCATGTAATCCAATATACACATAAAGAAGCAGCAATAGTGTATTTGATATAATGGATTAGAGCTTTTCTACAAAAAATATTATGTTTTATCTAGGAAATTATACCTGTTTTCATAAAAAGATTGAATTCATAATGCTTCAAATATATATTGTTTTAGAGTGACTAAACATATCACATATAGTATATTTTTTATTGATGCACTTACCGAATCAACTAGAACTGATGCTGATGGAGTTTCTAGCTGTTTATCATAATTTTTGAATTCCAATTTGATTCTATATTGTTTGCCTGCTTCCAAACAAACAGGTGGGTAAACAGTTACACTTCGGGTTCCTAAAAGATAGTAATATTTTATATTATCAAATTATGCATCTAATTAAACTCTTAATGCAAAGAAAGCTTAGGAAAAACCACTTCCAGTTCACCTGACCGAGATTCGAACCTCGATCTCCCCGTCCTCGGTGGTCTGGCTCAACACGACTGACGCATTAGCCAACTACGCCACCGAGGCGGGTTGTATCAAAGTTTAATTTTAGACCAAAAATATTCATGTATCGGCACATATAATCCCAATTTGAACACTAACAAATGGCACAAACTTATTTGTAACTGTGGAAGTTTTGAAGAAGTGTAAAAGTCTAAGAATAAATGAAGAGAAAAGTGTGTTTGTTCCTTCCTATGCCTAACCTAACTCTCCTTTCAGGTTGTCTTCCTTCACTATCACTTACTTTACATCATTGTATAGTGTTTCTATACTGTCCCACTATACAAACTTATTTTTGTAATATATTTTTCAGTGTGTGGATGGTTGGCTTGAATCAAAAATTTTTAAACCAGAAATGTTCTAATGCTAAATTTTTGAGTATCCTACATAAGAACATTTTTTGTTAACAGTAGGTACAAATGTAGCTCAATCAAATGAAAATGATTTATTTCTTGTGTTTTTCAAAATGTTGTGGGCTGGTTAGAAACTAAAACTTTCTTTGCATTAAAGGTTCTATATAATACATAAGTTTTTAGCACAAATGTTTATTTTTTGACACATATGAACAAAAGGAGTAAAAACAAGTTGTGAAAAAAATTTAATTTAGCCAATGTGATGGGTCAACTTGAGTTCCACTGATAACATGAATAAATTCATTAAAATAGAAAGTTTCACATTTCATAATAATAACACTCAAATTATAGCAGTAGTTCCAATATGACAATGGTTTAATCTTGTTTAAGATACACAAATTACAAAATAATATAATATTTCAGTACTTATTTAGAAAACACTTGTTAGAACCTTCTGGTAATTTTGGTATTCTAGCATAAAATGAATACTTATGTTGAAGTTAACACAATTCAAGAGTGAATTTTTTGCTTCATCATATGTATTTCTTTCTTCCCAAATGTTTCTTTCCATGGTTCAAACAAATAGAAGTCAAGTGAAAAATCAAGGTATTTTATTGTTCCTAATCAAGGGATTGACCACAGTTCACCAATATCCCTCTGATTTGATGTAAAGAGATGTACATAGTATATATCTTACCTACTCTGGCTTTGTTTATTATTTTACTAGAATCTTAAATATGATTAAAATACATTTATATATTTGTTTTGTAATATCGTTTACATTTTACATACCTTCTGGTAGATCGGTAATTTTAATGTCATCTTGAGGTAAAGAATTAGCACATGGGCCATTTTGATCCACAGGGCCAGTTCTTTCTACAATAACTCTTACATCTTCCCATTTTCCTGGCAACTGAAAGAATAATTACTATGAATCAAAGTTTTGCTTGAAAAATCAAATTGCATATATCAACAGAATTAACAAACCGAATGATTGCCAAAATAATTTAAAATGCTTGCTTGATCAGTTGTTTTTTGCACTAAACAGAAAAAATAATTATTTCAAAATAACCACTAAATTTATGTAAATGTGTATTGGAGATAGAAAGCAGTATATAATAGTTAATGGGGCTATCTGAGTGATGTGAATGTGATTGAAGGTGATTTGAATTACTAAAAAATATATTCTGCAATTTGCAAAATCTCACTAATCCCAAAAGTTTAAAAATAAATTTATTTTAACTTCAAATGTTTAAAAATACATTTTTTTGTATCTATATAAATCAGTGATAACACATAACTTCAATGTAAAGACTCCCTTTAACCTAAATTTTTAAATTACATCATATTTTTTAAGTGTTATACCATGGATTGTAAGCAGGGCTTGTTTAAACTGTGAATGTAAATTGTTCTCACCACTCAGTATAACACTCATTGGTCAGGTATAAACATTCCCATGTGAGGTGTGTAAACAGGGGTGGATCCAGATAATTTTCAGAAGAGGGTCATAGTTATAAATAACATAGCTACTTATAATGTTACATTTCTGTTTAAAGCCATTTAATAATTTCTCATTCATATTTGAGCTTATGCATGTTTTAAATCGTGATCATCCTCTCCACTTTTTAAAAATCAAATAGTTTTTATAAACTATAAACCTCCTTCAAAATTTTTTTGAAAAATAGTTCACTCTAGAAGCTAAACCCTGATTTCCACTTTTGTGGTTTTACATGACAGCTAGCAGAAGCGAGCAGATGGTATCAGTGATGCCAACATTGTCTTAAAGTAACTTTTGTCAACATATTTGTAAATAATAATTATTTGGTAAGTGTCACTATTATTATCACTAAAAATATTATCAATCACTTTTAACAATGCTTCCCCAAGGATTAGAGTATAATTTTCTTGTACATAATCTAATTTAAGAAAAAAAAGTCTAGTTAATTCATTCTTGTTTTTCTTTTAATTCTTGTGGCCATTACAGTTTAAATAGAGTGTGAAATTTTACATTTAATAGTATTATATTCAGTTATTCATATTTTTATAACGGGCCTCGCATATCTTTAACATAAATAAATGGTTTGTGATAATAAAGAGTAAAAAAGATACAAAATGTTTTTGAAATAATATTAAGTTTAAATTTTGTAAACACCGTGTATGGATACGATTCGCCGTAAAAACTGAAATAAGTTCCCTACGTCATCACCGGCAGCATAGCTTCTATCCAGTGGCCATATTTGTTTTCAGCATTTAAGGCCACTTTTAACGTTCTCTTGCTTTTAATAATTAATTTGAATTAAACAGCAAAAGAAAACTTCAAAACTTAACAACCAACCAAACGGTTATTTTCATAACCAAAATCTAACAATTTTAAATAGACATTATAACAGTGAATTCTCGTATAAAATACAGTTAAGGCCATATGTACAGAAAAATTTTTTTTCACCATTCAAAAGAGTTTTCTTCTATGAAATGTTACACACCATAAATATATTTTTATGTATTTTTTCTAACGAGCTATGAGGGTAAGAAACTTCCATTTTTACGTTTTCCAAATCAGGTTTTAGGCCACAGTTTTTGAAATAAAAATTTGAAAATTTAAATTTAGTATCTTTAATACTATACCTATTTGATAAAGCTGGGATTTTACCGTAGGTAGAAGCATACTTTATATATGTATACTTAAAGTTCTCTTAAAATCAACACAATTCAACAATTGTTTACTAATACTAATTAATCTATAAATATTAAATATTAGTATTCATACGATTTATAGATGTGTATACTTAAGATAAAATACATATTCAGATTTAAATATGAAACGATTTACTGAATAACTTGATTTCCGTATGACATTAAAATATGCACTGAAATTCCAAGTTGGCTCGCCAGATCAAAACTTTGTAGGGAAGTGTAGCTTAGTTTACAAGAACGGGTGATATCGCCCGCCTCCACAATTCGCGCAACACACAGCGGCTACTCCAGCTGTATTATCACAGAAATCCAAGTAATCTGCAGTACATGCGAGATTTCTGTTTGAACGATCATTCACAAGTTGTCTCTTGAAATAATTAGCCTCATGTTTTAGTGATATTGATCTTTATATCACTGCCGGAGTTATTTCATTATTGAAACATGTTGTAGTAATTTAAAGATTTGTGTTTTATTTGTGATCTCTGTGAACAGTAAAGTATATATATATATATACATATATATATATAATTATTAAAATAATAAACAATGGTTTCTTCCATTACAAACTGGAAAACGTCAATCTTTGAAACCGAGAATGAGCATAATGTATTATATGGGCAGATAGGCTTTATGTTTATTTTATATATTAAGGGTTTTCCAGAATCAGTAACACAGAATATACAATTTAATAAACAATAAATGGCTGTAAGCGATAGCCCAAGGCTTCGACACATCGCATATCAAGAATGATGAAGTAAATACTTAACATTTGAAAGCACTTTTTACAGCCATTGTAAAAATAATCTTTTTCATGAAAAATAAAGTAATTTAGGCAGTTTATAGTGTTTTAATTTCTTAGCTATTTGAACTAGTTTAGTCGTTATTTATGCAGAAAAAGGCATTATTTTATATAACTTAAATTGGCAAAACTTATTACCCTGAACACAACTTGTGAATGTGAGGAATGTCAGGCCTACCCCGTGGTTCGGATTCCACGTTAAACTGTAGGTCTTCCATTTCATTTCACAATCACCCTAACATTACACATTAGCGTAAGTGCGTATAACCCGAACGGATAGTAAGACGCGGTGCTAATAATAATAATAATACCCTGAATACATTAATATACATATAGTAAAAATAGTTTCATGATCTTCAATTTAGTGAGAACTGCAATTATTAATATCAATTAAATTATCTATGTTTTAATATGTATTTATATTTTTAATTAGAGGTAAGAATATTTATACTGTCAGTCAGACTTAGATATTGGTTCATATGGGATTATCTGCATGATAAATTTTATTGATCAATTACATTTTAATTAACATTAAAATTTTGTGATTATCTACATTTTAAATCATCTGGACGATTTTCCTCAAATTAGTTAGCCATAGGCTATAGGTAAATATAATGTGTGCATAGATGGTGATTATGAAAGCATTAATATATATATATACATTTTACTTTAAGTAGCAAACCCAAAAAGTCAAGTGGTTACAATTAAATTGATTATATTGTTTAAATATTTGTTAATTTTAGGAATACTGCAAGTTTACACGGTTAAAAAGAATTATTGAACTCCAAGACATATACAACATCTAGAAGAAGGCCGAGAATTGATCAAATAATAAATATTACACCCCTACCAGAAATCGAGCCCAAAACCTTTTGCACTGTAGACCATCCTGCTAGCAAGTGAGCTAACGTGTCGGGCTATGGTACTATCATTATATCACATGTATAGCCTATATTTTCTTACGTTCTCTCCCACAGCTGTAAAATTATTAATTGAGTGGCCTCTTGAAAATATGCTTGATAAGAAATAGATTTTTTTATCACCTTAAAAATGGTATGAATGCAATAATCTACGTTTAATCTGGCAATTTTTCCAGCCTTTTATATGGCTTACATTTTGGAAACTATTATATTTGAATATTTAGAATTTCTCTGTTAATCCCACCTATAAGGGTATAATCAGGTCAAGTTAGAAGTATTCTATAATGATGTCCCAATCAGTGAGATATCCTGTTGGGTACCTAAACAATATAGGAAGGTATAGTGTTCATTATTTATATATTTCGAACTCACTTAGAGAGTAATTTTAGGCCTAAGTATGATACTATAGTAGTAATTGATGTTTGCATTTGCAAGTGTGTAAGCAGTCTGAATTTACTTGAAATGAAAAACAGCTATTTACTATTGTAACGACAGTCTTTCTACCAATTTTTTTATTATTTTTTTGAAAATAAATAATGTAATGAAATAATTATTTTATTCACAAAGGAGTGTCGTTTATTACATATGAGTCATAAAAAAATGTGTGTGAAAGAGAAAGCACGATTTTTATTTGAATTAATTTAATCAAAATAACTAAAGCATTACTATACAAACAAGATGTAGCTTATAAACTTAAATATAATCGCTCTCCTATGTTTTTAGGTACTTTGAATTATTTAGTGATTAGGTTTGGAGGTTTGAGTTATTCTAGGGTGCAAGGAGAAGGAAACAAATTTTTCTAGTAAATGCACCCTATTTACGTGGAGAGTGGATGGGGAAACTATAGAAAGAGAACTCATGTGGCAAGCCACCTAAAAATATGTAAAAATTATATATTTTTATTATTTGTATAGGTAAATTATTAATAAACCTAACTTTTATTTTTGTAAACTCAAGTTTATTGCTGCAAGTGCCTAGTAATTTTTTGAATAAATATTTTTGGCCTGATTCACCAACTGATTCAAGTCCTTATCGAAGTTTAGCTTTATATAATATATGCACACTTTGAAAAAATATATTATTATATGTCAAATGACTTGCACAAATGAACAACGTAATCATCAGTCTTGTTCAATTTTCTCTCTCTCATATATATATATATATATATATATATATATAATTAATTACAACTTATCTAGGTGTATAAACCATATTTATCTTTATAATACGCTTTATTTCTATTGCAAAATCATTAGTGATTAGAATAAATAATATACATTTTGAGATGATAATTTAGGCCCTAATATTTTTTTTCTATTACAGAGAAGACATATGTGATACGGAGTACATGTCTGGTATGGAAGAATTCCCTCCCTCCCCAATTGATAACATTATTAGACATGAGTATTCTGATGTTGAATGCACCGATTCAGAATTCCAAAGTTCTGAGGAAGGTGATAGTTGTGAGATTAATTCAATAGAAAATGAAGAATTTTGAGTTGTATAGGAAAGTTATGATGACATACCTAGATTATTGATGAGAACGATACCTCCGTCAAAAATAATATAACAGGAATGGATAGATATTTAATACGTTCTTAACCAAATGTAAATAATCCCACCATTTGTACCATGGGTAGGTCCAACTGTGAAAAATATATGTCCGTGGTTTGCCCCCCCCACCCCAATTTAAAAATTCAAGTTTTTTTTATTGCAATCGTTTGTTCTTAGCTTGTTCCGGATTGTTCCGCAAAATTTTCGTTTGATCTGTTTTGATAGTCCCACAAATTATATGTTTACATTGGTGGGATCAACTTCACGGCAGCCCCCGATTTTGGAAAATTTACAATTTTATGGTTGCAATCGTTTGTTCCGGATTGTATCGCAAAAAGGCTCGTTTGTTCCGCATTTGTTCTTGCAAAAATGGGACATGAACTTGTGACATTTTATTTACTCGTGAGGGGCCAACTTCACGGTAGCCCCTCCACTTTGAAAATCCATGTATTTACGATTGCATTCGTTTGTTTCGGGTTGTCCCACAAACATTTAGTTTGTTCCGTTTTGATAATCTCACAGATGATATGTTTACATTGGTAGTGCCAACTTACGATATCTCTCTCCCACTTTTGAAAATTGAAATTATTATGGTTGCGATCGTTTGTTTCAGATTGTTTGAAAATAAAATTACGTCTTGATACGTACCCAAAATTAATTATCATACTTTAACATTTGACATCCATGAATTCGCCCTTCTCCCCGTTTAAATTTTTTTTGTATGATTACAATAGTTTTTTCTTCGCTAGTTCCGGATTGTTCCGCAAAAAATCAGTTTTTCCATTTTGATACGCTCACAAATGATATGTTTATTTTGGACCTCCATGAAGCTGCTTCACCGTCCTTTTCCCCTAATAACATTAAAAAAAAGTTATGATTGCAATCGTTTGTTCTTAGTTTGTTCCGTATGGTTCGTTAAAATAAACGCACATTTCATTTTGGCAGGAAAACACAAGATTTATTTACACTAGGCGTGGATTGACACCTTTATGGCAACCATTTTCACCACATGAACACACACAACTTTTAAAACTCGATATTTTATCTTTGCAATTAATAATTCGTTCTTGGTTCATTTAGATTTCTTTTTGCGAAGATTTCCATCTATTCCTATTGTAAAGCCTCGATAAATTTTTCTAGTAGTAGCTCTCTCACATTCTTTCAAAACTTGAACATTTTTTATTTAAAGTTTGTTGTTAGTTTGTTTGAGTTCCTTAACATGTTTATCTTTATTTTGTTCTGAATTTATTTAAAAAAAAAGTGTTTATTTCATGTTGATAGTTTTAAAATTAATATATTTTTATCACTATGCTAAGCTCCATTTCCTTCCCTCAACTAGATAAAATATAACAAAATTTGTATTCTTGGTTTTATAACTTTATTATTTTGTTCCAGATTATTGTGCATTATATTTTAGTTTGTTAGTTCTTATATCTCTTACAAATGCTAAATAAACTAGTGTCACTAGTAATGATGTCCTTTTGTGTGTGCGATCTGTATGGTCCCACAGAGCCCAAGTAAAGAATTGTCCCACACTCTGTGTCAAAGTATGAAAAAAATTGCCTTTGATTCACTCATTATGCACAAAAATGCAATAAAAAGGTGAAGCAAGTCAGAAATACAAAAACTAGGTAGATCTTGGTCTACAACTTATTGCATGTCATAAAACTCATAGTAAAAAAAGTATTTTTATGGACCTCACTTCCTACTAAGCTCCAAAATATTGGTTTCGTCTATTTGTGCAGTTGTGAAACTACAGAAAGATACACGAGATCTTACCTCCCTTTTCCCCTACCCCCTCAAGAGAGCTCATAACTAGGTTACCCTAAAGTATTGACATCGCACCTTCCTTTTGTTTGCTACTATTACTGTTAAGATGTAGTAAATAGTATCTTTGACCGCAAAGAGACATGATTGGAAGAAAATGTCAACTAGTCCAACTCTGACACGAAGAAGACTAAGAAATTCCTTGACGATAAAAATATTTTTTTCAAATCAAAATTTACTAAGCGGACCCAGAATAAATTTTCAAAAAAGTGATTAAAAATATCTATAGAATAGCCTGAAATTCTAAAAAAATTGCTACGAATTTGCCAAAAAAACAAACTAAGAATTTAAAAAAAATCGAAATGAATGCACATGACTAAATCAAAAACGTTCTTTATAAATGGAAACTAAAAATAGCTATGCAATGAAGTCTTTTAACAGATAAACTCTTGCATTCTCATAAATATAATAATGATTTACAAAAATTTACTTTAAAAGAATTCCCATCCCAACGCAACTTTTCACCGTTTAATTTCAGCGTCTAATCGGTTATGTGGATTTTACAAACATGACAAACAAATAGGATATTTAGTTAATTTTCAACATTATCTTATCATCCCTACAACTGTTTGATTAAAAAGAATAGGTTTGAGTATCTATGCACTATAAAATATCGATATCATTAAAACTGGAATGGGCTACCGTGAAGTTGGCCCCTCTCCCCACAATGTAAACATACTATTTGTGGGCTTTTTAAAACAGAATAAACAAAAATTTGTGTCTAACAATACGGAACAAACGAGTGCAATCAAAACACCATGAATTTTTAAAAGGTTTTTTTGAGGGGGGGGTTTCCATGAAGTTGGCCCCTCATGAGTAAACAAAGTTTCAAATTCACGTACCATTTGTGCAAGAACAAATACACAGCAAACGAAACTTTTTGCGGAACAAACTCTATCGCAACCATGTAAATGTCAATTTTTCAAAGTGTATGGGGGGGGGGTCTATCGTGAAGTTGCCCCCCAAATCCCAATATAAACACACCATTTGTGGATTTATCAAAATGGAACAAACAAAAATTATTTCGGAACAATCCAGAACAAACGATTGCAATCATAAAAATTTGAATTTTTCATAATGATGGACCAACTACGGACGTAATTGACGGATATCCTGCCAGAAATGTAATCGAAGAGAACTCTACTGAATGTATTGCTCTTTTTGCAAGCTTATCAACACATCCTAACCCTTGCTACTCGGATGCTTCATCATTGACCAGCCAACGAAATTATCAAACCCTAAGTTCAAACAGTTGACCCACGGAGTATCAGCTTACGTCTGTGCCTCTGTGCCGACAAAACAAGGCTGCTTGACGTACACTACCGTAATAAAGCTGAAGTCATGTATCCATGCAAAGCTCTAGAGTTGCGAGTGGTAGTAATGCCCTTAATAAAACCACGTGCGCGAGTAAAAATTTTGAAGCGAAAAAAATATTTAATACTTGTAAAATTGTAGTTGAGTATTTACAGGCGTATCTTTGCGACCGTTAATAATTTTATTACAACTTTGAATAATACAGTGTCTTTTTTGAATATTCATTAGGCTACTTAGCCTGTGTGTTCTTTTGAGAATATTATTTCAGTGTGAACATATTATCCTTGGAAAATAAACGTTTTTTTAGTGATCTTAGAATAATTATTTATTAAATATAAAATAAAAGCGTGTGATTCTGAGTGATCGATATACATTATTCGAAAATTTAAGTGTATTAAGACTATTAAATAAATATTTTAACCCAAGATTGTGTTGTGTTGGCCTCTATGCTAAACCTCGAGTTTTATGATGTTTATATTATTCCAAATACATCTGTGAAGTGTAATAAACAATACTTGCGAGTGTTTCTCCAGTGTTGATAAATAAAATACCATGCTAAGATTTCAAGTTATAAGTTATTGTATTTTTATTAGAGACTTTGTTATAACTGTTTAAAAGTAGTGAATTTAAAATAGATTTTTGTTGGTTAGGATAGCTTTTGATTTGTCATTGTCATTTATTTTATAGGCCTAAACATATTTTCTGGGATATTGATTTTTATTTGTTAAATTATTTAAGGTTATCATAAATAGGCCTACATATTAAAACAAAATAATATAACAGATTGTAAAGGCGAGCATAATGAATATGTTTTCTTCGAGAATTTCTCTAGAGGTAAGAATATTATTTTTCATTTTATAAACAAAAGTTTGAATTGTTATATAGTACTCATACAATAGCACAAAATGTTTAATTTTTAATTATTACACTACTAATCGGCGTTGACATTTAGTTGCAAGAAGGTCCTACATAACCACAAAGGTTTTAGTTTTTAAACAGTAGGCTACCACTAGGTTAAGGGACTTAATACATATATACTTAGACCTTTATGAAGTGCTCAAAAAAAGGAATTAAATCTGCGAGTAAAAGTTGTTTTTCCACATAACTATACAATATTTAAATAATTAAAGCATTGTAAAGGCCCACTTTTCAATTGATATGACTGGCTTCCAAAATATCGGTTAGGCCTACTTATAATTCTTCAGCCAAACTATTCAATCATCAAAGAATCTTGCATTAATATTTGGTTTAGTACTAACAATCACCATAAGTCTATATATTTTTCTATAGGAATACTAGTACATTTAGATTTTTCACATTTATAATGTTATTAATAATACTATTTGTAAAAAAAACTATTAAAAATTATTTATTTATAATTATAAAAACTAATATGGGATTAAATGCAAAATTTAAATTTTTTTAAATAAAATATATTTTAAAATTTTATAAACTAATATATTATCACATTTATAATGTTATTAATAAAACTATCAACAAATAATTATTAGTAAAATAAATAAAATTTTAAAAATTATTTATTTATAATAATAAAAACCAATATGGGATTAAATACTAAATTTAAAAAAATCATGGAAAAAATAAATAATTAATACTAGCCCTAACATCAACATATCAAGGTTAACAATAAATAAAAAATTAATATATATATAAATAAAAAAATAAATAAAACAGTCATATATGTTTCTTGTATAGACCTCAATTTTGGCTGTCAGAAGTGACAGCTGATAAACACATGTTTGTGCAGATCATATGGTTCGGCGGAAGGATACATAGTTACTTTTCAAAGCTATCAGAAGTCAGCTGTGAGCTGTCAGTCAGCACCACAAAAGATAAAATTGAGGTATATGAGTAGTCTTTGCCTTGATTTTTTTTAAATTAGATTCTTTTATAAATTATAAACAACTATTTAAAGTGTTCCTCACCTTGTCATTTTTGAAATTTGGATGCCTCGAAGCTATTTAGAGTGATCCTCACCTTAATATTTTAGGATGGTTAGATACGCTAGAAGATAATCTTTGAAGTTGTCTTCCACTGACAAAATTTTGAAAATTGAATTATTTCAGAAACTAGGCTATTTGGGGTGGTCCTCGCCTGAAAATTCTTCAAAATGACATGTATCTTGAAGCTATTTGAAGTTATCCTCTCCTATACATTTTTGAAATTTGTATGACCTTTGGAAGCTATTTAGAGCTTTCCTCCCCTGATTTTTACTGCCAGTTAGATGCCTCTAGTCTAGTAGTTATTTAAATTGCTCTTCTCCAGCAAATTTTTGACAAGAGAATGCATAGAGAAGTAATTTGGAATTTGAATTAAGGCCATCTTTCACCTTCATATTCGATAATATCAGAGGATTTGAAATATAGCTAGGGAGGCAATTTATTCCAGGGAGGGGCAAATTATTTACAGGAGGGCAGAGTCCCCCATAGTTTGATGTGTGGTAGTCTACCGTCTCAATGTGGGTAAATGTTCGTTACTCACTATGCACGACAAATATTCGTACATGAAAACAAATATTTTTTCCACACTTGTGCGAGTCATATCAAACATTGAATAAACGTGGACAAATAACAAACGTGTGGACTAGGATTAGAAGGTGTCTGCACATAAAAAGATAAAAAATTGTATAATTTATCTGTGTTGTATTTTCTTTCTCAAATTTGAACCTTAATTTGGTTTTTTTGTATTAATTTTCTAACGTTCACAGGGGGGTCAACTGACCCTTTGACCCCCTCCCCCTGAATCCGCACCTGTGTGTAGAGCTGATCTTATATTCGATTGGTCAAATGGGGACAGAGTTGGAGAGAACATATCAAATATATAGATTTAACGAGTTCGAGTATATTCATAATTTTAAAATGTTAAAGTATATTAAAACACATGTTCTTAAAATATAAATGACACTCATTTTTATAAAGAGTAAATGCTTTTGAAAAAAAAAGTTAAACAATGGAAATATCGGTTTTTAAATTAGAAATAACACTTATAAAACACAATTTAAACATAAGAACAACACTCAAATAAAAATCTAATCTAAAAATAATTAAAATGGTTTCACACTCATGTCTTTAAGGACATTAAAACTACACTAACAATTATAGAAAAAAGTTAATAGAATGAATGATTGCATGATGGCTTGGAAAAGACAGTGTAGAAACACTTTACAATGATGTAAAGTAATTGATAGTGAAGGAAGACAACCTAAAAGGAGAGTTAGGTTAGGCATAGGAAGGAACAAACACACTTCTCTCTATAAGTCTTCTTAAACGTTTATTTGAATTTTTGGGATTATTACTTATTCATTAATGTCTCTCCATATGAAAAAGTAATATTTCCGAAAATTCAAAACAATGTGCCACTGTGGAAGTTTGAAGAAGTGGTAAGTGTAAAGGTGTAAAAAGAAAATATAAAGGTGTGTTTATTTATGTCTAGGCCTAACCTACTATCCTTTCAGGTTGGCTTCCTTCACTATCACTTTACATTATTGTAGTGTTTTTATACACTGTCTTGATAAAAAGTTAATAAAATTGACGTTTTAATAAGCTAATATTTCCCCAAAATTTGCTTCAGTAAATTAATTTATCCTAGAAGAAATTGTAAGAATCATAAACAAAGAAATTTGAAGTGTTTCATATTTTGTTTATTATTCCTTAGTGTAATAGTGCATTATCAGGTCTTCTGTTCCATTTCCATTCCTCTATGCGCGGTTGAACATGCGGGCTCTCGTTAGACATTATTTTAATGAGAAATTTACTTCAATTCAATTTTTAATACTTATAAAAGTTGATGCTGATATTTTGTAAATGCTTTTCTAATATAAATGTGGTAAGTTTGGTAAAATATGTATTGCAATGAATAAGATCAATATTGATTTTAAGCAGGTTAACCAACATAGTTCTATAACTAAATAGTTGCTAAACTAGAGCTAGTTTTGTAGCTAAACGTATTAATTAATATGAGTTTTAAATATCTTAAGTTTGAAAACATTTAATATAACAATATATTCTTGATATTACATTTTTAATTTAACATAAATTATTATTTTAGAAAGGGACCAGATAAAAAAAAAATAATTATTCAATTATTTAGTAATCTTCTTAGCTATTTTTATTTTCATTGTTTTGTCATGGTGATACAAGTAAACAACTTCAATCAAGTATAATTCAAAATGGATGACAATATTGAGTAAAGTGGTTAAGTGGTTTTAAAGATCTATTGCGTTATTAATGTGAAAATTGAAATTAATTTTTAACGATTTGTTAATTAACCGAATGATTTATAAGCGGTACCACTGATATTATCTCGATTAAATAGACTATGTTTACTATTGCGTTTTAAAAATTTATTATTAAGTACATCAAGTGGAAGCTCGACAATGATGAGCCTATAAAACTTTTGATCTTGAGCTCAAGTAACTAGCTCAACTTGAAGCTCGGAATACGAGTACTCGCAGAATCCTAGTAAAATAGTAACACATTTATTGACAACCAAAATTAATTAATTTTAACACTGATGATATTTAAGTAATCTTTAATACAAACCAGAGAAACAAAAGAATGTTACCTGTGGTTCGTATCTAATAACAATATCATATTCCATGCTCGTTTGAATATTATCCACAATAAACTCCAATTTAGAATCCTCAAATGTCCTCATGAATCCTGTTCCTGTCCAAGTGTTTTCTCTACCATCTCGAAAAGGTTCTCGTATGACTACTTGACAATTCTATAACAATAAAACATAAAATTGCTTAGGTTTGGTATTATTGTTCAGCATTATAGCAAGTAACTAGAACTGCCAGCTCCAATGAAACTAATAACTCAAAAAGAACAATCAATATATCTTTTCTTTAAGATCAAAAATGTTTGGGTATGATAAATCATAATTTAGAGCTAGGCAGAATTGCAGCCTGAACAGAGAAACAAACAAGAAACTTTCTATTTTTTAACAACATGAAAAAAAAAATCACTATTCTTGTTTTTTCTCAACACTTAATGATCTAATTTGGTAGAATCAAACAGTTTAACGAATTTAATGAATAATTTGTCTATTGACTAAGATAAGATAAAAGTAGAATAGGTATAGAGTTAACTTAATTTGTTATATATTATTTTATAAAAATACAATATATAAACATTTAGATTTTTAAAACAATTTTAATAACAATAAAAATTTCAAAATATTTGGATGCAAATTTATAACATATCTCTTTAAGGATCTCTTTTCACTTTTTGAAGCATTTTTTATATCTTTGGAAGAAGGTACAGGAAAAGTGGGTAGAAACATATATATGTTCTTATCTAAGTGTTCTATGATATTTTACCTATTTCCTTTTGCTCCCCTTTGTGTTTTTTGGTTTCCTGTATTAAGAAGTTGTGTTGCGTATTTCACTCTCCTCTGTTGAGCTATGATAGAACGAAACCTGGGTCGGCAGATTGGGTAGTAATGATCGATTTTCTTCAAGAGGCAGCCATTACCTCTCTGTCCAGTGACAATAGTGTAAAGTATGAACTGTGTTCTTCATTTCATTGTAAAAGCCATATTGTGTTTAATCTTTTAATATATTCCTATCCACTTTTCCTGTACATGCTTAAGCTACTATCACACAACACTTGCCTGTACTATAAATCAAGTGTGCTAGCTAGCGCCTAGATATCTGTATACTAGCTAGTACAATAGAAACGGGACTAGAGTATTCACACGCTGCTAGTTTGGTACTAGGTTCTAGTGCAAATATTTATGGAACGTCAGAGATTAATTTGGGGTGCAGCAGCTGAATTAATTATTAATAATGATATTGAAAATTATGAGAGGGGGTGTAAGAAAAGAATATGGACACGGGACTGGCTGGAAAGACGAAATAATAGATGCAGGACGCTAAAAATGATACATTCGGAGGTTAGGTATAATACATTCGGGGTGACACTAACATTTAGTATCTCCCTAAATTTGTATTCATTTATTTACGATGTGGCCCCTAAGCCCATGCGTGTCCAAGTACAGTATCATTGATCCACAAATGTTCTTGTTTAGGCCTACACACACTTTAAATTCTAAAAAAGCAACCACCCAAGGTTGGCATGTTATAAAGTTTATTTAGATTAAAATTGGGTCTGGAACACAGTTTGTCGTTTTTAGATGACATGCTTTTAATTAAATATATATTAAATATAATCATATTGTGGCAATTTGGTAATATATAAACAAGGATGTTTAGAATAATTTTCTGCCAACAACAAAATCACATCCGATGACCATGTTGGCACCATTTCTACCATTTCTTTACACACAGTCTCAGTGTGCATTGATTGGTCGAATTACAATGACTAGTGTCAGAACTAGTACGAAAATAGCGCCTGTTCTATCCTCACAACTAGTATGATAGCCAGTACCACTTCCAAGAGGAAGAACCAGTATACTTTTTCTGATTCACACGATGCTAGATGATGACGTACTAGCTAGTGCTGGCTAGCACACTGGATTTCAAGTATGAGCTAGTGTCGTGTGATACGGGTATTACATATAAAACAACATAATATTTAGTGTTTAAAATTCTACTGTGGCTATTGACATAAATATGAATACACAAGTAGATAATTGTATACTAATAAGTGTATGTGGGTATCTAGATTAACAATAATAAAATATCAACTAAGGAAATCCATGTGCTAGTACAGTTTTTCAAGTTTGTATTATATGTTAAAACAAATTATGAGGGGTTTGTGCTTTCTCTGCTGTTGGTAAACAAGGATGTGTGTCAAACATTGAATCTGGGATGATCAGATTAGTGAATGAACGGACATCTGAAGGGGTAAAGGGCCATCGACGTGTGCTACAAAGTTTTGTCCAAACAATAGGAGGGGCGTTTAGATCCCTCTAACAGGTTGCATGTGATAACAATTTTCATTCGTGGGAGTGGCAGACTTTTTCATAGGACTAGGATTTTGAATTAAGACCATTGAGGCCTTAATAACCATTGCCCAATGAATTAGTTTAAAAGGCGAATGACTTAAGTAAGAGCATTCTAAAAAATAATAAAGATAAAGCTATGGAATACAGACTGGCTTTACTGGAATATCACAACACTCATCTCATAATGACACATTTACTAGATACCATTGAAAATCTGCTTCCTTATGTGATACCTTGTGTTACTAAACAGCACATAGTAAAACAACACTTAGTAGACAAAAAGAGCTCGTCATTAGCTAGTTAGTTTTAAAAGTGGCTAAGTAGTTGTACAAAAAGGTAAAAATATTGTAAAGCAGAATTTAACCAAAACATGAAGTTTTGTGGTCATGCATTAGTAATGAGAGCAGTAATGTACTGTATAGGAATACAAAAGGATCTAAGGAGATCTAATCAGCCTTGATTGACACATGAGTAAATTCATTTAGAAAAAAACGTATGATCAACCTGTGATGTTAGCAATAAAAATCATAATGGTTTTAATACTGAGGTAACTAAAATTGTTGTATATTATACTAATGTTAATTACTTACATAATACAAATGTGGATGAAAATATTGATAGTAATTTGAAATTTAGAACTATACATTTTCAGTGTATTGTTAAACCTGCAGAGTGTTGATGAAGCAGAAGTGTTATGAGCACTGGGTTCCATGAGATTGGTGCTAAATATGCTGGGTTGATGGGAATCACAAGTTTATGATTTATGATTAGTGTGCATAAAGTAAAATTATTAGATATTAAGTAGAGTTGTTGAATGAACTTCTTAAATGTAGCTCTGGCCTTCAATTGCTTGGTAGCCGAGCGTATTAATCCCCACAGATTTCCTGGATGTATCCAGGTTCATCATCCGACTCTTCACCATTGATTTGGCTGGCTTCCTTGGTAGTCCTGGATTTGTTCTCCAATTGAATTTTTTGGACAGCATCTCAATGAGTTAACAACTATATTAATTACCCGGTGGGGTAGGTATTTAAGAATTGTCCCTCATCATACAAATATTGAAATATTAGGTAGGAGTTATTTATTAGAACTAGATCATCTACAAAAAAGTGGTGAAGTTTGGAAATATAATATGTTAAATGACTGGCTTAAGTAGTATGAAACTACCCCTTCTATCTATAAATCAAGAGTTAAATTGCATGTCATCAAGTTGCACAACATACAAACATTAAACTAAGCCGGTACTATTAAGATGGACATGTCCTAGTTGAATGTACCCTCAAAATCTCGGCTAGTTAGCCACCTGCACTACTATACTATTATATTATCACGCTAAATATTATGTTATGGATGTTTGCTGATGAACTGCAGGGAGTATCAGTAAATTTCCTCACTTTATTACTCTGATCAACATGCTCCTGAGTCAGCTAATACTGTTATCACAGCTACTGAGCTACAAGAAATCGCTAGCTCTGTTGCTTACTCGGCAGAAAATTTCAATTTCGTTACTCAGTGTAACTGAGTTGAACTAACAGAGTTCAAACATTGTACACTCTAGTTCAGTGGTATTCAACCTGTGGTTCGTGTACAAACCCTAATGAACGCTATTGTTCTGTGTGTATGCGTGATGTGTCATGATTGCTTGGTAGAGGCAGACTGAGGGTGAGGCTCTCTGGACGTCGGCAGCAAAATTACTTTTCCCCCCTGAAAATCATCTCAGCCAACCAGCCAGCCATCCATGCTCAACCCTCCACCCCTCTCTCTCACACACACTCAAACACATCAATGTTCTGGACACCAGTCAGTTTGCACACATCAACTACACTGTTCCTAGGGAGTAATATTAAAAGACAGGGAAAATTAGTTTCAACATATGGCGCTACTGTCTGCAAACTCAAAGAATATTTTCTTTCGTTAGTACAGCGTGTACTTGTTTAGTTTGCCATGGATAAGTTTACTGTGTAGAAAAAGACACTTTTATTAGTGATATTTCTGAATCACAAGAACCCAGTAGTGCATCAATTTATGTCGCGACTTGTGATACCGATACAAGCGGTGTTAAAGTTAGGTTCACACAATCAACGCCCCCTAAAATCATAAAAACTCTAGTGAAGTGTCGGTACTGTGACAAATCTTACATTAAATATGGATTAATTTCGAATATGTGTAATCCACCTCTTCTGATGTGTTGTTCGCAATCAAACATTATCAAACAACAGTTTGAAACCATCTCTCCTACAACGGCACTTAATTACCAATCATGGTGAGTTTAAGGCTAAACCAGTTGATTTTTTTAAATGTAAAATTAAGAGTGTAAGCAAAAATTTGCTTGCCATTCACAATTTTATGCAATTATCAAAGGTGTCTTTGGAAACATCATATGAACTAGCCTTGTTAACAGCCAAAAATAAGAAATCTTATACAGCAGTAGAATCTCTCATTATTCCAGATGCTTCAATTATAGCTGATAAAATGCTAGATACTACATCTGTAAATGCAATAAAAATTACTCCACATTCCGATACAAATTAAGTCGCCAAATTTATGAAATGGGACAAGATGTGGGACAAATTGTCGAAAAAATCAAACTTGACAAGTGATTCGCAATTCAAATTTATGAATCAACGGATGTTTCTAATGATGCCCAGTTGATTGTGTACGTTCCTTATTTTGATGTTGGGAAAGGCATAATTACTGACATTATACTGGGATGTAAATGACTAACAGAGCACACGAGGGGAAAATACATTTTTCAAACTCTTCGAGAGTTTCATTAAGCTATAATTAGGTTTACAGTGGGTATGGTGTATCAGTTTATCAACAGATACAGCAGCTACAATGACAGGCTACAAAAGTGGTCTTGTTGCACATGTCCCTTAAATTGGCAACACTGTATCATACATAAACAAAGTTTAGTTGCAAAAAATATTACTCCTGAGTTGCATGAAACATTGAACACTGCTTTAAAAGTTGTTAATTTGATTAAGTCCCAAGCATTAAATTCCCGTATTTTTAAGAAAATGTTTGAGGATATGGGATCTGCAAACACACACACGCGCGCATGCATGCGCACACACACATGCATACAACTATTACTACACAATGAGGTGCAATGGTTGTTACAAGGACACGCGCTAGTGCGCCTGTTTGAATTGAGAGAAGAAGAAAGGTGTTTCCTTTCTGAGCTGAAATATGATTTGTTGACCTATTTTGAAAATCAAGAGTGGCTTTGCCAGTTAAGTTACTTGGAAGCCATTTTTACCAAACTAAGTGAACTTAACCTTTAGCTGCAGGGGTTTGATCATAATATTTTTAAGACACACAGAAAGATCAACGGGTTTTATAACAAGGTATTGTTTTGGATAAATTGTGTTAGGAATGGAAGTATTGTAATCTCACCTAATTTTTATGAATTCATTGAACAAAATGAAGTCTGAGTGATGCCATGATTGAAATCATTAAATGCCATTTGATCAGCCTCAGTAAAGCATTTCTGAAATACTTTCCACATATTGAGAAAGAGGACAAAACACATGATTGGATAGGAAATCCTTTTTATACCACAACAGTCACTTAATCTGAACTTTCCATCAAATTTAAAGAAGATTTAACTGAAATTGCTGATAGCATTCTAAAAGCAACATCTAAGACTAGGTCAGTTTGATATTTCTGTACAGCAGCTCACCTTGGGTTCAAGAACTTAAGTGACGTTGCTATTTCAAAGCTTCTTCCATTCCCATCTACTTATGTGTGTGAACAAGGGCTTCTTTGATATTACATCAATAAAAACTAAGGAGAGGAATCATATGAATCCAGAGTCAGTCCTCATCCTTGCAATCACTAGCTTTCATCCCCAGATTGAACTACTAGCTTCGAGAAAACAAGACCAGGCATGTCATTGAATGGCTGGCTATATGTAATCATTAAATAAATATTGGCACTTTTCCTGTATTTTAATCTTATTAACGTTGTTTTAAATCCCATATAATCTTTTAAAGATCTAAACTGAGCAATAAATTTGCAAAATCATATTATTATGCATTTATTTAGTTCCCTGATAGGCTATACTTACGGGGTGTAAAATCCAATGGGGTTATAAAGTTAGATACATTATTTTTGGAAGTACACGAGCAAAAACGTGTGAATACCACTGCTATAGTTTAATAATATGCAAAACTTCACAATTTTAAATTACATTACCCGCCTCTGTGGTGTAGTTGGCTAACGCGCTAGTCGTGTTGAGCTCGACCGCCGAGGACGGGGAGATCGAGGTTCGAATCTCGGTCGGGTGAACTGGGGGTGGTTTTTCCTAAATGGTTTTCCACTCTCCCTCCACGCAAATGCGGGTTCACTTCCTCTAAATTCAACCCTCCCAATCTCTAATCCATTAGCATAATTAGTACTTAAGCGTATAACCCGAACGGGTAGTAAGACGCCGTGCTTATTATTATTATTATTAATATTATTAAATTACAGGTGGAATAACATTATCAAAAATATATAGCCAAGAACTTTATACTTTCTGAACTTTATACTTTCTAACAACCCCTTGGAGAAAGGAAGTATTGTTATCATAAAAAAAATCAAAATCGAGATTTTTATGGATGTCAATATTTCGTGATTTCCTGAAAACGAAAAAGTTGCTTTAACTATGTCATCTGTCTGTATGTAAGTCTGTAACTAATCCTAGAGAAGAAACCATTTTATCGATCGGGCTACACATAATGACAGATAAATGCAGATCCCATCATTTAATTTGTTTGCAAAAGTTTAGATCATAGGATTAAAAAAAAATTAAAAAAATGAAAACACACACAATCAATTACTTTTTCATACCTCACTACTTCTACTCAGTTCAGCTTCATAGATCAGAAAGTCGAGAGTCCCTGTGTAGAAGCTCTGTTCAGGTTGGTTGCAGGTCCGGCCTGCCACATGTTGGCGACATCTACAAAGTAGATTCAAATTAGCTCAATTTGTAAATAATTAACATGATCTAAAACAAGCCACATTATTTAAAATATTAGTCTTATTTTAATGTATATATGCCTCCTTAAAATATGTATCAATTGATATATGAGGTGTTCCATTTGTCTTTCTTCAGAAGCTTTAAGCCCAGATAAAATATGCTATCCAACCTTCTGTGATTGAATGGTAATAAAACTAGCTATTATGAGAGAATGATGGCATAATATACTATATTTAGTGGAAAGTTTTAGATATATATATTTTCACTGTGGTACTTGTTTAGTTTCATATAGTCACCCCACCTGTTTTTGAATGTTGTAATTTTGGCAGACCTGTAAAGACTAAGGCTGGGGTCCTTTTCTCTCCAACACAAAGTGTTAGTGCCAGTTTTGTTCTACTGGAGAGACTACAGCCCCTATTGTCACAATTACTTTGCATTGTTAGCAGTTTAGATCATGGTAGTGAATTAACTTTTAGTATTATACTAACCCGCCTCGGTGGCGTAGTTGGCTAACACGCTATTTGTGTTGAGCTCGACCGCCGAGGACGGGGAGATCGAGGTTCGAATCTCGGTCGGGTGAACTGGGGGTGGTTTTTCCTAAATTGTTTTCCACTCTATCTCCACGCAAATGCGGGTTCCGTTCCTCTAAATGCAACTTTCCCAATTCATAATCCATCAGCGTAATTAGTACTTAAGTGTATAACCCGAAAGGGTTGTAAGACGCAGTGCTAAATAAATATATTAAATGTAAGTTAAAGATTAATATTTAAGATATCTCATTTAGTAGATAGTGAAAAGGTATCGTTACCGATGTAGCCAGGCCTAAACATCTGCAATAATTAGAGACCAGAGCATTGACTTAGCAACATGCCAACGATTCCAAATAATAATTTTACCCTCGTTTCTAATTGACTTGTCTATGGGCCTATACTGCAAAGGTTACCGTCATATACATGTTTATATTAAATTGTTAAGGTTTGCAAGTGGAAAAACCTCTGGTGAAACATTTATATTTGATTTTTACATACAGTAATTTTTTCATTGATCAACTAAATTCTGTATTTAAACATTTAACTGTAGTGTTTGACTCATTTTAACTCACAGCACTTAATACGCTTTTAAACTTTATACTGATTGAACAACATTATAAAAAAATACAAATGAGAAAGTCACTGAAGAATAGGAAGTTTTCACTTTTGGTTTGTTGATTTCAATGCTAAAATTACATCCTTTTTATTATTAGTGCAATAATATTGTTTTAAATATAATGACAACTGTTGGCAATTAAATTAACAAAAATTCTTGCATAACAGTGCTGTGTGTGTGTGTGTGTGTGTGTGTGTGTGTGTGTGTGTGTGTGTGTGTGTGTGTGTGTGTGTGTGTGTGTGGTATTTTAGGGCCGGGCCGATAGGCCCCATTAGCAGATATTGCCGATGCCGGTATTTTGTTATTGATATTGCCGGTAGCCGATGCCAATTTAGTTGGGTTTTTTTTTTGTAATATTACAAACATGTACAGCAACAATACTCAAAAACAAAAATTATCTGATTTTGATTTTGCCACTTTTATTCTTTCCATGATAGTAGTAGATTTGTTGAATAAATGTTTCTATTAAAGTTTTAAACGTTAAAGTTTGTTGGATATATTTAATTTTATTGCTAGGCCTACTGCAGTGTCATTATAAACAAGAATGTATATAGGGCCTAGTTTTTATATATATATATATATATATATAATGTATAAATA
The DNA here is from genome assembly GCA_033556935.1 of Timema podura. Lineage (NCBI taxonomy): Eukaryota > Metazoa > Arthropoda > Insecta > Phasmatodea > Timematidae > Timema > Timema podura. The sequence continues at coordinate 119,308,234 of JAVRXN010000010.1, read as the reverse complement.
TATATATATATATATAATGTATAAAAATGAGGTGGCTCAATGGCTAAATAATTTTATAGTAAAGTAAATTGATAGAACTAAAGAAAAAGGAAAAATAAACTGCTAAGAGTAAATTTGATGAAGGCTTTCTTCATCAAATTTACTCTTAGCAGTTTATTTTTCCTTTTTCTTTAGTTCTATCACTTTATTTTACTATAGGGCCTAGTTAGAAATAAATTGAAATACCAATACAAAAAATAAATAAAGAAAAACCACAAACTTAATAATGTACACATAAGGAGAATACACATAGTTTGTTTTTAAATAAATACCGATACATAAGAAAATAGTTTGGCCCTCTCGTATTAAACAAGAACATTCATAGTCATAAATAACAAATTCAAATATCAATTAGGCCCCTAAATGAAAAATAAATCAAGAAATGACACAGTAAATATCATACACACAATTTTAGAATATACCTACTTTATTTTCAAATTAATTAGGCCACCTATATACAGTAAGAAAATAATAAAAGTTTGCTTCAAAAATAAGCGGACAAAAGAATTAGGCTATGACATCATTACCAAGTTCACCAAAATAAAAAAATGCCAAGAAAGGCATTATTGAAGTACTAATAAAAATATTCCCAGACAATGGGAAGTTTTGTCTTTGCTGTTTGTTTTATTAGTTGTCAATTACATTATTAATATATTAATTCTCAGTTAAATGATAAAATAATTAAATATCTATTTACAACAGCAGTAAATTGGTACTTTGACATTACACTTGAACGCGCTCTAAGAACTGATCTCGGGAAGTGCTCAGTGAGCAATCGATAGAGCGAATATTGGAGCGCTCAGTAATCGACATGCAGCCAACGTCATGAACCATGAAGGAAAAAAACACATGATTACTGAACGCGGTTCTGTGCAGATAGCCTACGCAATAGCACAATAATGATATATTATCTTTGACGTATTCGTTGTTTTTGCTGTGTGAATAAGTTATGGTTACGTAAATAAAATATAGTTTCGTTAATTCAGCCAACGGAAAAATAGGGGGTGTATAAAATACAAATAACTCAAATCCAAAATGAAAATTATTTAAATAGAAAGGAAAATGCTATGCACATATGTGGGCCCCGGCTCGTACTGAAAGATGTAGGTAATATTTCATATTAGGTTGGTATACAACTTGTATTCAATTACAATTACGTTACTTATAGCCATAATATGATGTATTTTTAATTTTTTATAAATCCATAAAAAATAAAATCATACTGGCCCACCTAATACTGTTTTTGGTAGTGTTTAACTTTGCTACTTGAGGAAATCTTTATCTCTAATATATTTATCAAGTATTTAATAATTTGAAATAAGCCTTAAGGTAAATAAATTGAATGGTTTGTTTTGTTTAAAATGTTGGTTTTGCTGTTTAATATAATATAAAATATCCAACGCAGAATTAAATAATTTGTGTTTACATGCAACTGTTTTTAAATATTTTTGTTTGGATATGAATTATATATTCATGACTTGAGAATTTAAAATATATCATATAATATCTGCATGGTAAAAACCCGACTATCCTTGGCCGATTGCATCAATATCGGTCGATAAATTGTATCAGTTATCGGCATCAGCCCAGCCCTTCTCTATACACACACACACATTTCATAGAGCGTGTTTATATCGCTACATGTTACTCTTTTAGTTAACTTTAGGAGCATACATTTCTGCTAATTTGATTTTAAAAACATTTATTCATACCCATTACAAATGAAGGCTTGCAAAATACTTTGCTTAACATTACTGTATAGGTTTTTAGTTAAAAACCAAAATAATTTGTCAAACCGCTTCACTTTCTGACGGTGCACTATAGTTTAAATAAATAATTCACAGTTTAGTTATTTTTCTGCTTTGTGAGAAACATTTAACACAGGATACATTTCAAAATTCATATGTTGTAATGGCACTTTTATAATATCATTAAATGAATGTTCAATAGATTTAAAGATCACCTTTTTAAAACTGTCCTGATCACAACACTTGAGTTCATTTTTGTTTTCAAATTTTGTTTTTATTTGTTCTTATTTACCAGATCTAATACCAAATAAACTTTGAACTTTACACTTTTTTCGGTTTCAAGTATATGGTTTACAGAAACATTGCCTTCACAAAGTTGCCTGTTTGTAGTAAACAATTTTTTCCATAGGATTTTCGATGTTTCATTGATATGTTTTTCAGTTTAAACCCCCAACACAATTTAGTAGTAATTAATGTTTGCTTTGACTCTGATATTGGTTCATTTTCTTCCGCATATATTAATTAGCCATGTCATATCATTGAAAATATAAATATTTTTATTTATTTATTTTTATTTAGCACCGCGTCTTACTACCCGTTCGAGTTATACACTTAAGTACTAATTATGCTAATAGATTAGGAATTGGGGAAAAATGAATTCAGAGGAAGTGAACCGGCATTTGCCTTGAGGGAGAGTGGAAAACCATTTAGGGAAAACTACCACCAGTTCACCCGACCGAGATTTGAACCTCGATCTCCCTGTCCTCGGCAGTCTAGCTCAACATGACAAGCGCATTAGCTAACTATGTCACCGAGGCAGGTGAAAATATAACTGAAACTACAAATGTGTCACAAAAATTTAAACTGTAAAACATACTTGCAATGTCAGCAAATAAAATGTTCCAGCTAGATGCATATGGATGTAATCGGATGGTGATGAGGAAAGTAGAATTTTAGAGGAAATTTACCCACATTTATGTGGAAGAGTGAGAAATCGTTTATGAAAAAGCACCCTCAATAAGCCTGACTGATTTTAACTCGCACATCTCCCTGTCACCGGTAATCCAGTCTAACTCAAGAATGACGACTTAGACATATAACTACCGATGTGGCTTGTATTAAATATAGGATTTAGTTTACATGAAAATTAAATGCTATTACTGTCCAAAATGAACTTTGTATTTGTTCTTCAAGACTGATTCATCCTGTCATTGGTTAGTGCAACCCTTGTTTATAACTACATACCTTCTCAGGTATTTTTGAAACGACATAGCTGAGTTTAACTGAAATTACTAACTCTAAATTATTCAATAGTAATTATTTTGTTTAGAAAAAAAAAGTCACATATTGACCATGATTGAAACCACACTAAACTAATTTGCTAGACTACAAATCTGTCTCGAGATGGACCACTTGAATTGTTGCCATATTTCCGATCCTCTGGATTGTAGGAGGACTGTGAATCAGGTCTTACAGAGTTGTGGCTGCTATTAACATAATTATGTTTATATAGTTGAAATAATTACATAAGAGAAAGATGATTAACTAACTATTGGCATTCCTGGTTGTAGTAAAGTACTAATGTTGAAAACTTTAGAAATTATAGATGGTTTGAATCTTCTCAATACTGACCAAGGTCTTTATGGATGGAGGGACCTTGTATTGTGTCCAAATTGTGTTTAATATACTTTCATTTCTTTTATGAATATTTTCTTTTGTGTTTATTTCACTGCCATTTTACATGTTTATAGTCCCATTAGTGTAGATTTATGTAATGTCAATTTTACATTTTCATTTTATTTTTCTGCATTCATATTATTTATTTAATTATTGTCACTATTTAAATATATACGATGTAATGACTGCCTGTACAACCATAACTGTCAAGAAACAGGTGTAATTATTTATTATCTGTCTAGTTTAGATTAGTAATTCAAATTTTATAGCATATTTTATCTGAAATATTATATAATTTTATACTATCAAACATTAGAGGCTAGAAAAGTTTCTAGTTTGAATAAACCATTGTAACTGTTGTCCAACCTGCATTGGCCAGTGATGACATCACAGTTGCTATCATAAGAACCACCTGGATCACAGTCGCAAGCTTGACATCCATCTTGATCGTTGGAAAGTCCCCAGTATTCTTGCACACATTGATTACAATCACTGCCTGTCACATATTGTTTACATGTGCATTCTCCAGTGTACACATGGCATCCTTGGTTATCCACAGTTCCCAAGGTATTACAAGTGCATGCTAAACATTGACAAAAACAAATCACAAACGTTTAATCCACATTTGAGTGTAAGAGTTTTTTGTCACTCTAAAATATGTAATTATCTAAATAAATGTAAGAAATGTTAAGTCCAATGAAAGCATATCAAACAAAATTTAAATTCATGCCACTTGGTTTGATTCCAATGATAAGGGAAATTCTTTAGATTTCCAAGATTTTCACTTCATACAGCTGTTAACTACCTGTAAACGCAAACTTACATGAATAAAAAACCTTTGAAGAAAAATAAGATTAATTTAAATGTAAATATAGTATTAATTTTTTTAAATAAAAAACTAATGGAATAAATAATTAATTAAATATAGATAGTGAGGTTGAAACATTAACACAAAATAAGTATTTATTCAAAATCAAGAATATACACTCTGCTTAGCTTGAAAGGTGTCAAGCTTACCTTACTTTGTTCCATTATTGGGTAGAGCTTATAAGACTGGGTCAAAGTGTAGTTCATCAACGTAAACAAAGTACCTATACATAATTTATATATATTTTAAGAGTTTAGAATCGCCTTTTTTTTTTTTTTTTACAGAGTTTGAGGTATAAATGTTGTTCTATATACAAATATAAGTTAAAATTAAATTGGTTGAAAAATGACACCTGAACACGAGAATCAAACCCGAAACACTTGGCTTAGCTTGCCAAGTCTCTTCCACTGAGCTATCCAGGATTTGTCCCATGTTTAGGGTCATTCTTCACCCAATGTTTATTGAGATGGCAGGGTCAGTGCAAGGGCAATAACTTTTTAATACTTGTTGATGCGCATTCTAAATGGCCTGAGGTCAGACAAATGCAGTCTACAACATAAACGAACATAATAATGGAACTAAGAGAAATTTTTGCTACACATGGGCTTCCATCAATCCTAGTAAGTGACAATGGCCGTAATTTTGTGTTCGAGGAGTTTGAACGGTTTCTTAGGCTCAATGGAATTAAGCATTTAACAACAGCAACCTATCACCCTGCAAGCAATGGGCAAGCAAAACGTATGGTTCAAACAGTTAAGAAACAGTTGGGAAGAACGACAGGCGACTGGCATCCTAGGCTCGCAAGAATCCTCCTCATGTTTAGAACAACATCCAATGAAACTACAAGACAGAGCTCAGCCCAGCTTCTAATGCATCGCCAACTCTGAACATGTCTAGATGTGCTACATCCAGATAGATAAACATAACATATATACATCCCTGCCACAGAGTATGTTACAAAATTAATATAGACTGCAGTAATCTATAATAATACAGCTTAAAGGAAATACATTCACATTAGCACTAAGAGCAAATGGAAAAACCACAATGATAAACTGCATGAGGAAAACTATCGCTTGTTTGCCTGGCCAAGTTTGTAGAGTTAAGTCAATATATTTAACATATTTTTCCATTCTTGTGTTTTTATTAGGGATGTCAAACTCGATTCCTCGATACCCTTGATTCTTACTGGTCTCGAAAGAATCGATCCTAACATTATGATTCTAGGTACTTTGATTCTTAGCTTTCAATAAAACTGGCAACTAAACAAAACGCCAACATTCAGAATAGGTAATAATCGATTATCTCTTATATTAGTTTAGTTTCACTTAAATGCTGGCAAATTGTAACTATACTGTATAGCCCCGAATTTAATATGAACCTAAAATGTTGAGGTGTTCTGAAAGAAAAATAAATGGTCTCAAATATAATAGGACCTGACATTATGACAGTAACAAGAGGTTAAGACTTTACAACTTTGACACACTTTTTTTAAAGTAAAAGTTAAGTGAGACTGTCAGAATACATGAATTGATTTTAAACAAACAATCGATGTATAATACGTAGACTAGGGATGATAATATATCGATATATCCATCGTTAATTGATACATCACAATGTGTTATACTGAGAGTTATGATATTTTGATCACATTAAGATGACCGCTCTCTTGCAATTATATTATTTGTCACTTTCAATTTTTAATATTTTATTTAGCTCTTTAAATAAGACAAGTTAAATAAAAATAGAGTAAAAAAAGTTATATTTATTTTAATTCAATGTATTTAGAGTGTAGTCCGATATATCGTTGCCAAACCCCTTCTTCACTAATTTACGGCGAGCTAACGTGAGTAGGATCAGCTATGGCGGACAACTTTATATTTTTGTAACATGTGAAATGTGTTTTTTTTTCTGTTATAAAATACGAAATTTATTGTATTAATTTCGAGTTTATATGAATATTTTAGTTTTGATTTTCAGTTTTGAAGACTTTTAGTGTGTTTGGTAAATATCTATAAGATTATGAGATTAAAGTTTCAAGCGACCATATGTTGGTTGAAATGGTTGAGTCCAAGTTTCGCAATGAGGGGGTAGTAGGGTATCAGGCACGCTAGGTTTTCTGTACAATAACAGTTATTATTAAATATCTAAAAAAATAGTTTTTGAGTGTTTTTACAAAGCTAATCTCTTTTATTTGACAAATAATAGTTAGAGAAAGAGTTTTGATTTTCAAGTAACCCTACTTAAGTATTTTAAGTTGCTACCAGTATAGTACTTAAATTTTCTTTCCAATGTCATTAATTCAAAACAGTGCACGTTCATTTAATGATCCTATTTGGTGAATTAAATATACTTGTGTCTCAATGACTGTTTATTATACGTTTACTATTTATTTTTTATTTACAAATGTATAATTAAATGAGGCTTCATTTGTAGGTAATAATACATGTTTACTATAATTTAATTTCTAATTATTTTATTATTTTGATTATATGATTTAATACTTGGTAAAATTGATTTTTTTTTTTAAATTGATATTTTCTTTAGTTTAAAACTTTTTTTTTATATTACTATGAACTTTTTTTAGTTTTTGGTATATTATGAAGTTGAATACCTACATATGTTTTTATATGAGGTTGGATGCTTGGAAAAAAAAAAGAATACAAAATGTTTAAGAATCGGAATCGAGGTTTAACTTAAGAATCAAGAGTCGGAATAAAGAAAGAAATGTCTCGTGATATCTCTAGTTTTTTTTAAATTGTTACATTCCCACTTATTTAATAAAACATGTTATTTACAAGTACTACAGTAAAATGGCCATTTCTGAATAAATAAACATAAATCAACATACGTTCACAACCATCTGGATTATTTTCTACAAAATTCCAGTAGCCATGTTTGCACCTGTCACAGCGTCGCCCCTCTATATATGTTTTGCAGTGACAGCGACCTGCCTCCAAGTGATTAATTAAATCTGTGCGTGATTCGCATGTTCCATCATCAATGGTCCCTCGAGGATCACATTCACATGCTGAAAATACATCATAATAATATTGTTAGTGAAAAGACAATGTCTAACACATTTTCAATAACTGGGAATTATTATTATAAGAAGAATTTTATAATATGTTTATTCCGATTCTTAAAAAAATACAATAAAAATAACTAAAAATATTATTATTATAATTATTCTTTAATGTATCAATAGCATAATCTATAATTAAGTTTAACTAAGTACCATTACACTAGGGAAAAACAGAAATAATTAATCTATTTTTTAAACAATATGAAACTATACAATGATGAGTTGCCAAAAATATGGTACATTATAAAATATATTCAAGGTATTTCTATTAAAAAAGATAAGTCAATATGTTATATTCTAAGGAACGTAGCAATGTCTGAAACTAATAAAATATAATACTCTACATTTGTGTAAATAATGTATTATTTAACCCTTTGAGTGCCAACGTCGCTCAGAGCGATACAAGAAATATCTGCTAAACTTGCCAGCGTCGCTCACAGCGATCCCTTGTTTTCGAGCTCTTAGTTCAGTATTAAGTCAACAGATAGGGTAGATTTTATTTCCACTGCATTCTCGTATGTTCAAGCTACTTTTATTTGTCTTTGCGATATATCGAACCTGAAAATTATTTTATAACTTTTTACGAGTTTTATCTTTGGCCTTGTTTGTAAACATGGCTACTAAGAGGAAAGCTGTGATTCAAGACACAGAAATACTTGCAATATTTATTGACAGCTCAACCCAGAGTGATCCATTTGTTTGTCATTCTGAAAGCAGTGATTCTGAATTTGTAAATAATGAAACTGAACAGGAATTTTATTCTAGTGAAATTGAAAGATCGAATCAAGTAGGAGTGGCAGCTGACATTGATGACACGAGTGTGAATACTAGTTATTCCTAAAGAGATGAAATAAATTTTGAAGATCAGGATAATCCACCCCAACCTCTTCATATTTATGCAAAAGTACCAGGTTTGAAGTCCTCTCACCGTCCCCTTCTGATTCCAACCCAATTATTTATTCTAGACTTTATTTTACTATAACCCTTCTAAAGTTGATGGTCACTGAAACAGCTGCTATGCATAACCCAATTTTAGCGTAAAATCTAAAGTTAGTTTTTTTTGTAAACTTTGTTATTTACTCAGTTTTTAATGTTCTTTTCAGTGATTTATTCTATTTCAAGCTATTTAAATTTTCAATGCTTAAAAATTAATGTTAAATAAAACAATAAAAATTTTTTTTTAAATATCTTGGGTAGTGATTTTTTTATTATATTTAAAAATTAAAAAAATATATGTATAATTATATCATCGGATTGGCAAGCATGTTAGCTAGCTTATGTAAAAATTTGAGTGCAAGAAGTTCATAGACTAATGAGTTATTAAAATTTAAACAAACTCCTGCATTTTTCAGGAAAATAGCTTGGCACTTTTAGCACATTTTTTTGTCATTTCTCTTGGCACTCAAAGGGTTAATTATTTATACAAAATAATTTAAATGTTCACTAATCACATATTGTTTGGATGAAAACCAAAATAACACTAATGTATCTGTGAATATTGATTGGTTGAAAAGATTCTTTAAGACATTCACATTTTTTGTGGGAAGTGACACAAATAAAGTCATTTTTGCTATTAAAAATCACATATTCTGGTAGAAAAAAATCTTAGTCGATTATCTCTGACTATTAGACTATTAAAATGATAATGAAACTTAAAAGACTTACAACTAAGGTCTTCAATCAATTGAGTAGAATGTCTTACTAGACAGTGACTCATGATTCACATTGTATTTTGTGATTGTTTTATTTTTCTCTCAAATTTATTTGTTCTAAGTAATTTCTATTTACAGTATGTAAAACTATTAAAACTAACTAACAAATATGTATGTCCTTTTTACTTTCTCACACCCCTAGGGTAGATAAAATACCAGTTCTGTGATCGTCAAAAAAATCAAACTCAAGATTTTGATGGATGTTGAGGTTTCATGACCCCATGAACCAGAAAATATAGTTTTTGCAATGTCATCCTTCTATCTGTCATTGGCAAAAGAGCCAAAACCATTTTACTGATAGTTTATAGCGTTTTCATAAGGTTCCTCGGGGGGTGAGGGGGTTATTGGAATGATCTATCCAATCCTAAATTAAAGGTAGTTTAAAATCGATTTTCTCCTAATTTGCTCTATCGGTTTTGATTATCTATTGTATTCAGTTACTGTTTAGCATTACAAATAAAATGACAATGTTTGCCTTTAACTATAGAACCAGTGAATCTATTTGGATGTGATATGTTTTATATAGGCCCGGGCAGGATCCTGAGCCTTGGGGAAATGGACGTTCTTGAAACTCGGAGGGTGGGGATTAATTTTTCCTGGATTTTTCAGGAAAAATAACCATTTTCATATTAATAACAAGGCCAAGATTAAAAATTAAATATAGGAATTTAATACACAAAACATTCACTTTTAGTCTTGGCCCAATTTAATTTTTATCTTTAGTAACTTAGTTCAGTGTGTATTACCCTAACAGGTAGAAGATGCGATGTTAAAAATGAAACTTAGTATGTTGTACTCATTGTAATGTAAGGTTGTTTGCATAAAGTAGGCCTAGGCTCTAAAATGTATTCCAGCTATTACATGAACATTGTGCAGTTATTGAATAAAATAACATTACTATCGTATATTTCAAGTGCTAAAGCAAAAAGCACTTAATAAAGTTAGGTATTTTCATTGCTGGTAATAAAGTAAATACCGAATGTTTGTTTACACACAACACGACTGTCGTTCTTATTTTCATGGTGGTGGATCAATCATCTTTAAATAGTGTTTCTGAAAGTGATAACAATAAAAAAAATCTTCACTCAATAAAAATATATACTTTTCTCGAGTATTTTTTAATCATTTTATCGAATTCTACTTTTGTAAAACTACGTGATTGTGTAGAAAACATGGACAAAATATGTATTCGCTTTGTTTGTGGTAACGCATTCATGTTTTAAAGACAAGGCCATTGAAAATCAATTTGCTAACCCTGTGAAACATAATTTCAAATTAATTTTAGAAACTATTATGATTTTAATAATCTATGAACATTTTATTTTATAAAAAGGAGAATTGATTGGGAACCGTATATTCAAACTATAGTTTGTTTCAACTGTATTAAATCGATTGCTCTATTTGATTAAACTTATATTTGAAGAGAGTATTTTGTTTTAGTCTACAATAAGAATAAGAAAACATTTTACGCGAGCGCAAACATGGCTAATATTTTGAAAAAAGAGAAAATAAAGTGTCCATGAAATGTATAAATTGTGGAAAAATTTAAAAAACTAATCATGGTAGTACTTCAAGGTTGTTGAGGAACCTTTCTCAACACCCAATGCTAGAGTGAGAGTTATTTTATTTCTACCACGGTATTTTTTTTAGTTTAAATAAATGTGAAAGCTAATAATTGTATTAATATTAAATATTTAAAAAACAATTGAAGGCCTAAATTCAAAAATTAGTTTTCAAATATTTCCCGTTCATGTACCGCTACCATGGAAAACTGTTATTTCCCGCCCAAAGATTTCATGAAGTCAAAATGTCATTCCTGGAGAGATCTAGTTTTATATCATGTAGAATTTTTCCTGGAAGGTTTTAGGCTATTGGTCAATGAAATGAATTCAATAAAACGTTTTTTCAAAGATTCTGTCTTAAAGCATATGATCTATGGTGTATTCTCCTATTTAATGTAGATTCAATTTGGTTTTCTCTTTAATTTGATCGTCATCTCAACTAAAATACAAAGATAATTACATAATATACTTCAATCTTAAATCCAAATACAAATTATATCTGGGTTTGGTTGGTTATTTTGTATTCATATTAGTAGGTTAATCATGTTTCTTTGAGAGATAAAATGTACACATGTTATAATTAATATTTAAGAATATCATTATTTAACATTATTTTACTAGTGAATAAAATTAATATTGGTATTGCATTAAACTATTAGTAATTGTGTTTATTATACTCGGAATTTTATTTCATAATTATCTTAGATGGAAGAATAAAAACAATAATTGATTGATCAATAAACACAAAAGTTGATTTAAAATCCAAGTAGGAAACAGAAAAAATACAGGATCTAGACATGAGAAAATTAACTTGAAGATCTAGCTACTCGAGTTTTATGTTGTGATATTTAACAAAATAGTACTTACACTGACAAACATCTGGATCACTGAGATCTTTACTAGGATCTTGATAATAAAATGGTTTGCATTGTTCACAATTGTGACCTATCGTATTATGGAGACAACCATCACAAATACCGCCAGTGAGATGACCTGATGCCTCCCACACTGATTCATCAAAGTGGCAACTTGTTGCATGATTGTTGCAGTTACATCCTGAATGAAATTACAAGAAAAACACATTAAATCAAAATGATACCATACTTTTAATTAGAATAATAATTAGTATGTTTATCACTTTTACTAGAGGATTACATTATTATTTATTATTATAGTTTAGAGGTGCATTGACACATGTAGGTCATAAGCGCATTTCATTATTAAACTTAATTATATAAAGTCAGTCCCCCCACCCAGAATTTTGCTTTGGAGGGGGGCATTAAATATATCAAAGATTTCAATGCTGCTAACTAAATTATGAATATTATTTATATTTTTCTTAAAAAACTACCCATTAACTTATTTATGAATGTAAAACATATTTTTTACACATATATACACTTATTATTTTTATAACTAGGCTTATATTATGTTTCATGATTACATTAAAACTAATACAAAAAGCTGTAAAACAGTAAAAAAATAGTTTAGCATGTTCAAAGCTCATTCATTTAAGTAGAATTATATGAAAAGTTGACATGCAGTATTTAAAAAATGTATTTGAAGGTTGATTAAAATCCCAAAGTTTTAACTAAATTACTATGGATCTACCAATTGACTTATTCGAGGTCTGTGTGGTAAATTAGTTCAAATATTTGAGATTCATATTGTCTAACAGCCCTAAAAATCTTTAAAAGTAAAGTTTAATGGATTTGTGAAAAAATTATCACAAGTTAAAAAAATACTATGTTTTAGTTTAGGACTATAACAAGACAAAACATACTAATAAAATGCAAAAACCTAAGGAAAGAAATTGATTCAAAAGTTTTTTGTTTTATGTCACAATTTGAAGTTTTATCAAATTACTATGTTTAGTTTTCTAGCCTATTTTTGTAGCTCATTTAAAACTTCCAATGGAGTGATTTCAATTTCTCTATGTATGCATGCTCAGGAATGCCAATCCATTCAAGCGATCCTGAGGTAGGTTTTAGCCTTCGCAGTGTGGAAAAAGACCGTTCACTGGTGCTTGTGGTTACTGGGAGGGTTCCAATATTTTTAACAACACAAACATATTTGGGTATAAATTCTTGACACATTGAACAAGTGCATTGATAGCAGTTTTTTTTATAGAAACATCTTTGTCCACCAAAGAGCATAAGAATCAAATTCATTTTCAAAGACCTGAATTAAAAAGTATATATATTTGCTTATAGCTCAGAAATTATTGGTTGTATAAAAATATTTCAAATAAAAAATTTTTATCTTTAAGAGTACTACAATTTTAAAATGATAAGCTATTTTGTATCTCAAATAGTTGCGGAGAAATGGTGAAAATTTGAAAATTTCCCTTATGTAATATACCCTCAAATTCATTTTCATGAGAAATAGAGATTTGCCATCTTGTTTATACTGATATCGAGTGTCTAGATACAAAATTTAATCAAAAACGTTAAAGTGAATTTTGAGAAAATCGAATTTTTCTCTTTTTTCCCTCCAGTTAACTACCCTTAAATTTAATGTTGGATGTTTAATGCCAAAACCCCTCGGGGGGACCTTATGTTAACCCTATATACCAAGTTTGAGCCCAATCGGTAAAATAGTTTCGGCTTTATCCCAAGTCACAGAAAGAGAGATAGCTGGACAGACAAACAGCATTGCAAAAAACTACTTTTTTTTTGTTTCAGGGGGTCATTAAATGTCAACATTTATCAAAATCTCGAGTTTGATTTTTTGATGATCACAATATACCTTCTCTCCGAGGAACAATAGAAAGTAATTATATATTTGAGACTGTGAAAGGATTTCACCTGAAGGCAGCAGACTTGAAACTAATAATTTCCCTATGATTTACAATTGACTTAACATGTGATCATTGAATGGTATGAAGCGAGACTTACAAAAATATTCCTGTGTAGTCTCAGCAGGCACATTAATATGAAGCAGTTCTTGGCCTTGTCAATTCTGTTATAAGTGCTTCAGCTTTTTGTAAGTCGGCTCAAACATGTTCTTGAAGGTTTCATGTGATGTTTTCGTAGTTACAATATAATGAATGTGAATGAGTGCAGAAACAAGGTAACTATAAACTGATTGTAGTGCCAAACTCACAGGAAAAGTGCAAGTAAGAAATCTGCAGTGTGTAAAGTGAAACTAAGAAACTTGCCTGGCAAATATAATTAGTGAGCATTACAGCAGCTGAAGAAGAATCCATGTCTCCCCATGTACTCATTTCATTTAGAGAATGGTACACAGAATCAAGACCGTGTGATGCTCTACCCATCTTTTTGGTGAAAGTTTCATAATCTTTTTCTTTTAGATTTTTCAGCATATTCTATTATCATTCTTTATCTTTATCTTTATCTTTATCATTCTTTTAAGCGTGTTAAAGAAACTAAAGGCTTTTTCCATCAATCCTAATAAGTTCCTTATAATTTCCACATCTGTGGCATTTCCAATAGCCAAGTTAAAGCTATGAGAAGAACAATGTACATAAAGAGCTTGCGGGAATAAATCTTTTATTAGCTTTTGTACACCTTTAAATTTTTCACTTAGTGAAGCTGCCCCACATATCCTTGACCTTGTAAGTTTGAAATCTCAATGCCTAACTTTTCAAACTATCAACAAGCTTATCAACTAGTGCCTGACCGATCTATCTGTTAAGTACAAATTGCAAAAATTGTTCACACAGTTTTGACTCACTTTCCTCAAAATATCTCACACACAGTGAAAATTATTCAGTTGTGGAGCTATCTGTAGTTTTGTCTGCAAAAATTGAAAAACACCTAGTTGCATTTACTTTCGACCAAATTTTATTCAATATAATATCATTGCGCAAACTCAAAATCTGAATTTGTATGTTCTAACTTATATATTTAGAATTTTTAGAACCCGTTTGAAAATGTACTTCTAAATCTTCATCACCAATATCAATACATGATCAAAGTATTGCATGGAAATTACCTTCATTTTCTTCGGGTTCATTGTGGATTGAAAATTTACGAATGCAGAGATATTGATTGTCTTTCACACTGAACAACAGTTTTTATGATAGGATTCAAACTTTTCTGTTTAATTCAGCTTGAGCCACTTTTCCTCTATCAATATGTTTGTCGACAGACATTCACTTGCCTTGGCTTATTTGAAGAAGTTGTTCAAAAGTAATGCATTTGAATTGTAACTGGTCTTTTGATGACTATCAAAATAATTACATGCATGTTTCTATTTTGAATAAACACATAATATTAATTTCCCCAACGCTTGTCCACCTGATTATCCTACTTCTAGAGGTGCAAAAAATTTGAGGTATTTACAATAAGCAGAATTCTTCGCTCTTGAATACACCAGTTCTACCTATCAAACCAAATATAAAGAAATCGTCATCAGCATTTTTCATTGCTAGTTGTGACAGAGAAGTCAAAGCTATTTTTGGGTTGCCAAATAATTTGAAACTTGTCTAACTTTGAATCACTGGAGAAATTCCTACACACACCTTTAATAACTGCTATATTATAAGCAAATTTTAGCATTAAATCTAAAGTTAGTTTTTTTTGTAAGCTTTGTTTCTTACTAAGTTTTTTATTTTATTTTCAGTGATGTATTCTATTTCAAGCTATTTAAATTTTCAAAGCTTAAAAATCAATGTTAAATAAAACAGTAATTTTTTTAAATATCTTGGCTAGTGATTTTTTATTATATTTAAAAATTTAAAAAGTATATATAATTATATAATTGGATTAGCAAGTATGTTAGCTAGTTTATGTAAAAATTTGAGTGCAAGAAGTTCAGACTAATAAGTTATTAAAATGTAAACAAACTCCTGCATTTTTCAGGAAAATAACTTGGCACTTTTAGCACATTTTTTTGTCATTTCTCTTGGCACTCAAAGGGTTAACTCAAAGCCGACTTCCTTTTCACCGGCAAACCAGCCAATGCCAAAATGCCAAATATTATAGCATTTTTGCTAAGGGGTGATTAAGTTTTGCTTCCTATTTTTGTTCTTAAATGTAGACTAATATAAATGATAGATGTTTTTAAATCCAGGGATTAAATTTGAAGAAAATACTGTTAAATGATCATAAGATTAGAGAAATCATAAAGATAAAAGTATGTTTTATTAATTATATACCAAATTTTGTATTTGATGAGAGTGGAAACTATAAATAGAAAATGTGGCCCAATTGATCTGCTTTATATTTATAAAAGCTTAATTTATTGAAAATGTCAAACAACATGAATATAGAAAATAACTAGATGGTGTTTATGTCAAATTTAAATGGCAACTCCCTTTTTTTGGCTGTTACCAGGGATAATAGATTGGCTGTCATTGAAAATATCAAGAAAAAAATTGATCACTTTATTTTAGAATCTTAAACATGATTTTTCTCTAAGTGTTACGTTATGGACTAAAACGTTACAAATCAACTTACCATTTGACGGGCTGTGTTGTAATCCTGGATCGCTGACCACGGACATTATCACTAAATTGGCCACTCGGCGTGACTATGTGTTCATGCAATGAAAGCATACCAGCATGGCAGAAGATATAGACTAAAGTAATTTAACGGAGCTCTTGTCCTACGTAAACCCGATTCAACATCGCGTGTTATGTTCTCCCCTCATTCTCACACCTCTCTCCTGCCTTGTTCTCATTGGTACCTTACGCCCTGTTTGAGAATGTATTACCTTTTATGGGCATGTTTTAGGTTAGAGAGAGAATATCTGACCCTATATATTGGCCGGCTTTAATTGTTTATGACACACTTGGTTCTAGGTGGCTATGGAGGCCATTCGTCGGGTAATCATTTCTTGTTTGCGCTTCATGCATCTCTATATTAGAAATAATTGCTTATATGTGCTTCATGCTTCTCTATGTTAGACAGAGAACTCCTTATAGATAGTTAGTGCATTATGCTTTTCATTTTAGGTGGGATTTTGTCTTTGACATGCATTTGTAAATTGGTATTAGCTAGCACTTAAACACTTATAATGTGCTTGTGCATTGTGCTTTTTGACATGTGTTTGAATTGTTAGTGCTTAACGCTGAGGATAGAGGGGCATTGCACCCTTGTCATGCGTTTCTTATTAGTATTAGTTAGCGCTTAACACTTGTAATTTAAGGGAGCATTGTGCTTTTTATCATGCATTTCTTATTAGATGGTGCTTAAAGCTTGTAATTTAAGGGGGCATTGTGCCTTTTATAATGCATTATTGTTTGTTGGCGCTTAACACCAAATTAGCTTGGCCTTTGCTTGTCTATTATTATTTCTTTTTGTTAACTTAACAATTTTAGGTTTAGTAAAGCAGTCAAAAAGTCTTTTTTAGCCTCTTGAAGAATCTAAACAAATAAAATGCAGTGGCTTTATGGGATAGCTATGAAAAAAATAAATATATAAAACATTTATCGCATTGAAACAGAAATGACACGAATTAGAATAACTGTGAAAACTAACTACTTACTTTTACATGCATTTGTCTGCTTTCCAATGGCTGGTTTCCATTCTAAATCATTATAAAAGTCTTCACATTTCTCACAGTTTAGTCCTTTAGTGTTGTGTGTACATTCACAACGGCCATGTACCATATCTGGAATAGCTGCCACATTTGGTAATGGTAAACAATGGGATGCATGCCCATAGCATGAACATGATCCTCTTACTATCATATGGTTGATAGCATAATAATACTTTTCCTGAAAAATTTAAAAAACTAACATTTGGTTGAGTTCCTATACACATAATTGCAATTAAAAATAAGTTTATTACTATTTTATAGATGCGTAACTATAAATCTTAATTTATTTTCTGATATTCTAGAATTTTCCCAAAAATGGGTCTTGTTATTAATTATATACTACAATTTAAAGATTCATATAAATTAAAATTTGGAATTTTATCCACGTTAAGTTTCATATACCTTTTACTGGAAAAGGGATAAGTTATTTTTTGTTGGTTTTTGTTTTGTGTAAATATCCAATACTTTAATCTGTTGAATTACTAGCCTGTATTTCCTGTCTGTCGTCAAGAAGATCATCTCCCAGAGTGTGAAGTTTGGTAAAATTAATTCTAAGATTTGTCATTTTAAGAAGATTTTGAACTTGAGGGGAGTATGGATCATCAATAGGCAGATTTGGAGGTAGAACTCGGAAGATAATCTATAAACACAATGAGCATAACACAAGTTTAATCATATAGCAGCCCAGAATTCTGGAATTGATTTTTAAAATTGTTGAAAATGATCACACAAAGGATGAAAATTGTTATATTTATATGACTAGTGAGATAAATATGGTCGAGAGCTGTCCAAATATTTTACTTGTGCTATTTTTATATATTATTTCCCTTTGCAATTAGTAAAGGCCATTTTAGTTTAGTTTAATTACTCCTAACATTCTTTTCATGCATGCAAAGACATGTTCAATAACATAACATAACATAAAATATTGCTTAGCTTCAGAAGATTTTGAGGAACCAACTTTTTAAATTTGCAATTTTGAACATCTTGACAATCTTATAGTTTACATCATATATCTGAAACTGACGAAAAAAATTTCAAAACTTATCTTTGCTGCCGAAAATATGACATTATACAGATTACATTAATGTTATTTCCTGAGAAGTGTTATAATCAAAATAAAATTCTCAAAATATTAAATATTCGAGTAGAAAAAATGCAACTCAACACATTGAATACAAGCTAGTCCTCATAATGGGATCAACCTTGACACCAAAATTTTTGAAACCATTATGAGACAGTACCCAGGTCTTGAGGCAGAATAATGTGGTTTTCAAATAATTTATAATGAAAATATTGCTCCCCTAACAAGAGTATACTTTCCTATTTGTTAGTGATACATGGAGATTCATGTGGAGTATGTGATTATTGGTTTATTTTTTGTTGCATGCGCAAAACGTTTTATTACCCGTTCAGGCAATTCACAATGTGAATAAATTATTAGATCATATTGTAAAGTGGTCAGGGCTCTAGACCATTTCTTTTACATAATTAAATTAGTTTGCTATTGTTTACATGTTAATATGATCATACTGAAAGAACTAAATCTATAATACATTATTGTTTTCCATTTGTCTAGGCCTAATTTAAGCTCTATGCTAGGGTCAAATGTTTAATTATAAGAAAGTGGGGTTTAATATTAATTATAAATTGTCTAAATCTTAACCAAAGTTGTAAGCAATATATGTTTTAAATTTCAATTCATTAACTTCATTTTTCGGCCTTAACTTTTAAATCTAGTACTTTTACTTCTCACTTGCTTTTTAATCTTATCTGTACCCGGAAGCTGAGAGGTGCACCTGTGTCTTGCACGTGTGGCCTCACAGTGGAAAGGGAAGGTTTGGCGCGAACAGCTAGCTAATCAGCACCTCCGATTAAGCATCTGTGTTTGACCCTATGTAGAAGGGAAGTGTCAGATGCAAGGCACTTCCCGGTCAGCACGCGAGTTGAGAGGACGTGTATTGTAAATTTCTTTTCGTGTGGATAAAAGCGTGCGTAGAGATGGGTGGGAGGAAATCTAGACCATGTGGCTAAATGCCCACTTCATTAACTATTTAATCATCTTCATGTACCGAGTATTTTGGTTCTTCTTTATATTAAGTAACCCGGTGAAAAATGTCTAAAATGTTTATATAAAATAAAACTTAAAACTTCTACTTTACAAATTTCCACTTATTTGATCGGCGAGGTCCTCTACCCCCACCAATAAGTTACTAACCCCGAGATGCTCTACCAAACACCCTGACTGCCTTGGACCTATATAACAACAAGCTGAGAAGGTGAGGAAGAGAGGCGACTAGCTACAATATTTCATAAATAGAATGTTAAATACAAGTAGTAGGTCTGTAGACTTTTTGATGTGCACCAACCTCCTTAGTTGGAAAATAGCCAACTGGAAAGCCGCCATGAAATAAATTATAAGTATTATATTTTGCCAACACATTATGCCAGAGTTGTGAGGGAAGTAGTAGTAAAAATGTTTATGATTGCTCGAGTAACTTTGAACAAACCAGTATCTTACAAATTCTCAAACATAATATAAAAATAATGTTATGTAAAAATTATTGAGATAATTCTTGTATAGTCAAATGAACAAATAAAAATTGAAAACTTTTAAGCGTTGTCTTTCAAAATTCACTAAAATGTGGTCCTTTAAGTTATATGATTGAACTCCTGTAAATATCCCTATAACAAGGAAAATATACAGGTACATATATCATCTGCATGACTCAATGAAATTGTCTGAGTTTATTAGTTTTAATTTATTATTTAATTATAATTTAATCATAAGAATCAACAACACCTAGCTAATATTATCGAATATTTAAACTAAATTGTTCTTTCATATGTCAAGAATTGTGATCAAACACATTTTCATAATCATTTCCTACTATAATAGATATCACAAAAGACTGATTTGACAAAATATAGTTAAAAAGTCAGTATTAAATAGATATTGAATTAATATTATTATTTGAATGTTTCAGGCAACTTTATTTGATCAAGTCATTCTATGTAATAAAATATATCATGGATTCATCATGGTTTCACTATGACAACTAGGTTGCATTTAAAATTAATTTTGATTTAATCTATGAATATTTTGAGTCTTCAAAACTAAAATATGATTTTAAAGGTGTTTAGGTGTCTCATTAAACTGCACTAAAGATGTTCAAGCTAGTGTTGAATTATTTTCAAAAAAATTTTTTTTGTAGGAAAACTATTTGTACTAACATGACTAAACAAACTTTCATTTGAAAATAAACACCGTCTCTAATTTCTCATTGTTAAATAAAAAAACTAATATATTTATTAGAGTTTTAGTGATTTAATAGTAAAATTTCACTAAACTTTAATAAATACACCAAAGTTGTTTTAACAACAGTCAGAATGTTATAGAAGGTTACCATCAATATTTATTTTAGATCAAAATCTTAAGAGTCCCTAAAGCATAAATGGTTTTCCAACAAAAATAAGTGTAAAAATAATTCTACACTCACTTGAATACATTCGATGCCAATTTGACAAACTAATTTAAAATTATAAATACAAAAAAAAAAAAACTGAATAAAGGAATTATTTAATGAATATCCCTGCATGCTTCCACAAATTAGCCTGCATTCATTATTTAGATTATTTAGTAAATTTTTCACTGCAGGTTAAAAAACAACAATGATTTAATTTATAAAATAGCTTTTCTAATTACTCTTTTGGACAGCTTAGAAAGCATGGGTTTAGAAAATAATCTAGCTTACCTCTCCATCAGTAGACGGTGCCACATTTGAGTATCTTGACTCACAAATTACATCTGTGAGTGTATGTGGACTGTGTTTTGGTACATTTGGAAAAGATGCATCACAATTGTATGCGAAATAACGATACACCTAAAAATGTAAATACAAACTTATTTCATCATTGAGATTAAATAAATATGCATACAAAATATTTCTGAAAGTTTGTTTAACTACATTCAATTTTAAAATAAATAGCCAAAATTATAAATTAAGTTAACAATAGTGTTGGTATGTAATTTATGAAAGCTACATTAGTAAAATAATTACCATCAGATGGTAAATTTAAATGTTTCATAAACTACCAATTTTAAACAGTGGACCTTTCCCTTGATATTTTACTCATCCAGCCCTCACATAAATTGTGATTAAAACGTGTTTACAATGTTCATACACAAAAATAACCATTTATGTACCAAAAAACAAATTCACTTGTCCAATTAATTTTTAGATAAAACAAAAGTTAATTGAAGTTATTGTTTTTGAATAGAATAATACGTCAATCTAGCTAAATAAGCATAACAAGTTTATTTTTTCGAATCTCCTTTATGGGCCTCTTAACAAAGACCCTCAATACCTTTTAATATGATTTACCGCTCATGTTTTTACTATACTCTTGTGACATGGAGTCGTAACTCCAGCTTGTGATGGTGCTATTAGACTGTACATAAAGTTTTACACAAGTTACAGGGAAATGTTAAAAATTATTGTGTGGTATATGATGTCAGCTATTTTTAATTATTTTAATAGCTGAGCATGTGTTTATGTATATAGATTTTTATTATTATACTTATATATATATATAATATATTATATTGTAAGAGTTTTGTTGCAATAGATTTTCACAAATAGCACTGAACATGTGTTATTTTTAGCATATCAAGTACAAAATTGATATCATAAAATTTGCATATTAAAAAGATTAAGCAATTTATGTCATAACAATATTATTACTTTAAAAAAATTAGTTTTAAAAATATTTGATGGCAAGGTGTTGAACTAAGTTTGAAAACATTAAAAAAAGAAGAAGAAAATTCACCAAATAGGCTTAGTTGAAGTTGACATATTGTCCACAAACAGATAAGCAGAAACTGGATGAATAGTGGCAGGCAGACATAAAGGCAATATGTTTAGAGATATTTCAAACACAAGACTTTTGGATGATGGTTTGCTTGCATCTATATAAAACCCCAATAAATTGTAGACAATTTAATTTGAATTCACTTTCATAATATTGTCTTAGTTTCTATAAGACTTTACATTTTGAAGTGTATGACATAACTTGTTGCTTCAAAAACCTAATTGTGTAGGGGAGGATTTTAGAAAATAAAATTTAAAAAAATAACGAATACCCTCCCAGTCAAAGAGGGGTCCGGGGATTCAACCCCAGAAAATGAAAAGTGAATGCCCCTATAAGCTATTTTGAGAGGTCCTCATATGGAAACATTTTGAAAATTATACTCTTTTCCAAGATTGTTGCAGTGATCCTCCAAAAGAAAATGTTTAGATTTGTATACCCCTAAGAGATATTAGGAGTTGTCCTCGCTTTTAAATTCCAGACCAATAGCCAAATTTTAGCACTTTTACTGGGATTTTTCCTGATGCATAAAATTCAAGCATAATTCCCTGTTTCCCTGCATAGTGTCTGCAAAACTTTTTCTATAAAATTCCTTGACTTTTCCAGGTTTTTCCAGACAAGATTAAAAAGATTCCTTACACAACCTTTTTGTAGTTTTTATTTGTGAATGGCAATTTTTCTGTTTGTTATATTGTATAGTGATATTCGATTTTATTGTGATATTTGCCAAGTGACTGGGCATCAATTATAATGATATTTGCCCGTGATTGGGTATCAATTATTGTGATGCCGGCTTCTAAATGATGATTATGCGGATGTGGATCTGTGTATGTCTTACGGTGAGAAGTAATTAAAACAATACCGGGTTCTATGATGATGACATGTGCATGCCTTGCTGAACACTTGTACACGGCTATGTGATCTGATTATATGTAATTCTTATTCTTATGAAATGATTAAAACTTTTAATGTTGCACACGATTTATTTAGATGATTACACTTTCGGTACTGTAGATTTGATATTAAAGTGATACAGTTTTTGTTCATTTATGGACTGACTCAGAGAGCCAAATCTATGCAATTCAAAGTTATGTTTTTCTGTATGGATTCATACACACAAGCTGCTTATATATGACTTACCCCTTGCCTCTTGGACCCCTTGTCACCCGTGTTAAAACTAACTGATAGGAGAACTCCTGTCAACCTGATGTTGTGAAGGCTAGTTTCCTATTGGGTAGAGGGAGCCTGCATGTCACATGATTTTAAAATACAATGGAGTTGGTCTTTTAAAGAAAGAAAGTTTTAAAATGCAATACATTGAAATTACTTCTGAAAACGCATGATTCTCCATGGATGAAGTATCAAAAGGAAACTTTGCATACAATTCTTTAAAGAAAAATACACTTCATCCATGACTTTTTGAATATATGAGAGGGGTCCAAAACAGTATCATTACAATTGATCACATATTTCAAAAACAACCCTAACATCTACTAAACACCAACATACTTATAATCTATTTTTAAAATATGTTATTTGATGTTTAAGGTATTATTTATGGCCCTGTGCAAATGTGTTATAAAAGAAAGCATATTTTCCCTCTTATTTATTTAGGCAATGCATTTTTTTAAGACTGGGAAACAAAATCTCTTACTTTTGTTTGTATGTTTAGGTGCATAATTAGATAAGTGTTTAAATTCTCTAACTTTTCCTTATTTTTGCTTAGATTCCTGACATTTTCTTGGCATCAAAAAATTCCCTCACTTTTCCATGTTTTTTGTATCCTGGTCAGTGGCCACCCTGTATGAATAAAGGAAGAGATGGTATAGTGCTTACCATAAATATAAGGATACTTTGTGGGAAAAAAAACCATAACCTCAATATTACAATTAATTGCCTGGAAACAATTTTAGAGTATTCCAGTGTTCTTTAGTAGTCGAGTGGCCCACCTTTATTATGTTTGCAATCTCTTACACGCTTTGGCATGGAGTTTATTAGATTGTTATACTCCTCCTTGGTGATCTGACGCTACAGGCTAAGGACCTGTCATTTGAGTTCCTCCTTGTTCTGGTTTTTTTTTCTTAATCAGTATGTACCCCATTGTGTTCCAAACATTTTATATTGGGTTAAGGTCTGGGCTCCTTGCAGGCCATAGAAAAACCTCAATGTCATGTTCTTCCAGACATGTTTTGGTGACCCTCAACTTGTGAGCTGGAGCATTATCCTGTTGGAAGATTCATTTCTTTCCGAGCAAGTTGGATACTGAGGGTAGCATCACATCTTCTAAAGTTTGACAATATCGAGTGCTGTTGATAGTTCCCTTAACGATTTTGCATTCCCCAGGGACCTCTGAGGTTATGCAACCCCATATCACTAACACAATGCTGCCCTGCTGGACAGCACATGCACGAAGAAATTTATCTGTTAGAGTTTGACAAACTCAAGACTCTGCGGCGGCGGGGGAAAAGCTCGAATCGACTCTCGTCACTGAAGACAACTCGTTGCCAAGCAGACTTGTCCCATCCAAGCCTTTCTGAGCACCCTTGAGCTCTTTGCTTTCTCTGATCATCGTTTAACAACGGTTTTCGCAGGGCGTAAAGAGAAGATAGCCTGACATCATTAAGTTGACGTGATGCAGTCATGATACTGATATCAGGACCTTTGTCAGCCTTAAATTTACTCAAAATATCATCAAGACTAGCTTTTTTATTGTTCTTACTAATATTTACAAGTTTTCTATCCTCCAATGGTGAAATTTTCTTAGGGTGGCCTGACTTGGGTCACTCAGCCACAGTCTCAGTCATGGAAAAAATTTTTACTGTCTGTTCAACACAACCTCAAATCTCTCAACAAGAAACACCAGCGATTTGCTACATTATTTTGTTTCAGTGCTACCAACCCTTCAGGGTAGTAAAAATACCTCAGATGATTGAATGGTGCCTATTTAAAATATTTTGAAAAATATAATTTCAAAAATGTGTTTTTGTCTTTTTTTCAATGGTTTTTAAGAAAAATTGAGAGCCTTACCACACATGTAATATTAGTTTTTTTTCACTAATGACTAGTGTGGTCCAGAATGGTGGCATTAAAAGTCTACCTTATAGTCAAATTGCATTGACATCTAGTAATTATTAATTTTTATCTTTTAAAAACATGTTTTATATGTGGGTTCTAAAACACAAAATTTATCATAATATTTTTAAATTTTAAGCTAAAGAGACCAATTTTTGACCAAAATGTAGAATTTCTATAATTATTTTTACATAAAACAACAATGAAGATCATAACAAATATTTAATAACACAGTCCTATAATTAACTTTTGAAGGGTGTCCTTATATTTTTGGTAAGCATTTTGATATTTTGAATGATACACAATCTGTTAAGAGCAGAGATAAATATACATATTTTAGGACAAGTTTTTGCATGAAATAGATTTGTGTTGACAGCCAAAATGCAATACTGAGCTAGCTTCAAATGAAATAGGATCTGATTTGCAACACTTTTAAAGATATAAGTGCAGCCAAGTACAATGACTTGATTACATCACTTCAGTAGATTCCTAAGCTGTTTCAAAGCTGTTACAAATACTTGCCATTTGCAGTTAATTTGAACAGTTATACAGATATTCAGACCAATGTTTAACATCATTGAAAGAGAATTTCATCTTAATTGTTGTGCCACATTTAAAAAAAAATTATTAGATGCTAATAAAAAAAATAAAGATAACTGTGTAATTTAAAATCTCAACAAAATATCTACTGTACTTTGTGTTGTGTTCATTTTGTAGTAATGTGTTGCGATATGAATAAATATCCATCTAGTGTATACATAGCAAACATGTTTATGATTCCATAGTTGCTAATGAAGTGTAAACCCCGTGTGTATATAGTCTTTGAATCTGGGTTGAAAATATGTCTGACTAACCTTTGTGTTTTGTGTGTTATAAAATATATTAACAGACATGTTATAGCATTAATACACTCCTAATGCGCACTTTGCATCATAATGTATGAATGTAAAATTATGTT
The DNA here is from genome assembly GCA_033556935.1 of Timema podura. Lineage (NCBI taxonomy): Eukaryota > Metazoa > Arthropoda > Insecta > Phasmatodea > Timematidae > Timema > Timema podura. The sequence goes on along the minus strand of JAVRXN010000010.1, from coordinate 119,282,137 downwards.
TTAGAAAGGATAAGAAGCAAATTTAGATTAAGAAATTAAAACATTTATTAATATTTTAACTTGGCATTACATTTTTTTAAATACAAACATGGAAAATTGCGCACATAAATTTTAGTTTGAGTATATGGTTAGAAAAAAAAACTTTCTATATTTTTTTATAAGCATTGTATTATATTTTATTTAAATGTAAAAAAAGAAACTATTGTGAGTTAAAGACTCAGTAGAAAAGTAAACCATTGTATGTAAGTTATTTAAATAACCAAAAATATATTTTAATGATATATAAATATCATAGTTAGCATTATTTAAATATCATTTGGTGAATAATGCTTGTTAAGTGATGGAATGGCAATCAGAAAAAATATATTATCCTTTTTTTTTGTTAAAAGACTACTTAATAAAATAATGTGTGTCGTGTTAGAGACTTGTAAAGAACAATAGCAAGTTATTTTAAGCATAAAGTATTGAGGCTTCATTTTAGGGTCGATATAATTTAAAAAATTTATTAAAATAATTAAGTTATGTCGCATTAAAAGTGTATGGTTTAAAATAGATAAATTATAAAATTCTAAGATTGAAACATAAAGTTACTTTTGTTTTTGTCTTTGCTCAAAAAAAAGAATAAAGTATTTAAATATAAAGGTAAATATCTGTGTGAGCTCCAGTCCAGGTTAAATCAAATAATAATGCTGATTATCAATCAGTATAAAATTTGAATAATCAAGCTAAATGTTTTGTGTTTTTTACTATAGAAAGATAATTTTACTAGCACTATTCACTTATTTATTAAGGATAAATAGTAGTATACAAACCTGCCATGTTTTTCCAAAGTCATAAGATCTTTCTATCAGCATAGCTGCTGGTCTGAAGGTTTTGAATGTGATAATTAAGTGTGTGAAATGAAACTCTGCTTCTAAATCTAATTGAATGGTAACATTTTCAACTCCATTTTCTGATTGCCACCAGGAGCGTTTTTCTGTCCTGAAAATTACATTTTACCGATGAAAATATCCAAAAATTAATACATATAGATTTTTTAAAATTATTTTAATATACCCTTAATTCTAAAAACGTAAAAATAAAAGTATTCATGGATATGAATCCTGATAGTTAGAAAAAACTATTATAGAAGACTGAAACAATTTATCATTAATGACTAAGGCCTAATCATCATTTTATGAATCACTAATTATTTTGACTATAATAAATCTTTAAAAAAACTTTGCCGTATGCAATAATGTATATTTTTTATTTTGTTACATGTTCTTCTTTATTGTTGAAAAAAGTAATGTCATGATAAGTATATAATGTTAATCACTGTTTCTCTTAATACATACCTAATCATGCTGTTCCCTTGTGGGGTAGGCAAGAAACTGTGCATATAGTTGAAAAAACAACTCCGTACTTAATCCATCCTCACTAACTTTCTACACACCTCGCTATCATTGTATACTCTCTTCGCTTCAACAACATCCATACACCAAGTCATATATGCAATTTTATTCTATAAACTCTTAATGTTTCTTTTCCACAGATTTGTCTACAATATTTAGCCATCTCTTACATGACCTACCCCTTCCTTTTGACCCACACAATCCACTTTCATATATTTTCTTCATCACTCAATCCATACTCATCCACTCAAAATGCCCAAACAAACATAAGTTACTTTTTTCACATTGACCTATTGGATTCCCTTTCAAACCGCACTCCTTCAGCACCCTTTCATTAGTGACTCTGTCCATACAAGTTTTTACACATACATTTCTTAGATATCTCATTCTAGCCCCATTTACCTTGCCCTTGTGTTTCTCCTGATAAACACATGCTTCACACCCATAAAACAATGTTGGCGTTAATACACTTTTATATACTGCCATCTTTTCCTCTTTCAATACTACTCCATTCTTTGCAATAATACACATACATCCAACTACTCTCTGAGATGCAGTCACCTGTCCGTCAATTTCACCATCTATTCTTCTCAGATACACAAGATTATTCACTTGTTCTAACAGTTTTATATTTATACTAAGCTGACAACCATTTCCTGATCCATCCTTATCAAAAACTATCACCTTAGTTTTGGAGAAATTATATGAAGATCCATTTGGTCTGTCGCCACATTCAAATTATTTAATGGATGGATTCTGCAAGTAATTTTCCTTCTCAGCCATTAATACAGCATCATCTGCATATCATAGCACACTCACATTCACATTGTCCATATGTACACCAACTGCCCCCTCACAATCTTTCCACTTACATTTATCCATAAATACATTAAACAACCAGGAAAACATAGCACAAACTTGTCTAACACCCTGTTCAATGTTAAAACATTCACCCAACGCTCCATCCACCTTAACACAAGCTTTACTTCCATAATACACAAGCATTTTTGCATTTACTAACCATGCATTCACACCATACTCTCTCAAAACAACAAATGCACAATAAACTTTATTCTCTACTTCTATAAATTTCTCAATCACTTGTTGCGTTGCAAATATCTGGTCCATGCGACCTCTACCTGGTATTAAATTATACTCCATACCCCAAATTTTGTCCAAAGTTTTTTCAAGCTCCCTCTCAATTAAGACTCTGTCAAAAACTTTGCCTGGAATACTCAACCAACTAATTGCCCCATAATTTTTACATCCCCTCTTAATGCCTTTCTACAAAGAAACAATGACAGCAATCTTCCAGTCATTAGGAACATTCACAATCCCAGCACACACAGTGAACAACTCACACAATCTGGCAAGTAATACCGTGGCCCCTACACTTAATTATTTCACTTGTGATCCCATCTACACCCCCAGCTTTGCCATTCTTTAACACTTTCATAGCTTTTAACACCTCAATCTTGTTAATTCTTTCACTCTTTATAACAGTTTCCCTATTTTCTGCTACTTTCTCTATGTTTTAGCAGTACATTTGGTCAAAATACAGTACTCCCTCCATAGCTCTCTTATACTGTTTTCATCACAGATCATATCACCACATTCATTATGAATGCCATAGGTCTTTCCTTGCACTCCTGGTTTTTCTCTTTACCCACTTCCAGAACACCTTATTTCCTTCAAAATCATTCTGCATTCTTTCTCCTTCTTTTAATCTCGTTTGCTCCTTACTATCCTTTATTACTTTCTTCACATTCATCATTTTCTCTTTGTATGTGTCTCACAACCTCTTAAGTTCTGTTTCACTCTTCACAGCAATCATTCCTTTGTATGTTTCTTTCTTTTCTATCACAGCTTCTTTCAGCTGTTCATTCCACCACGCATTTCTTTTTAAGGTTCCCACCATTGCAGATCCACACATATCTTTCACGCTATCAACTACAGCCTCTTTTATTCTGTACTCTCATAAAGCTACTTTTTCATCCAGCAATCTTTGATATTGTCCTCTCACCCTTTTATCCTGCAATTATTCCATATTCACTCTTACTTGCTCAATACTCTTGCGCTGCTTCCTCACCAAATTCCTACCTAATTCAACTATTGAGTTCACTAGGAAGTGTTTGTTCCACATTCAGCTCCTCGCACAGCCCTAGTACTCTTTACTTAACTTCTAAATCTCTCATCAAACACCACGACATTAATCATCGTTCTTGAATCACCCCTTTGCCATGTATACAAGTGAATATCTTTGTGCTTAAACAATATGTTCGACATAACTAGACTTTTTATAAACACAGGCTCACTAACCATTCATCCACACCTGACCACAGTTTCACACTACCATTAACTGTCATCAAAACAGCTTTCCCTTTCTGCTTGGTTTTACGTACACACAGAATATCAATTCTTCTTCCAATCATTTCCTCTAATAGCTCATTCTCTATGGCACACACTACTCTCACATTCCACATTCCTGTTTTCCATGTTCTCACAAGCATATCAACAGATGGTCTCCTCCAATTTTTTTTTTTTTTTTTTTTTTTTTTTTAGCACCACGTCTTACTACCCGTTCGGGTTATACGTTTAAGTACTAATTACTCTAATGGATTAGGAATTGGGAGGGTTGAATTTTTGAGGAAGTGAACCCGCATTTGCGTGGAGGGAGAGTGGAAAACCATTTAGGAAAAACCACCCCCAGTTCACCCGACCGAGATTCGAACCTCGATCTCCCCATCCTCGGCGGTCGAGCTCAACACGACTAGCGCGTTAGCCAACTACGCCACCGAGGCGGGTCTCCTCCAATTTAAACCTCAGCTGCCCATCATAGCTTTGTTCATATGAGGCTATTATTTCACAGTTTCTTGTGGATCAGGTAACTAGCCTTGATCATACCCTCACACAAGACATTATTCGCTGCTTACAGTAAGGATGCTGTAATAATCGGTGTTGGCACAATTTAGCCAGTTTACCACAAGTACAACTGTTAATTAGTCTCACCCTGAGCATGCTTGCAGTGTTCCATCAAACCACTATCCCTTCTATAGCGTGTTCTGTTAGTCATTTGATATATTGTATTTGGATATGAGCATGAAATTTGGCACAGACTATCTATACTATGACCTTGTTTAAACGCCATTGGGACACAAATGATATCATCCCAGGAGGGGAGGGGGTCGTGGAAGGGGGCAAAAGTGATTAGAAAACTTTTTTTCCTCCTTTGTGTAGAAAACTGCACGTTTTATAACAAAAAATGTTTTAAACAAATAATGTTCATCATATAACTATCTATAATAAAGGTAGACATCATTTTTGTGATCTAATAAGCTGCTAGACGAAGAAGCAGAACGTAGATTATTGGCTGCTTTTGTTGCTGGTTTGACAGGTAATGCTGGAACACAGGTTTGTTACCGGTTGCCTACAAACTTGAAGTAGGCAATACAAATCGCAGAGACCGTTAGCAAGACAGATGAAGCTTCAAACATCCACCAGTCCTCTAGAGGAAGTGGATCACAACAATCACGTGCGGAAGGACAGCAAGTCTTCCGGGTCAGGGATTGAAAAAAGGAAGCCAGATTTTGCACATAATGTATTTATTCTTTACATTGAACAAGAAATCAAGAAATGAAGTAGTTAGTAAAAAGCTAATGTATTTAATGTGCTCAATATCCGTCACAGCCACATAGTGAGGTACAGGGTAGACCATATCTCGCACACTTACAGTTCTTTGTACACATTGACTTGCAGTGGCAACAGATCAATTCAGAACAGTCTAATGAAGCTTCTGAAATGTTTGGCCATCTCCAAGTTCCACTGCCAAAAATCTTATTGTGTGACCAATACCCATAGTTTGTGCAGACACAATGGTGTCTTTATCATTTCCTTCACCATCGCAAAACAGGCATGTTTTGTGCATATCCACATACGGAATATCTGACCTATTCAATCGTTTTGATGTTAATGCCCTTTATTCTTCACTGAAATCTTGTTTGGATTTTACTTGGTTCAGCTTTTATTTATCATACTTGTTTCTGCAAGTCTTATGAAGTTTTGAATTATGTAAAACAAATGTTTCGGCTATGCCGCTACCCTCATCAAATTTAGGAAACAAAATACATTTGGTCAGAGCACCATGAGTCCAAAATCCCTTAAGATTTCCTGTTATTGCGCATAATCCATTCTCTGATGCATTAACTAGAATATGATGAGTGACCTTTTGGCATATTATGTATCTGTCCCATTGTATGGTGGAAGGTGTAGATATTAGTTAGGTTCTCTACAAAATTCAGCTTACGTTTGAATTTCAACATTTTACTATATATCTAACATACTATGAAACCTAAAATCAAAAACAAAATGGTGTTAGTATGTAATTATGATACGATTCAATATATTAGTAAATTTCCAACCTTTCTGCATTTTTTAATGCATATAATATTTTATATAAAAGACTTATGTTGCTGTCTTATAACTATCCCCACTAGCCCTCTAAATGATAGAAGACAAAGGTAAATCTTGAATATAGTGAAAAATAATATAAATTCTTTGTGTTAAAATTAAAAAGGTTTGGAACAAATGTGTGAAAATACGAGGTGTGGCTATTAAATAACCGGACTGATGCTGTTCTTAGCAAACTGCGAGCGTGCCGCGACATGTTTGAACATGACTGTGTCTGATGGTCCTTCCCCCACCCTGAGCTCGCTAGACAAGCCAGCAGGTCGCTCAGTTTGACTGTAGCAGTTGATTGAATTAGTCTACGCACTAGTGGCGCGTCGGAAAAATGCCAAGTGGTCAGCAACGGGTTAACCTCAAGTTTCTTGTTAAACTAAGGAAAATTGCCACAAAAGCTTATGCAATGTTGAAAGAAGTCTACGGGAATGATATTTATCCCGCACACAAGTTTTTGAGTGGTTTAAACGGTTTAAAGAAGGGCGTGAAACGACCGAAGACGATCGGCGCCCAGGACGGCCCTCAACGTCAAAAACGGACAAAAACATTGAAAAAATTGGTAAATTAATCCGCGCTGATCGTCGTCTGAGCACCCGAGGGCTTGCTCAAATGACAGGAATTGACAAAGAAAGTGTTCGACAGATTTTGCATGAATCATTTAACATGCGGAAGTTTTGCGCAAAAATGGTGCCGAAACTCCTCACTCCCGAGCAAAAGGAATCAAGACAAAACATTTGTAATGACATCCTAAACAACATCGCCACTGATCAAGATTTGTTAGACAAGGTTATTACTTGTGATGAAATGTGGTTTCTTACTTACGATCCCGAAACAAAGAGGCCATCCATGCATTGAAAGAGCCCAAGCTCGCCAAGGAAAAAAAATGCCAGGATGAGCAAATCCAAATTCAAAGCAATAATGATTGTCTTTTTCGACATTCGTGGCATTGTCTACGTTCACTGGGTACCCGAGGGTCAGACGGTCAATCAACATTTTTACATCGAGGTTCTGACGGCCCTACGTTAGCGTGTGAGAAGACGAAGACCCAATTTGTGGAAGACCAAGTCCTGGATCCTTCACCAAGACAGTGTACCAGCCCATTCTGCCTTGTCTGTGAAAGCGTGCCTCGCAAAATACGGCATCACCGTGTTGGAACATCCACCATACTCGCCCGACCTTGCTCCCTGTGACTTTTTTCTATTTCCCAAGGTCAAATCTGCGCTGAAGGGGACAAAATTTGAAAGTGTGGAAGCGGTTAAAGCAAAAGCGACGGAGGTTCTCAACCAGTTGACAGAAGAGGACTTCCAGCACTGCTTTCAACAATGGAAACGTCGTATGGAGCGGTGTAGGGATAGCCAAGGGGAGTACATTGAAGGCGATAAAACTTCTGCTGTAATTGGTGATGAATAAAAAGTGTTATGACTTCAGTCCGGTTATTTAATAGCCACACCTCGTATTACCATGTACGACTTCAAGAAAACTCCATAATATATCAAATGAACTGAGAGTAGACTAAATAACTTCACAAACACCAGTGTTTATACTGCCGTAAGAATAGGCTTACTTGTCAAACAAGTTGTCAGATACACTTGAAATAAAACTAATTATTAAAAACATCTATAAATATTTTGGCATTCTTATTACCACACTGTAAAATAACATAGACAATCACAATCAAACAGAATATCAGTAGCTAAGATACAAAGAGTGGTATGCCAAGGTCAAGCTACAATAATAACCAGTGTTGCCAGATGTTTTGAAAGATATTGCTGTATTTCACTGAGCAAAATGGTCGTTACTCAAGCCTATTGCAATTAAATTTTTTTTAAACAACAAAATGTTAATTTATCATTTTTTAATCTTATTCTCAAAAAGTGTATTGCTCCTCACCCTTTATGCAATACCTATCGCTGAAAAGGTGGAAATAAGTTGGGGAGTTTTTGCTTATTAAAAAAAAATATGATTTTTTGTCTTAAAGGATCATCAGAAAAAAAGTTATGTTAACCTTTATTATAGATAAATGTATGATCAACATTATCTGTTTAAAACATATTTTAATAAAAGTGTTTATTTTTTTTTTTAAATTTTACCGATGACTTTTGCTCCCTTTCCTTCCCCCCAGGGGGTGATATCATTTGTATCTAGATAGTTTTTAAACAAGGTCAAAGTAGAGATAGTTTGTGCCAAATTTCATGCTGATGTCCAAATATGAAACATATTTCGACAATTTTCTGACTAAAAGAACGCACTACTATAGTGTCTGCCTTCCCAGCCAGTATAATGTTGCCTGTGTCACTACCAATAGGGTGTAATATGGTGCACCGACACACATTAGATTAATTGCATTAAATATCTGACCCTTGGATTTGTTGATATTTGGGTACTTACTTAGGAAAGAAACGGTGGACTATATTTTCTACACCATGACTCAATCCTGGATTGTTCGCATTGTGAGGTCTTGAATCACACCAAAAGCATTTTTTTCTATCCTCTAGATGGGATACTATACAATATCGTACCTAAAAAATTAAGAACATAAAGATTAAAGTATCTTAATTTTTTACTCCCTCAAGACAGAAGAATATCTTTTCTCAATAATGATTTTAAAATTTATATTAAGATTTTGTTTTAACCTCCTTGAAATACTTCACTTTGATTAAATACAGTACCTACTTAAAAATATATCTTTATGATGTTTAGGAAATCATCATTATCATCAACTGTTTCCAGCCTGTGGCCGGTTTATAGTAAAATGCCTCCATCTTCCTCTTCTCACTAGAACACTTTCTGTTATCTGCTCTTCCCTTATCTTTCTCCGTCTTCCTTGCAGTATTTTTTCTGACACACTTCATTTCTATCATTCTATTTTGTATTCTCCCTTTTCCATCCTCATTACATGCCTATACCATCTTAGTCTTGCTTCCTCTACTATCTCATGTACTCCCTGTACTCCTACTCTTTCCAGGATAACTTAATTCCTAATCTTGTTTCTCCTTGTGACAGTTAACATGCTCCTCACAAACTTCATTCCCATGGCCTCCACTTTCCTAGTCTCTCTTACATTCACTGTCCATGTTTCTGCTACATGTGACAATAGGTACAAAGTACGCCCTGTACAACACTTCCTTACACTCCAAGGGCTATTCTCTTCTCCAGAGCAGGTCTCTTACACTCCTATATAACAACTCTCCCTGCTGTCCTCTTCTCAATAGATCCTCTCTACTTCCACCTTTCACCTCAATCACGCTTCAAAGATATTTTACGCTCTCCACATTTTTTTCAGCAATACCCCATCCAACTTTATAGCTTTACACTAGGCCTTATACTCTTCCTTGTCATTACCATCACTTCACACTTTGTCATGATAAATTTCATTCCACACTCTCACTTCCTCATTCCATTCTTGTACTTCCTCTTCATTCTCCCCCTAAACCATCAAGTCATCACCAAACATCATGACTTTTATTCTTTCCTCCCCGAGTTTTCCTGCCACTTTGTTCATGACCATTTCCATCACCATTACAAATATTACAAATATTTGAAACCACTTCGTCATTCCACTCTCCATCTTAACACAACTCCTGTTTTCCTCATACATGCTTTTCACTCTCATTACAACTCCTATTTCCACTTCGGCCACCTCCATCGCTTTCCAAACTTTATTTCTATCCCCGCTATCATATTCTTTCCCCACATCCATAAATTCCATTACTAAGTCTTTCCCATACTTACTATACTTTCCACCTATTTACCATCAGCTGTCGTATGGTAAAAAATAAGTTTATTGTAGACCTCTGTTCCCTAAATTTGTGCTGTTCCTCTCTCCACCTTCCTTTCATTTTATTTCTTATTCTCTTTTCCAGTATACAGTTTGGGAAATATGCTCCTTAATAGATAAGAGAAAAAAGGCTCCAAATTGAATGTTTCAACATGTGTCTAGAAATACTTCCTTGTAGAAATACAGTCCCTTATATAATATGTACTAAGAAAGGAAGGAAGATGCTGCAATGTTTGTCATCAGATATGTTTAGGCAATCCTTGGCCTGTGTCATTGTGTTGCTATAAAAAGTTAAAAATAAAATTAAGGAAAATGGAAGTTATTCTCTGTTTTCAAACTCATTAAATGAAGCTTATTTTGTCAATAAGAGGGTTACTAAAGATTTAATCTCGAGGAGTAAAGAATAGGAAGAATAAATAATTAGAGGAAGTTCACCCAAATTAGCATAGAATAAGGATAAGGAACCCTCCTCTCCTCTAGTACACTCGGTTGATATTCAAACCTTGATCTTCTTTCCTCTTGTGCACCTAATAAATATTCAAACCTAATTCCGCAACCCAATCAATTGTGAGCCTGATGCCTTAAACCAAACGACCACTGGAGCATCTAGTGAGATTTTTTGTTACACATTTGATTAATTGACTCAGGTACATTATTATCATACAATAACATATAGTCACTTATTAATGCACACAGTTCTCCCAGTACCTACTAATTTTAACTAGACTTATTCCATTTAATCAATTTTATTATTATTATTATTATTATTATTATTATTTGTTCTGCCTTACAACATGTTCATTCCTTTTGTCAGTGAACTTAGACCCCCAAAGCACCCTGTCCTCTGCCTCCTCCTTCAGCTCCCAGAATTTTCTTATTTCCTTAACCCTTTGAGTGCCAAGAGAAATGACAAAAAAATGTGCTAAAAGTGCCAAGCTATTTTCCTGAAAAATGCAGGAGTTTGTTTAAATTTTAATAACTCATTAGTCTATGAACTTCTTGCACTCAAATTTTTACATAAACTAGCTAACATACTTGCCAATCCGATGATATAATTATACATGTACTTTTTTAATTTTTAAATATAATAAAAAAATCACTAGCCAAGATATTTAAAAAAAAATTTTTTTACTGTTTTATTTAACACTAATTTTTAAGCATTGAAAATTTAAATAGCTTGAAATAGAATAAATCACTGAAAATAACATAAAAAACTGAGTAAATAACAAAGTTTACAAAAAAAACTAACTTTAGATTTCACGCTAAAATTGGGTTATGCATAGCAGCTGTTTCAGTGACCATCAACTTTAGAAGGGTTATAGTAAAATAAAGTCTAGAATAAATAATTGGGTTGGAATCAGAAGGGGTCGGTGAGAGGACTTCAAACCTGGTACTTTTGCATAAATATGAAGAGGTTGGGGTGGATTATCCTGATCTTCAAAATTTATTTCATCCCTTTAGGAATAACTGGTATTCACACTCGTGTCATCAATGTCAGCTGCCACTCCTACTTGATCCGATCTTTCAAGTTCACTAGAATATAATTCTTGTTCAGTTTCATTATTTACAAATTCAGAATCACTGCTTTCAGAATGATAAACAAATTGATCACTCTGGGTTGAGCTGTCAATAAATATTGCCAGTATTTCTGAGTCTTGAATCACAGCTTTCCTCTTAGTAGCCATGTTTACAAACAAGGCCAAAGATAAAAACTCATAAAGTAAAAAGGTATAAAATAATTTTCAGGTTCGATATATCGCAAAGACAAATAAAAGTAGCTTGAACATACGAGAATGCAATGGAAATAAAATCTACTCTATCTGTTGACTTAATACTGAACTAAGAGCTCGAAAATGAGGGATCGCTGTGAGCGACGCTGGCAAGTTTAGCAGATATTTCGTGCATCGCTCTGAGCGACGTTGGCACTCAAAGGGTTAAAGTCATCTAGTATTTGAATCCTCCTTATTTCTAAGCTCCTCTTTCCCTCAACCTTTCCTTCTATGACGTCGTGAAGAGGATAATTCCTTCAAAGGATGTGTTTGATCCAGTTTAATTTATTCCGAAGAATCACATCCAAAATAGATCTCTTATCACCCACTCTTCTTAATTCGTATTCATTTGTCACCCTGTCTGACCACCTGATATTCTCAAATCTTCTCCAGCACCACATTTCAGAGCTGTCCGAGTATTTCTTTTCCATCTTCCTAAACGTCCAAGTTTCTGGTCCATACAGTGCAATGCTCCAAGTACAGCATTTCATTAGTTTCTTCCTCAGTACCAAACTCAACTTGCTGGTCAGTAGTAACCTCTTCGTGTTTAAAGCTTCATTGGCCATGGCGATTCTCAACCTAATTTCATTGGTGCAGTAAGAATCCTTTGTAAGTAGACTTCTCAGAATACTTATCAGAATAAGATGGAAAAGAAATGTTTAAAGAGCTGATGGAAAAAGTGTGTGAAATGGAGAAGGTCCACTTTTTCTAGTACCCCATCTTAATATTGATTCAGATTATACACATAAGTACTAATAATTACACTAATGAGTTAGTGGGGGGAAGGTTGAATTTAAAGAAAGTGTACCCACATTTGTGTGGAGGGATAGAAGGAAACCTTTTAGGGAAAACAACCCTCAGTACACCCGACTGTGATACAAACTCTGATCCCCCTTCATTGGCAGTCTTTTATTGCAAGCGTGAGGCCAGAGACCATGCGGCCCTCGAACAAAGTCATCCAAATACCAATATTATTGATCCACATTAATAAAAAATCACTAATAAAATTAAATTTAAAATTGATTTGGGCTTTTAAAAATGAGATTTTTTTTCTAGCTATTATATTTTCAGGCCTTGTGTATCCAAGTTGCATTTTATACCTAAACATAGGTAATAAAACTTATTTCCTACTACTCCACTTCTAAAACATGGATTTTAATTGTATTGTTCGATACTCTCTCTTTATTTGCTTCATGGTGGCTGGTGAATTTTCTTTCAAAATATTACATTGCTTAGTTAAGATGTGGATGTACACAAATAGCAATAGGACATGCAAAGTAATTGTAAGCAAGTTCAAAATCCTATGCAAATTAAAGGTAAATTAAATGCTAGTAATATCAAATAATGCTGCCTATTTAAAAGCTACAAGACAAATTCTGCATTTGCTGGATGATAAATTTTTAAGAACTAAAGAGTTTTACAGTCAATTTCTTTGTTACATGATGTCAATTTTGTAACACCGCAACTATCACCAATACAGACCTTGAATGATTATTTTGGTTATCAACAATTCTGTTGAGACACAATATTAATCAACTTTCATTTAATATTATCTTACTCTATGGCGTTAGGAGCTCGAAATTTTGTTGCCGAACTTAAAAAATTATGCCCCCTATCCCTATCTTAAGCTAGCTCTATCCTGTCCACCTTATTACACCCTATCCCTATCTTGAGCTAGTTCTATCCAGTCACCCTCATTGCACTAAGTCCACCTCACTACACCCAATCTCTTTCAGTTCCATTCTAATTTTATCTTCCAATCTGCATCTAGGTCTTCACAATGCTATCTTCACATTGGATTTGTCAGTCAATACTCTGAACGTAGTTCTAAATTCTTCCATTTGTGCTGCATATCCAGCACACTGTAACCTGCAAGATTTGATTACCCCAACAATGTTTGAGGATGACTATGGGGTGATTAGCTCATCATTATGTAGCCTCCTCTACTCTCATTATTTTCACCCCTTGTGGACCAAATCTATATTAATAGTTTGATTTCTAACACACTAATTTATTTTCATCATGTCAACTAAGAGACCAAGTTTCACAACCATAAAGTACAAATGGTGAAACTGTTGTTTTGTATATTCTGAGTTTTACATTTCTTGGTAACAAACAGGATGTCAACAAATTACTTATTGAATAATAGCATGCATTTCTCTTATTCTTTTCCTAATTTCCAATCTAATATTAGCAGTAATCTCTAAATTATAATTTTTAATCAGTGTTTTCTGTGTAGCCATGTAATTACTCTTCTCAATGTCCACTTCTAAGCTTATTTATCTATTGGCTTCTGGTAAAATGTCTGCATTTCTTGCAACAGCTTCCTTACCATTACCCAACAAGGCTAAATCATCTGTGTACCCTGATATCTGCAATGTTCAGTTTAATGTCAACCCTTTCCTACTCTTCTGCATTAACCTAAAAGCTAGATTAAAGAGTAGTGGGGGAAGTGCCTCTCCTTGTTTCAACCAATTATGTATTTCAAAATTGTCTGATAAGTGAAATCCAACTTGTACCCTGCCACGCGTATCAGTCAAACAAACCTCAATTAGCTTGACAAGTTTTTGGGTATCCCAAACTTAATATTTTTACATAGACAAAACAAAATCTACTGTATCTTTCATTAATGGTGAAATTAATTTTTGAGAGAAGTTGTGTTTTCATCAAATTTAAGAACAGTTATAATTATTTGAAAAAAGTTAATGTTAGTTTAAAACAAACAGCAAATGGTTATGTTTTAACCATAATGTTCTGTTAACTTTGTGACTTGTGATCTCCAGTGGAAACAAAAGCCCTTTAATCTACTCTGATAGAAGCTTTGCGGTGCGAAAAGCCCTCATTCCTTCAATGAAGGTATTCAATTACTAGCTTGACAGGCTTTCTTGCGGCTGTTTTACCGTGCAACTAGCTAATACACCAAATTAATATTCCTCATGGCTCCATAGTATTTTATTTATTTGTGTACAAACAAAGGAAAAATGGCGCCAAACCATTAAATTAAACAATGAAAGGAGGATAGAAGGGCAAGACCTACAAACTAGACAGAAAACTGTAGGCCTCAAAGTTCACAACAAAACACATAATTATGTAATTTTCATGGTACCTCAGTCCCTTTCTTCAGCAGAAGAGATTGTTAAATTATATTTTACACTTCATCCTATTATGAACTTGACATAAAAAATCTGGCAGATCACATTTATTCATAACTTTTTGACTCAAATAAAAAATCTTTTTTAAATTAATAGACTATATTTGTTGTATAATGATAATGATACCGGTGAGTTGCTGTAGAACAAAACGTTTTTCTCTTCTTGTTAATTGCAATTTTAATAGTAATGATGTAGGTAAAACAATGAAGAGAATATGTTCCATTTTCAACTTTTATAGCTATCTGAATGTAAATTTTAGTTAAACTGGAAAATACTAAAAAATAGCGTTTGGAAAATTATAAAATTCCATAGGAAAAAAAAAATACAACTTTCAATACATCTAATACTCATGTTTTTAAATAAAAATTGTTATGGTCTTGATTTGGAACATGGAAGTGAGGAGTATCGAGCAATTACCGGTACCTGTCCTCGCAGACCACAAGTTGATGAAGCGGACAGTTGTTTTTCTCGCCCTTCGAGAAGATTACCAGTAGCCGGATAACATGAACTTTGTTCACAAGGATGAGGCCTTGTGGGTGTAGTCCTGCAAAAAGTTTCAAAACATTTATTTAAACATAACAAAATAGATAAATGCAAAAAAAAAAAAAAAAACATGTTTACAAAATACTCTATTATCATACTATTTATTGAACAACATTTAGCATCACAACAACAATATTCGTGTGGATATAATTAATAAAATGTAAATATTATCATTATTTTTATTTTCCCATCATTACAATATTTTATAAATATACATTTTAATAAGCTATGACAACTATGACACAGGGTTTAAGAGTTGTAATTTAAGGGCTCTAAGTAAATTCATGGGTCTTTGATCACAAATGAAATAGTTCCTAATATAGCACATTCTCACTAAACTTAGCTTGGACAAATCAAAACTGTTATCAAATCAAGACAAATATGAGAAGGAATCAAAATAGGTTGTGTTTATTGCTCTATTCACAAAAAGTTGCAAGAATATATGGCTGTTTACAGAAATAACACTAATCCTAAACTTCTTTGTCTTGTAATACATTTAAGTCTATGAAATACTAGTTTTTTTTTAACAATCAAAGAATTTTTATACCAGGAATCAATTGTGACATGATGAACTGACATTTAACATAATATTATTTTGTGTTTTTCCGATGAATTACCAATGAATTCCTTTTGGTTAGGTATGCATAAAATGTTAGCATATATACAATTTACTAAATCAGGCCTTCTTAAACTGTGGGTCATGGCCCCATATGGGGTAGTTTTGCTGATTATTGGGGTTGCGAAAAATTTGGCAAAAGTAAAAGGTTTCTGGACGCACAATGGCCAAGAATTATTTCAAAATCAAACATGTAATGAATCTGGGATGTTTCTGGCAGTGCTTACCTGTGTTACATCATGCAAATTCCCTGCAGCCTAGGTCTGTACACATAACAAGTGTACTTTGCACTGTACATTCCATCACACCATGCAACACACATGAACTCTGCCAGAATCACCTCAGCTCAGATTAAAGACTATTGTATGTTATGAATTACAGTATTTTTATTGTACTTACAAAGTTTTCTGCTCTAACATAAATGTAATAGTTTGATTATGAGAAATAAAGACTTTTAATATTTTCCTACCGTTGTTCTTCTTCATCTAAGTATCAAGTTATCAAGCAACACAGGTTTAAAACTTGAGTTTCCTAAAGAATTGTTAAATGAAATTTGGTTTGAGATTAGGAGAGAATTTCCAACAATTTATGAAATGGCCCTAAACATACTTCTGCCATTATGTATTATGTATCGATGCGAAGCAATGTTCTCAGGAGTGACGATTATAAAATCAAAATATCGATCAGCTCTGAAAAACGTTGAAGATGTTCTACGTCCTGCAGTATTCAATATTCAGCCATGATTTAATTACTTATGTAAAAATAAATAAGCACATCCATCTCGTTTGTATGAAAATCTGCTTTCGTCTTTAATAAATGGTAAAATAACATGTATCCCGAAGAAATGTTTTAAAATAAAAATGTGTATGGTTTATTGTCAATAAATGTTTGATTTGTAATACCTATTTTATACATCTATACACCTGAAAACGCGTAAAAATTTCTCTGGCCCACAAGTGGAGAAAGTTTAAGAAGACCTGTAATAAATAATGGGATTTGGGATAGAATTCATGGTATAGCCATATTGTTAAGAACATTAAAAACTAAATAAATCCAATATTTGTGTGGGCCATGGCATTATCTCCAAAATTTTACCATAATGTATAGCCTACTTTAACTATAGAAATCTTTAGAATAAATGCTCGGTTAATTTCTTTTGAAAAATGTTGTGTCAAATCAAACTACTCCATAATTTTAAGATAAAAGCACTGCCACCGTACAGAGTTTATCGCTCTTTTTGACTTAAAAACATATTTTCCAATGTTTCAGAAGCTATTGGTTTTAGAAAAATATATTTCAAATAAAAGAGTTTTATTTTTAATGGTCCTACAACTTTACAACTATAAGTTATCTTGTATCTCAAAGAGCTGCAGAGATATTATCAACACTGGAAATTTCTCCTTATGTAAAATAGCATCAAAGTCATTTTAATGTTAAAATGAGAATTGCTATTTTGTTTGTAATGCTAAACAGTGCCTGGATATGAAATTTAATCTAAATCCTTAAACTAGATTAAATTTTAGAGTTGGATAGATAATCTCCAAATATTTCTCTTAGGAACCTCATGAAAACCCCAGATACCAAGTTTTAGTCTGATTGGTAAAATTGTTTCCGCTCTAGGACAAGACAAAGATGGCATTGCAAAAATTACTTTTTCGGGTCCAGAGGGTTATGAAATGTTTCATCCATAAAAATGTCGAGTTTTTTTTATCACAATCCTTTTTCTAGCCAAAGGGGTTAAAGAAAGTAAAAATCAAATAAATGTTTCCATGTGCAGGGCAAAAGGGCTAGTTCACCTCAGGAGCGTGAACCAGAGTTCCCTGTTTTTCCAAGCACCTCTCATTTACAGCAGCAAGCCTTCCTTACCTTAACCACAAAATACATGCTTTGAAGGCAATTTTATTTTTACTGATTTAAAATTTGGTTAGCGTTGTTAAGATAACAATTTTTTATCTTGACCATAGAATTAACCATTCACCTTATTTTTAGGTGTACAAATTATATAAAAGATTTATAAAAGTAAATAAATCCCATTAAGTCCTTGTCTACCATCCTTTAACTATGCAAAAGGTTTATTTATTTTTATTTATGAAAACAAATGAAATAAACATATTCCATTTCCAGATAATAAATATTGTAAACTTCAAACATGTTTTAGTTAACAAGCACATTAAGATATAGAAGAATTTCAAATTGGAACAATTATTTTGTCAGTGAATGATTATTATATTAAGTAAACCTTCATTTATATTTTAATAACAGTTACAATTAATTTGAAGATATGCACATTTTTGTTATCATGCCATTTGTATTAAGACTTGGTATTATTCTAGGCACACCTGCAAAGTCTTACAAGATAATGGTAGAAATTTATTTACACATAGTGAGTCTATTCAAATGGTTTAGGTTTAACTAACACCCCATTTTTCAAAATGTGAAATTTGGGTTTATTCTTGTATGATTACAATTCCCAAAACCATGAAGTTGACCCTATTTGTCTCACCTTTCAATTGGTTCAAAGGCATAACACTGTAGTTTGGAGAGATTCTTAACCTTGACAGAAAAGAATCTCAAAGGCCTAAGGGCCAGTTTCACAGTCAGACTGAGTACACCTCAAGTGTGGAGCTAACTAAATACCTTCCTAAACTCAAATCGAATGAGCCAGTTTCATAGTCAGATTGAGTACACCTCAAGTGTGGAGCTAACTAAATACCTTTCTAAACTCAAATCGAATGAGACAGTTTCGCATAAGAAACTGGCCCATTACATTCTGGTGTAGGTAGGTGTGTTCTTGTGTTTAGTATAGCGCCACACTTGAGGCGTACTCAATCTGACTATAAAACTGGCCTTAAGATATAGGAATATAAACTTTAAGAGCACTCTTAAGTAGAAGTTAGTTATTGAGTGTGAAACTTTGACTCACCATAACAAAGATTGATTACATAAAATGTGATTGTTTAGAAATGTATTGCTATTTAATAACACTGGGGAAAAAAAAGTTTAACAAACTTGGAAAAGAAAAATTATAGGAATGAACTTATTAGAAATGTTGCAGTCACTTTGTTATGAATGTTAAAAATATTTGTACTTTATTTTTTTAAATCTGAGTTAGTTTAGAAAAAACAAAAGCAATCATAAGTTTAAGATTTTTAAAAGTAAAATCAAACTTTCCTGGATTATTATTTATGTTATATATTGAGACAAAGAATGAAGTAAACTCAACATAATGTCCAAACCTTCATACTGGCCCAATATACAGCAGTGTAAGTAGCAAGAGAAGGCCTACCACTGGTTCATTACTGAGTATAAACAATATCACTGGCTTATTACTTTCTAATCACATTTGCACAATATCATATACAGTGACTTATTGTCAACACCAATATTAATATGTACGTAACAACTTTTTGTGTACGTCATCACAATAATATTCTATCAATTATTTGTGAAAGAAAATTCATAAGTCTGACCAGACATATGGTGAAAGTTTAGTTTTCCAGATGTAGAGATAAATGGTTTGTAACAGTTTAGATAGGTATTAATGTAAATGCATTTTTGATACACAACTAGATTAGTACATTAAAATACTCTAGATCTAAACCTATATAACTAATTGTAAATGGTTAGAACTAAAGCTTAAATTCTCTAATATTTTCAGTTCCAATAAATCATCTTTGAAAATAAGTACATAACTAAACTAGTAATGTTAGGTGTTAGAAGCGAATACTGTTAAAAAAAAGGACCATTATGTTGGTAGCACAAACCACTTACACCACATATCAAATATTCATGACAGAACCAAAATACCACATGCCACACCAAATGAATCAAAAAGTTGTACATAGTGTCAACAACACACTCTGGAGTAATCGAGTCTTGCAGTGGTCATTTTGGGTTACTCCACTCCCAAGCTGTGTTACAGTGGAGTTATACCAGCCCAATAGAGGGGTTAGTACTGGCTACACAATACCTAGGTGGCCTGGATGCCCAAACCAATATGCTGCTTCACTCAAAGGATGAATGTCACTTTCATCAATAATTTCACCATCCATTCTTTCAGAATCACCATCCAAGGATTCTGAATCTTCCAGACCATCAGGAGGTCCAATATCGCCTCTTTGAATGGATGCATGTCTTCTCCTTCCTGGTCAATGTAAAATAGCAATCTCTAGTCTGATTAAAAAGACTTGGAAAAAAGAGTCTACTAAGTTTGATGTGAACAAGTTATGTTGTTTTAAACTCAAATTTATGTATTTTTCCCTATATTTATTGTTTAAAATAATGCAAGCTCAAATAAATCAAAACTAACAATATTTTAGATCATGCTTTGTTACATACAAAAAGTGAAGGATTAAAAAAAAAACACTTTAATATTTGTTGAGAAAATGTGATAAATTGTTTATAATCTTTTGTTGGGATAGTAATGATAAATAGGGGACATTTCATAGTTAATCAAATACAAGAGTGCTAATCTTTGTTAAATACTTATTTATTACTAAATAAAAAATATTGGATTGCGTTGTCAATAAAGCACATTGAGCAATAAACAACAGTTTAAAAATTGAAAACAATGTTAAAACAGCGTTTTTTAACTAACAAAACTTGTCCTGAAGTACATCACAAAAGGCTGCAACAATGTAAAACGAGCGCCATCTCATTAGCACACACTCGTAAAGCGTGGGAAGCATCATTGTAGTCTCCATGTTTGTTGTGTGGTTTATCATCTAGTCAATCTACCAATGTTATTTTTCAATTTCTCCAGAAAATATCAATTCAGGTAGGAAACATATTGTACCTTAATTATATTACAAACCAATCATGTTGATTACTTGGGGATAAATTATAATTTGCTGAAAAATAAATGTAAATTGGTACACATGTTTCAATCTAAAAACCAACCTCGAACCGAAATTAGAACTTAGTGCCTTGTTTTGCCACTAGTCTATACAATGAATAAAAAAAACAATCCGGTCACATTACCGGCTTGCTTTTAGCGTTGCCGAATTGTCCATTTACTAATTCACGTAGCATATTTATGGAGAAACATATTTTGATCTTACATTCATTATTTAATGTACTTGGTTTTTCTTTAAAACTAATAATTCATAATAGCTTTAGCAAAACTACTGAGAATTTTCGTAAGTGTGAAATAAAAATGTAAAATTTTGCATGTAGTAGGCCTATGTAGTTCGAGTAGCTAAATTAACAAATAAAACAAAATTAAAAATGGTTTTAAAATAATAAAATAGAATTGATAAAAATGATATTGTTTATAAAAAAGACTATTTAAAAACGATTTTTAAGAATAGCCTATCTGATTTTACTTTTAATAGAGTATCAAAGAGAGACCATAATGGGTCCCAAAAAGTTATTCTTTTAAAATGAAGCTTTTGTTGAATGTATCTTAAATTCTGTATTAACAAACACATTTTTACTTTCCCCCCAATATTTTGGAGAATTCTTAAGTACGGTGTAATCAATCATGTTGTCTTAATCCTCAAGACACCTGTATTAACTTTAAAGGGTAAAATAATTTTTTTATAAATTTAAGCAGCCTTTTCTAACTCATTAGATAAACGCCACAGTTTCTCTAAAACAGCTTATTATAACTAACCTGATGGATAAGACTAATCTAACACACACACTGCTCATGCATAAAATTCCAAAAGTTTTTCTTTTACATTTTTTTGGCTCTTTAATGAGTGTGACCTGATTAATGGCTTTTCTACAACAAGTCGCACTGGATTTTGGATGCAAGCTCACAAGATGTGCTGTGTTTGTTTACGGCTTAAATAAAGACTGTTTACAATAAAATGTCAGCAAATGTAATTTCAACAAATATGACTCAATCTTCAAAGTCATATTTAAGTTAACAAACATGAGTTAAATAGAATCAAATTAATATAAAAAAGTTATAAAATTATTACTCTTATTAAAGAATTTAAAATTCAATACCTTTTACTAAGTATTTTCATTAACCTATCCCTGAACAAATAACCAATTGTTTCAGTTGAATACAGTAGTACAGCTATATTTGTTTCTGATTGGCTGAATCCAAGACAATGCAACTATATGCACACAAGAGATGGACCATGTCAGCTCCTCCCAACAATGCCTGCTTGTGTGTGTTATTGTACACAGACTATATATGTAGTTTTTTAAGCACATCTTACTTCCTGTTCAGTTTAAATGCATATGTACTAATTACGCTAATGAGTTAGGGCTGAGGAAGATTGAATTTAGAGTAAGTGTACCCCCATTTGTGTGGAGGGAAAGTGAAAAAAACATTTTTGGGAAAAAAAGAAAGGAAAAAAAACACCCTCAGAACATCCGACCAGGATTCGAACCTTAATTTCCCTGTCATCGGCTGTCAGAGCCATTACTCACCAAACTTTGTCCTAGCATAATATCAGCCTTGTATTTGAATACAACAACAATTGATAAGAAAATAAACATCAATTTAGTCTGTAGGTTACTTCACATGACAAACCAGTGGATATGTTTAAACTTTAGCTGTAAGTAAGTATATTTTACATCTATATATCTTTCAAATGTGAAATTTGCTACCCAATAATTATAAGTGGAGTGTTAAAATCCTTTGGTCAATATTTTGTTTAAGTTTGTGAAAAAACTAGGAAAATGTAACTTGTACTCATTCATTATCTTTTCACTAAAAATTGATACAATATGGTGCTATCGTAGCACTCTTAACATGAGGTCATTTTGGTTTTAAATGTTTATAAATACCCTTAAGTATAGTTTTGTAAGTTTTCTAAAAAAAAGTGTCATCATCACTTGTATATTAATGAGCTGCTTTATAAAGGCACTGGATGTTAGTAACTAAGAGGAACAAGTAGGAATAAACAGTAATTATGTTGAGATATGAATCTTTGACCCACTTCTACCTGCCAACTAGTAGCAGTGTGAATTTACTCACAATTTTAACCTGTGAAAGGAAGAAGGATTATGGTGAGGATATGAGTTAGAGTTGGCGAGAAGGTTAGTTTGCTTGAAGAAAGAGAGAAAATAGCTGCCAATGAACACAAACTTCTCAAAGGTACCACTAGGTTTGCTCTATGATGGGCCAGGTTCTACGTGCAAAAATGTATTAAGCGATGTAATGAGTAAAAGCTGTGAACATCACAAGATAGAAACTCGACCTCGTAAGGTTAAAAATAAAACATATAACTGTTCCGAAGTGATCCACCACATGTTTAAAATACATCTAGAATCTTTAAACATTATGTTTAAAAGCAAATAACAATTACAAACAATTATAAAGTATTATTATTATTATATTATTATTATTATTATTATTATTATTATTATTATTATTATGGTAATCTTAGCAATATCATTTATATCAAGTCATTCTGTCAAATACAAACAAAAATCAGCTACTTATAATTAATAGTTTTAGAATTAGCCTAGAATAGAATTCCTTTAGTTAAAACAAATTTGAAAAGAATCAAAAATCCAAAAAGATATTTTTTTGAAACTAAAACACAGTCAGAATCTGTTATTTGAAGCAAAAAATGGATTTCTCTGAAACAGTGTTTATACTTCATCACACTTAACTGTAGATTGTTGTGTGTTCCTGATGCATGTGTACTATTAGAGCTACTACAAGGTGTCTACAGATTTGTTAGTGTTCCGTTTCTTTACTTTTTCTTGACCTTTTCTTGACCATGGACTAATTTTCTTGACTTTTTTTTATGTAAATAAGAATGACAATGATTGGTAAATATAGATGTGTGTATGAAGGGCTCGAGATCAGAGAGTCCCTATGGCACATCACACTTGAACTGAGATAAAGGGAGAACATGTTTATAGTTATTCCATAAATCATACAAATATATAGCACACTTTACTGTATTGCTCTGCCATCTGTTGTCAGAATGTAATAGTATTTGTACAAACAGACTATAAATGGTGTTGGAGGACCTAGTTTTTTTTCTGAAATGTGGCTTATAACTTATCTGATCCCAAGCCCTTCATATACATTTTTAATATCCCCTACCAATAGAGCCAATTGAGATAAAAATCAAACTTTTAAGTGTTCAAGGGAAAATATTTACAAAGTAGATTGCATTCAGCAAAAGTGTTTAATTTTCATTTTGGATGAGGTGCGGCTTAAGAGAATAAGTATTTAATTAAGTAAATTAAATATGACATTATCATTCTTAAAATTTGCTAATATATAGAAACAAACAAAAATATAACATCAAAACAACATTAAATAAAAATAAAGCATAGTTTTCAATCAAATGTAATAGAAAGGTAAAAAAGTACAAAGGTTTTACAAAAAAGCATAAGCAATAAATCAAGGAATCAGCCGTTTTGATTGGAACACATAATTCCAATAACATTTGGCCATGGTGACCAGTCTACTCAATATTCTTTTAGAGATTGATTATTTTGCTATCCAATGTGGCAACTTCTTCATTCCGTTGTTTAACAAGTCTTCTTTTTGCATCTTGAAGAAACTTTAGTTCTTGAGAAGCTTGTTTTTTTTACATGATGTTTTTGATCAGCTTCATTTTTCTTAATCTTGAGGGCTTCTAGACTTCTTGATGTTGCATTTTTTTCTGCTTGAATCATAGTTATTGAAAATCTCCTTTCCACTGTGTCATGTCCATCTTCACAATGTCATTATTGCTCACTTTTGCATCAGCTAGAACACTCATGATTTTGTGTCTCACAGTCAAACTTAAGTAATACCTCTTTAACAGATGGCACATATGCATGTAGTCTCTTTTGACAGTTTCAGTTTCAACTACTGATAGTGCCATGTGATATTTATAAACAAATTCTTCAAGAGCTACAGTGACTCGAGAAATTCGTAATGTGTCACACATCTGGAAAGAAGAAATCTTTGATTTAAAGGACATTTTAAGAGGAGTTTCTCATAAAGCGAAAGCAAATACTCCTTGAATTCTTGTTTGACAGAAAGTACTTGTCGTTCATTCTGTCCTTTGCAAGCCATACTGTCTCCAAAACCAAATGTAACTTCGGATGCCGTCTTGAATACAACAGGATTTGATATAACTATTTTCATTAATCATATTGGATTATTAGCACTATCCATAATAGATTACCTAATTATGCAACATGCAACACTGTACATCAACATGTACAGTCTTTGATACAAAGATGGGAAAAGAGCATCATTTGATTGAAACCTTATGTATTAAAAATGGTTCAAATTCAAAAGCAAATTATAACATAAATTCCCACTTTTCTACCAACAGCTTGTCTACTAGGGCCAATTTTACCTTGGTGGATTTCTTTCAATAGCCTCCACATATTTATGAAGAAATAGAATCATTGTAAGTGATCATTTGATGACTTGAAAATTTTCAACCCACCCAATAACACAAATTTTAGTGGGAAAATTGACAATGCAGTACTCCGAGTGTATTCCCTTCTTCTTGTGGGCAAGTCCTTAAATAGATAACAGATGGCACGATGAAACTGATGATCAAGCCTTATTACGAAACGTTTTATAAGCAAATAGAAATAGATTTTTTTAAACTTTAGACCACAACTTTTGATATTTTTCTTGACTTTATTAGCCGTCGCTTTAATACAGCATCTTGACTTTTTTTTTTTACTTTCTTGATTTGTAGACACCCTATACTATCCAGCCCTACTTTTTCATGTTTTAGGTAATTAGATTTACTGTTGGTTCATTCATACAATTGGGTTTACTACTAGCTCCTTCATATTACACCTAAATGCTATAATATTTACTGATAATTCCTCCTTATTCCTGCTATGCCCTATTTAAAATACTGCATATCCCTTCTTGTTTCTACCAAGCACTAACATGTTTATTATTCATTAGGGGCTAGGCCTGTTTCCAACAGGCCCATCTAGGATTTCACACAAAATCTGTTCCCTGTTGTTTTGAACTATTATTAGATCTTTCAAAACAAGAGGTAGGTGTGATTTATGTTCATAGCTATGTCAAGTTATCATTATTACAATTTTTAAAGTTTGAAGTTTGTCTCATTAAGATGGCATATTCCATATGTCAAAACTATATCGATAACTCGAGCCACATGATCATGATGAGCTGAAACCTCCTAAGTGCCATCCTGCTGCTAAAAATTTCAGTTTTAATAATTTTAGGGGCAACTAAAACACTTAACTGATCAGTGTGCAAGATTTCAGGTAAGATGTTTATCTTAAAAGTCATAAAATTAATATGATGGAACTTTAAAGTAACAAGCCTGTTAAATGCTTGTTGATACATTAATTTATGTTCAGCCAACTTGTAGTATTTAAATATAAATTAAATTAAAATATGTAAAATATTAGATCATTAAATGGATTCTAAATGCGTGTGGAAATATAGAATGTAAATTTGTGATATAAAAAGAATTAACACAGAGTCAATTAAGAAAAGCATAACACATTCAGCCTCCAATTTCATCCAGTGAGTTCAATGCACACACTTTTAATAGTAATACATTTGGGGTGTACCAAAGTTAATGTATTCTTCATTCAAAACCAAAGTTAAAAAATCAATTGTTATGTTCAAATTGTCCAAGCGACCCGCTTCGGTGGCTGCATGGTCTAAGGCGCTACTCTAGCAAAAGACTAGACTGCCGTAGACGGGGAGATTAGGGTTCGATCCCGGTCGGGTGTACTGAGGGTGGTATTTCCCTCTCCCTCCACACAAATTTGGGTACACTTCCTCTAAATTAAAAACTTGCTAATCCTTAACACATTAGTGTCATTAGTACACCGGAACAGGTAGTAAGACGTGGTGTTAAAAAAAGTCCAACAAGTATCAAAGGTTTGCTTTGTTTTCTTGGCAGTTAAATCATGAGGGATGTCCAGATTGTTAAACAAAATCCATCTATCTACTTCTTTGAACTTCCTTGAGGTATTAAGGTGAAAATAACTATCAATGTTGTGTTTCACTGTCGAACGTCAAAAAACAATTTTCTCCTTCAAACCATGATATATGGCCTATTTTTGGCGCCATATTTCTTTTTTACTTTGTTTATAGTATTCCAATAAATGTCTTATGAATAGATATAATCAAGATTTGCTATTAAACACTGAAGCCCATGTTTTCATCACTTGCCACAAAGTTCTTATGTTCAGCAATCACTCATTCTAAAGAAGCAGATTTTATATAAACTTCATGTCATTGCATTCTTAATGATACTGGGTTGATACTAGGCAAGATTTTACGCCTTTCCCTTTAGTTCTGTTGTTTATATGGTCAAATAAATAGAGTAAAGTATATTTGTATTGATTGTGGGTTGAGTTTTAAAATAGCTACAATACTTCTCTTGTCACAAGATTATTCAATGAAGCATGTTGTATTGTTATTCTCTAAAACAAATGATTAAGAAATCATAGATATGTCATAAAAAAAATTAGCACCGCGTCTTACTACTTGTTTAGGTGATATGCATATATACTAATTATGCTAATGAGTTAGGAATATGCATATGTACTAATTAGACTAATGAGTCAGGAATGAGGAAGGTTGAATCTACAGAAAGTGTAATCACATTTGCATGGAAATAGAGAGAGAGAAAAGACCAACCTAGCACACTCAACCAGGATTCGAATCCTGATCTCCCTGTTATTGACAGTCTAGTCTACCACGAGAGTGACGCCTTAGAGCATGCAGCCACCGAAGCAGGTATTATATGTCTTAAAGAAATTTCAATAAACGCAGATGGGATCACAAGGTCATCAGTTTTCAATTTGTATGGAAGTTAAACTGTGCGCCCTTTCTGTCTCGCAATGAGTTAGACAGTTTACGAGCAGGAGAAACAGAAGTGACCAGACCTATGAATCCTAGATATTGGTTGGAAAACATGGGGAGCTGAATGGTTCTATCCCTATTTCCTGTCATATAATATGACTAGCACTTATCATATGTTAAGAGTTAATGGAAGAACAAAATATGGTGACATCAGCCATATGAAGTACAGACAGTACAAAGAGTTGTCATGAGGGTTGTATACCTTGGAAAACCCATCTTTGTACTGTAGTCTTGTGTGTATCAATTAGAGCTATTTAAGCATTAAATAAACAGTGTGTTTATATAATAAACCTTAAAACATAATTGAATACTAAACACTATTCTACAAAATAAAATTACTAGGTTCATTTGTTTTCTTATATGAACTAAGCATTCACTTTCACATTGTGGTAAAAGATGGCGCTAAACAAAGTCTTTAAAATTGTAATTAAGTAGCTCAGTGCAAGTACTAATAGCTAACTGCATCAGAAATAATGTGGGCTGGCAGATTAATCTAATGCCGTCTTTGTGGAGAAGTGTGTAATATATCTGTTGTCAAAATTGACTAAGGGCCGGTCTTATGACTACGGGATAAATATTGCTATCGGGAGGTTAAAGTTAGCTACCAGTTAAAGGTTATCAGCCACTTTAATATTATAAACTGAATTTATCTGCCGGATAGCTATCTGTAGGATAAATATATTTTTATGTATAAAATGCAAGGTCGGTACTGTTTTTACTGGTGTGCGCATGCGTATAAGCCCAGACGCAACCGCTACAACCTAGTGAGTGGCGAGAATGCTCAACATATGTTATATAATGGCGGCTAAATGAGTGTGAGGAAACAGATGGCGTGATGTGGGCGCAGAAGCTAGGT
Organism: Timema podura; assembly: GCA_033556935.1. Lineage (NCBI taxonomy): Eukaryota > Metazoa > Arthropoda > Insecta > Phasmatodea > Timematidae > Timema > Timema podura. Next base: position 119,253,777 of record JAVRXN010000010.1, on the reverse strand, counting down.
TGTCTTGCAAGTACTAATTTCAGTGTCTGCCAAAATGTGGGCAATAATTTGATACAAGGTTTACGAAATTTCATTTACTGTACTCACATTTAAATAATTGGTTCTTATATAACTATAACACCACAAATGGCTTGTCGTTTTTTGTAAAAGTTGGAATTAAATGTTCTAACTTTATATAGTTAGAGCCCGGGCTTGTGTTTACTAAACACGTGAACCATGATTTTAACCTAAAAACAGATTCTGATAGGCGAAACCTCATTAAAAACAACGCGTCCCTATGGCAACAACCATTTTAACTTTCAGATTCAAATTATCGGGTATTTAAACCTATTGATAAAAATGTGATGGATGAGTGCATTTTATCTGGCAGATAAATACTATCTTGCAGTCACAAGCCGCACTTTTAACTTATACACCAGATAGAAATATTTATCTACCAGATTAATTTTTATCCAGGAGTCATAAGACCAGCCCTAAATATTACAGATTAATCTAATGCCGTCTTTGTGGTGAAGTGTGTAAAATATTTGCCTAAATATTACTCATTATTAATTTATAGGCATTAATATTATGCGTCAAAAGAGACAGTTGTAACTCTATGAAGTAACTTTCAGATACCTTTGACCTACCAAGGATGGAGAGTCCAGTCCTATTGGTGATGGGTCATGATCAAAGTCCATCAAAAAAAGTCTGCCATTTTTTTAAAAATATTCAATTCCAATTGAAGTAATACAAAGATTTTTTAGATGTAATTCAGGTTGAAGATGTGTGCAATTTTATAAGGCTTCAATAAGCTAATATAAGGAAAAAATATATATTATTAATTGCACATTTGGGGGAGTTTTGAGCCACCTATCCACATCCATATCCCCATAAATACGGCTCTAACACAAATATAGCATTTTAAGCCTATGCCTAAGACATGTAAACATCTACTATACCATAACTTAGTTATTATTAGCAATGTCTGTGAAGTTAAATAACAATAGTAGTTTAACAGTATTAATGTTCTTGTATATTTAATAGAAGATTGTTTGACTGACAACAAGAAGACCACATGTGTACTGAACGTAGTGAAGCAACCGACAGTGTTGTCACTAGTATTCTCAAAATAAAATAATACATACATTGATATGGGCTGAAAACATTAGCAACTAATAATCACAACTAATTAAAATATGACAATGTTGCCATTTACACACTAGCTCCTTCATGTACCATAGACGAAGGAAGACTGTGTAGTATAAAAACAAATACAGTAAATATATAAGAAAACTTGAACACTATCATTACAAACACTTACTTTATGACATCAGGAACTCTATAAAGTTCATTACCACATTTACAAAAGTACACCACCTATCTCTATTTTAGCTAGTTCTATCCACTCCATCTCATTACACCCTATCCCTATCTTGAGCTAGTTCTATTCAGTCCATCTCATTACACCATATCCCTATCTTTGTAGCATTTGATACAATTAAAGAAGAAACAAGACGAAGGAGAATGAACTACTTACCCCATTTCACCGTTCCAGCACCTCACGACTATGGTTCAGCGACACAACAAATATACATCCGAGCAAGACCACGACGCGTAACGAACTGATAGAACCCACTCAAGTTCGAGTGGCAACCGCTAGAGGTCGCGAGATAGTGGAACTTTCCAAAGAAATTAAGAAAGGAAGTAATGCTAGTTCCAGTTTATAGGAGAATATTCTAGAACCTTGGAGTTTGTTCTCAGAGCTTGTTGTCATGCTATTCCCCCCTTTTGTGATCCAAATATGTTCCCCCCAACTTGTTCCTTGCCTTCCATGTTTCTCTGGGTTTTCAAGCGTATGTAACGCCGGTATGGCAACATGACCGGTACTCTTGGACTTGACTCTGGATTGAGGAATTCGTAGCCTTGGTTACATGATTTAAAATGTAAGAAAAATTTAAATTTCGGCTTAAATGATTTTTTTAATATAACCTTTTCAAAATTTAACTTTTCGGCCTATTATTTACTTTTTTATTGCTATACTTGTATATCAGAGATTGAAATTAAATTTAATCATGGATAATATTTTGAGGTGGTTCATAGACCATTATATTGAAGTTAGAGATTATGACTAAGTTCGATACATAATGAATATTACTATTATGTCCGTGAGACAGATAGATAGTTAATTGTGTAAATAGATCAGATAAATCTGTCTAATAATATTACGTTTTGTGAATTTCATTCTATATTTGTAGCTATTAGGGAAAATATTAATTTAATATTTACAATAGCATTGCAAATAATCTTGTTCTTTCTTAAAGGTTTATTTTCTGTGGAAGTTGACCTCTTGAAAGAAAAATGAATTGAGGCTATTTTCTTCTTAACGATGACTGATGATAAAAGCCTAGATTACATTCAGTCTTATTTAGAATCCGGTCAAGTTGAAACTTTTATATATATATTTTACTATTTGAAATATTCTCAGTTATTTGTAAGTTGAGTCATTATTATTATGAGCTTTAGTGTGTTATATTGGCCAATAGATGTCATGAGAACTAATGAAAAAATTAAATTTGCTTAATTTTTTAAGTAAATTTACTAATGTTAAGAAAGATATATATTAACGTTGATAGGATCTTTTATATAAAACCAATATACCAATATTTTATCTTCAAAATTTTGTCAATGTACACATATGATCATTTATTCTTCATACCATCATATATGGTTTATCTTTATATATATATATATATATATTATAATATATATATATATATTTAAATATATATATATTTAAATATATTACTTATGAATACACATCCTAAATCTATTTCTTGCCTTTTTCTTGATGAGTTCACGTCTTAAGAGTACCCTTAGGATATTTTAGGATTTTTTTTTTCTTTTTATTTATTATTGTTGATTTTGGGGTTTAGTTATTTATTTTGGAAATACTATAAGGTTTATATAATGAAGGCATGAGGTGGGTGAGTTGCATGCGCTGAGTTACAGTTATGTGTTCTCAGATTATTGAAAAACAACGCACTCAAACGACTCACTCTGATTGTGTTAATGCTCTACTTTTTACTGATTGAGCCTTCTGTTTTGTTGGATTGGTCAAGGAGGTCTCATCTTGAGCCACCTCATTACACCCTATATCTTTCAGATCCATTCTAATGTTATCTTCCCATCTGTATCTAGGTCTTCCCAATGGTGTCTTCCCATTGGGTTTGCCAGTCAATATCCTGAACACCGTTCTAGATTCTCCCATTAGCGCTTCATGTTCTGTTCCCCTGTAATCTACAAGACTTGACTATCCTAACAATGTCTAGTGATGAGTACAGGCTATGTAACTCATAATTATGTAACCTCCTCCACTCTCCAGTAGCCAAATCCCTTTTGGAGCAAATATCTTTCTAAGTCCCTTGTTTCCGAACACTTTAAATTTGTTTTCATCATTTAAGTTAAGAGAACACGTTTCACATTCATAGAAAACCGGTAAAATTATTGATTTGTATAATCCTAGTTTTACATTACTAGACAGCAGGCAAGATGTCAGCAACTTAATGACCTGAGTAATAAAATGCATTTCCCGAATATATTCTCTTCCTAGTTTCCAATCTAATATCAGTATTGCCAGTTAAAATTGTTCTCAATATTTAAACTCACTAACCCTGTCAAATATTAAGTTGTTCCCAGTAATCTTTACTTCTAAACCTATTTCCTCACTATCCTAAAATAAAATGTCTGCATTTCTTGCAACATCTTACTATTACCCAACAAGGCTAAATCATCTGTGTATCCTAATATCTGCATTATACCGTTTAATGTCAACCCTTTCCTACTCTCTTGCATTACCTTAATTGCATACTCTAGAGATGGTTAAAAAAGTAATGAGGAACGTTAATCACATTGTTCCAACCAATTATGTATTTCAAAATTGTCTGATAAGTGACATCCAACCCGTACCCTGCCACGTGTATCAGTCAAACAAACCTCAATTAGCTTGACAAGTTTTTGGGTATCCCAAACCTAACTGCAATTTCATATGATTAATTTCTTCTAACTGAATCTTAGGCCTTTTTAAAATCTATGTATAATTGATGAATCGTCATGTTGTATTACCACTTTTTTTCTAATATTTGTGAATAGAAATAATCTGATCCATTGTCTATTTAGTCAAAATCCACATTGATGATCCCAAATTATTTCCTCTGCATATGGCGTCAATCTCATTAAAATCATGTTAAATAAAAACTTTATAACATGTTGGCACTAAAAACACTAGAAACTCAAAATAAAATCCCCTTAATTTAATTTGAAGAAACAAATGAAAACATGACACTACTAAAAACACTTAATACTAGAAAAAGGTTTTCAATGTTTAGTCTTCATTCCTCACCTGTGAGATTGAAGTTATTTGTGGAAATTATTCTTGAAAAGTTTAGACCTGTTTATCAGTACCAGGTACGTTAACATAACAGGTCCAGACCTGTATATCAGTTCAAGGTATGCAGTTTATGTAATTGTTTTTATGCCATGTTTAGCACACATGTTAAGAGTACAGAAATGAGGTAGGTATATTGGAATAAATGCTCACGCATACACTAGAGTAGGAGGATGTGGGAAACCACCTGAACTCTGTCATCTCAGTTAACAGGATTCAAGTGCAATATGTGTCTGACACCTTAGTCCACTCAACCAGCGATGACTAAAAGTATGAAATGTACTTTTTAAAGTAAGTTGTTACCTCCTATCTGGGTGACTCTGCTCCTATCTCGTGCGGACTGAGCTTGGGACAAACCTGCAAACAAAACAAAATACACTTAAAGTGGTTTGGAAACATTCTGTGTAGTAAACTAATAAATCAATGTAAAATTATATTTCAGAGCATTACTTGATGAAAAGTAGAACTCATACACCATGGCTGTAAATTAATTACATCACACAATTTTATAAACTTTCTCAAATAGTTTATTAAGTTTGGAACAAAAATTTCAAAATCAGTCTTTAATTAACTACCCTAAAATTATTCATATTTGTACAATTAAAATTATATATGTATTTATCCCAGATACCTATTTTAAGCTAAATCGTTGGAGTAATTGAAAGAGGTCGCATGTAGGTATCCTTGTAACACTACTATACCCTGTCTATGGAATTGATTGGGTGACATAATCACCTTGTGTAAATTTAGATTTAAATTATTAATAAAAACACATTACATTAAATTATATTGTAAAGTGTTTTTTACTGTGTTGTGTTGGTAAACATTACAAACAAGCTTTTACTTTTGAAAATATTATTAAAAGTGAACTTTTTACTTAGGCGCTAGATGTTATGGAGACCAAATTAAGTATCACTATTGAAAGTGTCACATGACCCAACATAGGTTAATTAATATAAAAATTTACATTACAGTAACAATTTACCACATCCAATAATAAACTCAACTAAAGAATCCTTGTAAACATAAGAGTATTAGCAATTACTAGCTTTTATCAAGCAAACAAATAGGCCAATACAATGTTAATATAAAATAAATCTCGCACCATTTTAAAAATATTTCAAGTTTTCAAAAATCGGTCATCTATAAACTACGCTCAAATGAATTTTCCCCATAAGAAATAAGCATACAGTGTTATTTATTATGCAAAATACTCCCCAGATACCCATTTTAAACAAAATTGTTTGAGCCTTCAAAATTTCAAAACACAGCCATGAGTAAACTATTAATATGGTTATATTAGCAACTCTGCAAAGTTTGTGTTATGTTGGCTATCTCTACTTCTTACTCCCTGTATCTGTATCTTACTACTAGTCGTTTGTTGGTCTGATTACTGGTTAGACGTTTCAATCATAAATTATATTAATTAAATACACCGTTTTACACTATATCAATGTGTGTGTGATTTTGTTTCATGGCCTATTAATCCTAATAGGTTATGGGCCCTAAAAGTATCAGTGTTTATTAATACTTGTAGTTGTATGATTCGTGGAAAACGGTGTAACGGTGACCAACGTTTTGATCAAGTTCAACATCGCGGTGGCATTTGTATCCTATACACATCCAGTATTAGAGCCTTTTGATGGTAGTGGTTTTGAGAACTAGTTATATCGTCTGGAGAGGCTTTTGGAAAGGAATGCCGTGCTAGAAATAATGACTGTTGATTCACTCGATGTATTGGCGAGTGCAAAAGTTAAAGACAACTTTTTGATGAAAGACGCTAAGGCCAAGGATTTGATTGTGCAATGCGTGGCTGATAATATTTTGGAGCAAATCAAAAATGCAAGTACTGCTAAAGTAATGATTACGTCTTTGAAGACGACATATGTTAAAATGGGCATAATGAATCGTATTGAACTTCATAAAAAAATTAAGAAACATGTCTTTTGAAGGTAAATCAAGCTTGAATGAGTTTATCATTGAATTTGATAAAGCGGTAGCTGAATTGAGGAATTCTGGAAGTACTGTTGAAGAACAAGAGTGTATTACTCAACTGTTGGCAGCTATGCCTGAGCGGTATTCACCAGTTGTGACGTCTATTGACATTTTATTTACGTCTAATACAAGTGCAGTTACATTATACTTTGTAAAAAATAAGCTGTTATTAGAAGAACGTAATTTAAAAATTCGTAGTTCAAGTGTCTCAAGTGCACAAAACCATGCATTTATAGGGCAAAAAAATAAGTTAAAAAAGTATTGTGCAAATATGTTTGGTCAACAGAATGATAATTCGTGGAAACCAAATAGGGTGATGCAACCTAAATTATTTACCAGTAAGTGCTAAGCCTGTAATCAGAAAGGACACATGCATTCACAATGTCCAAATAGAAACAATTTTGCTGGAAATTAAAAAAAAAAGTTTCATTTTCTGTGTCAGACTCTGATGATAGCACTGAGTTAAGTTGTGGAATGTCAAATGATCATAATAGTATTAATTTTGTTGTTGACAGTGGGGCAACAAAACATCTAATTCAAGCTGAATATTCAAAGTATTTATTTGATGCTCAGGAAATTACTTCACGAATTAGTGTGGCTAAAGTTGGTGAAATGGTTAACTCTGATAGATGTGGTGATTTACGTTTGTTAACTAACAACAGTATTGTTGTAACGGTGCATAGGGTGTTGGCGTGTGACAGTTTGTCCCATAATCTGCTCTCTGTTAAAAGGCTTGAAGAAAATAACTTAAAGGTTATTTTTCATAATAAATGTGTGACTATTCTGAAGAATGACAAATTTGTTTTGAAAGGGAATCTTATCGACAACCTGTATTTTGTCACTATGAATTTGAATGCAAGTGAAGTAAATCTTGTGGATGATTCTTCAGACTTGTGGCACAGAAGGATGGGACATTTGTTTAGGTTTCCTTGCAGTAATTTATGTGAGGTTTGTCTTCAGGGTAAACAAACAAGAGCACCATTTTTTAAATGTGTACCAGAAGAAAGAAAATCAAAAAGAATCTTGCAATTTGTTTCATCAGATGTGTGTGGCAAAATAACCCCAACTACACATGCCGGTAAAAACTATTTTGTCTCATTCATTGATCATTTTAGTCATTTTACAGTTGTTTACTTACTTGAGAGTAAAGATGAAGTTGAAGAATGCTTCAGAAAGTACATTGCTATGGTTGAAGCTAAATTTAATAGAAAAATTGATAATTTGCATTGTGATAATGGTGGGGAATATATTTCCGGTGACTTTAAAAACTTGTGTGAAGCTAAAGGTATTATTGTAATGTACACTATTCCAAGAAATCCAGAGCAAAATTCAGTAAGTGAACGCCTCAATAGAACTATTTTAGATAAAGCTAGGTGCCTAATATTTGACTCGGGTTTAGATAAATACATGTGGGGAGAAGCAGTATTATCAGCTGTTTATTTACTTAATAGAACTCCTATATCTGTGTTACATGGAGATGTAACCCCTGCAGAAAATAGGTTTGGTTATAAGCCTGATTTGAGTAAAATTAGAGTTTTTGGTTGCACAACTTATGCACACATTCCCAAAGAAGATTGTTTTGGGAAATTAAACTCTCGTTCAAGGAAATTAATTATGATAGGGTATTGTCATAATGGCTATCGATTGTGGGATCCTGTGGGTGAAAGGGTTACCACTGCTCGATCTATCATCTTTGATGAGAGCAAGAATGTAACTAAAGATATTGAAGATCTTGACCCAGAGAATTCAGAGGTAGAAGAGAATATTCAAGATCAAGTGGATGTGAAGACAAAAGAACCTGCTCCTGATAACTCTGAAATTAAAACGGTTGATGTTCCTGAAGTTCTTGAAAGAAGACACAGTAAAAGAGTGAGTAAAATGCCAAAACACCTTGAAGATTATGAAGTCGGGATGGCTATGGCTCTCAGTGCTGGTTATTTTCCATTTGAACCTCCTAAGTCCTATCAAGATGCTGTTCAACAAGATGATGGTTGGAAGGAAGCTATCGAAAGAGAGTTGGAGTCTCTTAAGAGCAATAAGACGTGGGAATTGGTACATCCTCCACCTGATGTATCCATAATCAAATCTCGATGGGTGTTTATTGAGAAGACAATTGATGGTGTAGCTCAGAATTTATTATTATTTAGCACCGCGTCTTACTACCCGTTAGGGTTATACGCTTAAGTACTAATTACACTAATGGATTAGGAATGGGGAAGGTTGAATTTAGAGGAAGTGACCCCGCATTTGCGTGGAGGGAGAGTGGAAAACAATTTAGGAAAAACCACCCCCAGTTCACCCGACCGAGATTCAAACCTCAATCTCCCTATCCTTGGTGGTCTGGCTCAACACGACTGGCGCGTTAGCCAACTACGCCACCGAGGTGGGTTGTGTAGATCAGAAGAAAGCTCGCTTGGTAGCTAAAGGTTACCAGCAACCTACTTTGTAGGAGGAATATGTTTATTCTCCAGTAGCTCGGCTGGTGACACTTATAACACTATTGGCTGTTGCTGATAGCGTGATTTATTCATTCATCAGTTAGATGTAAAATCAGCTTTTCTGAAAAGTGAATTAGAAGAAGAAGTGTACCTTTATCCTCCTGATGGCTTACATGTAAAAAAGGGTGAAGTGTGTAAAGTGGTGAAAGCCCTATATGGTTTGAGACAAATCCCTAAGTGCTGGAACGACAGTGTTAATCGATTGTTGAGTGAGTTAGATTTTCAAAGATCCAAGGTTGATCCATGTTTATACTTTAATGATTCTACATATATTTTGATTTGGGTTGATGATTTTATTATTTTCCCAAGCTCTATTGATGTAAAGGGTAAGTTAATGAATTTTCTTGACATTAGGGATTTAACTCCTGATAGTAGATTGGTATTTTTAGGTCTTGAAATTGAAAAAAAAAAAGAGATATTGATTAGTCAAAATAATCTTAGTGACAAAGTTGTGAATCATTTTAGGATGAATGATTATAAAATATCAAAAATACCTGTACAACCAAAATTGAATTTACAAAAGGTCTCAGAGGAAAAAAATTATAAAGTGCCATATAAAGAATTGATTGTTAGTTTAATGTATTTGATGCTAGGGTCAAGGCCAGATCTTTGTTTTGCAGTATCTTATTTTGGAAGGTTTCAAAACTGTTATAATGAAACTCATTGGAATTATCTAAAGAATGTTGTCCGTTATCTCAAATATATTAGTAATTATGGTTTGAAGTATGTTAAAAATAATATTTGTTCAGATATGCTAGTGATCCTATTGACAGGAAAAGTGTTACAGGTTTTGTTGTTAAATTAAATGATAATGTTGTATCATGGTGTTCCAAAAAACCACATGTTGTGGCTCTTTCTAGTAGTGAAGCTAAGTATTGGGCTCTTTCTGCTGGAATGTCTGAATGTAAGTTTTTAATCCAGTTAATTGATGAATGTATTGATTGTGTAAAGCCAGTTATTGTCTTTGAAGACAAACAATCTTGTATGAAAATGACACAAACCTATGAGATGAAGAGGTCCAAACATATTGATGTGAGACATCACTTTGTAAGAGATTTAATTAGTAGTGGTGATTTTAAATTACACTATGTAGCTACTGATGAACATGTAGCAGACATAATGACAAAAGGATTAGCAATAAGGAAATTTGAGTACTTTAGAAATCTATTAAATGGTACAGAAATTTGATAAGAATTTGTGAATAGGTATTGGAATACAAAAGTGTGTTGGTAAAGCTTTTACCTTATTATATTTGAATTTTTTTTTCTCCTTGACTTAATCTTTGCAGAATTGAGAGGAGGTATTAATATGGTTATATTAGCAACTCTGCAAAGTTTTTGTTATGTTGGCTATCTCTACTTACTCCCTGTAACTGTATTTTACTACTAGTTGTTCGTTGGTCTGATTACTGGTTAGACGTTTCAATCATAAATTATATTAATTAAATATACTATTTAATCTATGTCAATGCGTATGTGATTTTGTTTCAAGGCCTATTAATCCTAATATAAACTACCATGGATTTTAGGGCTAGAATCAATATAAAAGTGCCCCAAGGCATTACCATATAATATCTAATGTATGAAGATTTAAAGAAGCCATCAAACATTTTCGCTTGTAGCCCCCTGGACAGACAAACAGACCCAATTGCAAGACCCCCTTTGTTTTTTGCATTTGGGGGCACATAAGATGTAAAAAAATTATCTTATTCTCAAGAGGGTCAAGAGTCGTGATCATAATACTTTATTTATATGAGCAAGCAAAGAGCATTAATTTTAAGGTAAAATCTTATGTTTATTTTAGTAAAAACTATCAATGGTTCATGGAGATGCTCACATATGTAAAGTTCAATAAAAAATGCCTCTTAACTACAACAAACTCGTATATTGTTTAAATAATCATAGTTAAAGTCCATCTCTTTCATTAAGTGATTTTTTTCACTTGGTGTTGTTAATTATGATTCTTACTTTTGTTTTTTCATATAAATTTTGTGTTTTTTTTTAACTCTTTGGCTTTTGTTTAACATTTCATAGTTATTTATGGTTAGACATGGGTAAAAGTACATATTCACCTTTTGACTTGAGTCAAGACAGTGGCTCAATGAGTAGGCTACTACAATGGTAGGTTCCTAAATAACTTAGCAGCTGAGTTTCCCCCCTAGTATTTAGTGCTTGGAATGAGAACATGAGCTATCAAATGCAAGAAATTGTTAATAAGAAGAGAACATTGATACCATTCAACCCACATTTTAAAATTGATGCTAGTCCCAAAGTTGTGGCACATATGAGAATGTTCGTTCATTTGCCAGAACATTGAAAAGGAAATGTTCTCGAGAAGAACTCATCAACAATGGAAGATCTCAGAAGATCAAAGGAGAGATAAGGAGGTAACATGGTACACTCTTCTCTCTCTTGCTCAGAGAAGAAACATTGTATTATACTGGCACTAGGGCTGTTATTTCTAAGATAGGCCCTAAATGAGAATAAATGCATCCTCATTTGATTGGAAAAGTGATGGTTAGGTCCCAGTGATAAACACATGTAACACAATGCACCTGCCGATATTTGACTCTTGACCTTTCCTTTACAGGCAAGCCACACCTTACTAGAATCATGGCGTGATATGCTTGCCCATGGGTGTGAGTTTAAAATTTGTTAATGAGTTCAAACGATATCAAATGAACATACAAAGACAGATAAACTGTTAAATAAAATTGTACTGGTACTCTAACCACCATATGTACTGTATGTTTCCATAAACTGGTCCTCACTATCTCTTCATAGTGTTAATATTTACTTCACTTCAAAGAAAGTCAGTTACGTCATTATGATGCAATGATGACAATGATGATGTCACATAGTCAGGAAATGGCATATGGTCATAAATAGATAAAACAGCACTACGGCATGTTGTACTATAGTGGGAAGAAAACCTCCAAGTATGAGTGAATCTGGTTCATTGAATTACATTGAGTCACTCTTTGATGTTCACTCTGTTGGCGTGTTACCAAAATAGCAGTACAGTCTGTATCCAACAAATAAATGTTATGTTTCATCACATTTGTTTTGAATTAATCTCTTGATGTAAGGGTATTAGAGCCCAGCAATTTACTAACCTAAAGAAACAGTGTACTACAAAGCGTGTCCAGAAAGTATGGATACAAAGACCATGGCATTTACAAATAAATGCTCTTTACCAATCCTTTACTGTAAACAACTTGCATATGGATAAGTTCATTTTTCCACATATTCACCGGAATTGTCCAAACACTTATTAAGCCGACTTCTGTATCCCCGAGTTATAAAAGTCTGTCCCCTGTCCTTTTAACCACGTTATGACCTCTTTCACTCCATCATTGTAGTCACATTTTTTCCACCCAGATGTTTCTTCAGATGAAGAAACAAGTGATAGTCGCTAGGCGCGAGGTCAGGACTGTAAGGAGGACGATCCAAAACATTCCAATTGAAACTATCAAGCAGCTCAGTGGTGGCACACGTGGTGTGGGCCTGAGCAGAGCAGGCAGACGCCATCAGTCAACATTTCCCACCTTTTGTTCTGAATAGCCCACTGGAGCCGTCTCAAGTTCTCACAATATGTATTGGCATTAATTGTTGTGCCAGCAGGCATAAAGTTAACCTGGAGAATGCCTCTTTTGTCCCAGAAAACTGGAGCCTTAATTTTTTATTTTTTTTGTTCAAGTTGACTTTTTGAATTGTTTTGTTTTGGGAATATGGCGCCATTGCAATGACGGCTGAATTGATCCAGGAGTGTGATGACGAACCCAAATTCATCCCCAGTCACAATAGAGTCCAAAAACTCATCTCTTACTGTGTAGCAAATAAGAAACATGAACGCGGAACCCATCCATTTTTTCTAGTGGTCGTTTGTTAACATTTTGGGTAACCAGTGCGTGCACAATTTTTTAAAACCTAATTTTTCTGTCACGGCTTCATGAATCGTAGTCTTAGACACTTCAGGAATAATGTCATGTGACTCTCTTATCATCAAACACTGATCCACGCGAATTGCTCTTTCAATTTTTTGGAGAAGGTCTTTAGAGATTAAAGATGGCCTATTACTCATTTGCTCATCGTGAGCATTAGTCCTTCCTCCCAAGAATTCACGGCACCACTTTGTCACCTTTCGTTGATTCATAATGTCACCATAAACAGCAGAAATTTGTTTGTGAATTTCTGCTGGGCACTTACCTTCTGTAATCAGAAAACTTATCAAGGAACGAACTTCACATTTGGCGGGATCTTTGATTGGTGCTGCCATTTTAATAACGTGTCACTCGAACAAAAACTATTCTAGTACTACCAAACCAAAGCGAAAGGAAATCCAAAAGGATCTAGTTCAACGCCAGTCTACTCACAACAAGCATTTAAACTCCTCCTAGCGGCATTGCCATGATGTATCTTTACTTTCTGGACACACCTCATATTTTAAGGACCTACTCTAGAGTTCACATAAAATATAAAAGATAAAATAAAATATACTTTTGTGGAAACCCACTACAATAAATATTATGGCTGGAAGGATTAGAAATATAACACTGTTGCCTATTATTGGGCTTGTTCCTATTAACAAATGATAAATTAACAGTATGGGGACTGGCTACTTGTTCATTGTAGAATTACCATTAAATATATCCAGTGGTGCATCAAGAAATGTGTATAGGAGTGGGTGAAGGGGAAGTATAATGTATTGACTATATTGTTTCTATACTTTAAATGGGTATAACTTGAATGGTGCTAGATAACATCATTATCTTCAGAGCTGTAGATTATAAACTAGTTTGGATTAATTTTTATTGTCTCTTGGCCCCATGGAGATAGAATTATTGTGACTGTCAACCAAAATTGAACTCAATAATTGGAAAATGTTGACATTTTATGACCTTAAAAACCTAAAAAATGTTTTTTCTGGTGCCGTCTGTTTGTATCTCGGCCTTTATGCCAAAAGTATTTTACTGATCAAGCTAAAATTTGGTATATAGGATTTTTGTAAGGTTACAAAAATAATTTTTAGAATTAGATATCCAACCTTAAAATTAAGAATAGTTTACTGAAGGGCAAAAAGAGATAAAATCGAGTTTCTCAAAGTCAACTTGAATTCGATTAAACTTTGTATCTGAGAAATGTTTAACATTACAAACAAAATGGCAATTCTCATTTTCCTTTGAAAATAACTTTCAGGGTACTTTACATAAGGGGGAACTTCCAATTTTGATAACATCTCCCGCAACTATATCAGATATGAAATAACTTTTCGCAATAAATTCATTGTAGTTCAATTAAATCCTTTTATTTTATACCTTGGCTCGACCACTAATTTTCGACCACTAAATTTCTAAACTCCATGAGCAGCAAACAAAACTTAAATACCGGTAATAATTTCTTAGAATTGTTGGTACCTACAGCCTCGGAAGGAATCAAATATTTTCAATTTACCGGTAAATTAAAATATTTATCACCAATTACACTTGGTCAATACAAATCAAAGAGAATTAGCCCTATCACAAAATTCGGAAAGGTGGGCCTATATATAAATGTATATATGTCAGGGCAGTTGGATAGTTTACATTGAGATACTCGAACATAAGACCGCCCATTTAGTTGGAGGTTTATATTTCTTTAGTGGGGAGGGACAGCTCTATTTTATCTTAAATATCTCTAGGTGATTATAACTCTAAAATAACAGCCCAAATACCCAAAAACAGAGAAAAACAATTGTGTAAATAGACAGTTTGAAAATGATTAACATTGCTTACATTTACAAAAGATTCAAGTATTGAACATATAATTAAATAGAAAATAATATCAAATATTAAGCATTAGATAGAAAAGTCCTATTTACAACATATTATGTAAGTGAAAGTGAAGGAAGTCAACCTAAAATGAACAAACACACTTCTCTCTTCATCTTCCTTCACTATCACTTACTTTACATTAGTGTAGGCCTGGTAGTGTTTATACATTGACTGATACATTTATATATATATATATATATATATAGACCCCCCTCCAGGGAGGTAAACCAAAGTCTATTGGGGAACAGAACTTTCACAAGGAAACATTCACATAGAGGGTAGTCTACTCATGACAGAATTTTAAAAATGGCCATTTCAAAATGGATATCTAGGGAGTGTTTTAATAAATAACATTGTTTAGGTAGGTACATGTGTTGTATTATGTCTCACTGTTTATTACAATGTACCACCATTTATTATTGTATTAGTCCTTATTTAATGTCTAGATACATAACTTCTACACACAAGCACTACATGCTGTTAAAATTTAAAACATTACTAAAACCAAGGATATCTTAACAGGATCTGCAACCTATGTTAATATACAATGACATGATACTTTTACCCTAACCGGTCCTCGAACCGGGGTATGGAGGTTCCGTATCCCCTCCCTTTTTATCGATCCTATGCACCCACCTGATGTTCCCCTTCCAGTTTTAATTAGTTTCAATTTAATCCCATCTTTCTGTTCTATGTCCACTCCATTATTCACAATTTTAAGTCTGCCCACGAGTAGTGGGCAGTACCAGTCTTTTCGAATGCATCAATAATTTTTATTTGCACCCTTCTTTAGTTTCGCTGCACCAGATGGGCAGAAATTGCCCATTGGGGAAAGTTTATTTTCTCTTTCACGCCAGCTACGGGCTACGTATGGAAATGTCATCTTAGCCCTGGTGTTGAATTATTATTTACTCAACCAACCCTCGGCCCGACAGTTTGTACATTACTTTCCTTTATGTTTTTTATCCACTTCTGGTTTCTATCCCTACTGTTTCTTTCCCCTTCCTCCACTTCTGTACCCCTGTATATATTAAGGTCCTGTCGACCCTTGTATGTGTGATGGGGTGGGTTTTTTTTAGGTTCATTATCAACTCCCTGGCGGCAACGATTTTCATTTATGTTTTATGTATTCTGTGTATTGTTTGTACTCGAGAGCCCCTCGGGGCTGGTGTCTACTTTTATTATATTATATGATTCCTGATTGCTATGTTTATATATATGGATGTTTACAAAAATAAAATACCTTGCAAACAAAACAAAGACATGAGCGCTAGTCATACCAAAGATCATATCACAACTTGTTACTCATTTAAGGGTAGTTTAGTTCACCTATAGTTTTAAATACTTTGTTTCAAGCTATAATAGACAATATGAAAAACTGTGTAAGAATGTGGGATACCATTTATTTAAGTAATTTTTCGATTTAAAAAAGTACCTAGAAATGACTGAACTTACCTATCTCCAATAAAACAAGGAGGGATACTAGAATTAATGAGAAAGCAGAGCAGCGCAGGCATCGTAAGACGTCGGCCAGCATCGCGACACTTGGCTGAGCCCTTCGCTAGACACCCGTCATTAGGTCACCTTCACCACACCTCATTCATCCACCTGGCAGGAAAACAAGAAATAGAGTAATTCTCAAAGATGATATTCTATGTATAACCTTCATCATGGTGCCTGCACCTTTACCAGAGAAAAAAAATACTAAGCATGAGTATATAATTAAATCTAGTAATCTGTGTAATATACATAGCTATAATTCATAAACATAATATGAATATTATTTCTATGATAAATATTTAAAATAATGTTACATTTGTCTTTTTAAATCATAGTTTGGTCAAACAACTTTTTAGAAAAAGGACATAATTGTTTCTGGATAAAATAGCATTTTTGAAATAAGAATAAAATGAAAACATTTTCATATTTGATACAAATATATGGATACTGTTGAATATATAAGCACGTTGCATGGTGAGCTGCCATGTGGTGCATGTGTTCGCAACTCTTTCCTTTTATTTTTTTAGTTGTGAGCCGGGCAAGCTAACGGCGTTTTTTGTTGTTTTTTTTCGTGCTTAACACTTTTTAGTCAAATTAAATATATATATATATCAATAGGTTATGGGTTCAGATCATGCTGGTGTGGATTTGTGGTAAAATCTGGTTGTGAAAGTGCAAGTTGACTGGTTTTTATTTGTGTGGCTTTGTTTGTACGGTCAAAACAAGGAAGCTTTTCGGTTAACTTTATTTTTTGTGTGTTAGTGTGATCGGCAGGAGTACCTAATACGGTAATGCACATTGCAATGCAGGACTTATTTTATTTCTGTCATTCTTTTTAGGTTAGACGTCGTAAGTGCTAAAAGATAGGCCTACTCAGTTTTCAAGCGTGTACAATTGAAATTTTTCTAGAAATTGGAATGGCAGATGCTAAAATAAAGATCGAAAAACTTGTCGGTGCCTCTAATTTTGCCAAGTGGAAGTGGTAAATAAATATGCACTTTGAACAGTACGAAATGGTGACTATTATAAACAAAACCCGAGAATGCCCTGTTCTCGCTGAATCTGCCAGAGAGCCGATCGGAAAAGTTGACGGAATGGAAGAGAGACAACGCGCGGATGGCGGCTCTTATCGCGAGTACAATGAGTCAACCTGTTGCCGATTTGGTATTGATGGATACTAACGCCAAGGATATCTGTAACAATCTTGTCAGCGTGTAAGAGCAGAGCAGCATTCAATGATTAAGTCTGCTGATGACGGAGTTTTTCTAGCTCGAGCGTGATCCGAACATGGAGATTGTGGTGTACGTTGCAAAGGTCGAAAAGTTGTTTGCAGATATTAATGTTAAGATTTAGAATTATAGAGTATAAACCGTCCATATCAAAATTTCATGCAAAATTTTTTTTGTGCCAAAACCTTAGTTAAAAAATCTGCTAGTTCGTTCTAAGAGCACACATACCAAACTACTATAACATTGTTTTCCACCCACTCGCGCACATAATGGTACTTAACATCAATGTGTTTAGTCATTTTGTGATGCTCACAGTTCTTAGCTAGCCTAATGGCACTTTGGTTGTCGACAAAGAGAATGGTAGGTTCACTGTAAATTATATCAAGTTCTATGAGAATCATTCTTAACCACGTGGTTTCTTGAGCTGCTGAAGATGCTGCTATATATTCAGCTTCTGTAGTTGACCTATTGTCACACCCTTGATGAGATGACCAGGTGATTGGTGGTGCTCCTCCTAAAATACTGATATATCCAGTTGTATATTTTCTTGTGGTTTCATCCCCAGCATAGTCAACATCTGAATATACCATTAACTCATGCTGATTCCCTTGGTAGCAAATACGGTAGCTCCTAGTCTCAGCTAGATATCGCATTATCTTCTTAACGGATGTCCAGTGAATATATTGTGGTTCATTTAAAAAAAACTACTTGCTTGATTAATTGCAAACGCAATATCTGTACGTTTTACTATTGCAAGAAACATCAAGCTTCCAAATGCTTCACGATAAGGTACGTCGAAAACCTCCTTAGATATTCCATCATTTCGAAGTAAATATGCATTTGGATCAGCTGGTACTGCTTGCGATTTGCAATCTTACATAGATAACTTGTTCAGCAATCTCTCAAGGTATCCTTGTTGACTTTAAAACATTTTCTTATTTTTTTCTATCTTCTGATCTCGATTCCAACAAAATAATTGCAGTCATCTTCTTTAATCTCGAAATGTGCCTTGAGTTCTCTTATCACACGTGCCAACATTTCTGAGCAAGTGCTTATTAGCATTCCGTCATCCACTCATAATGCAAGCCAAACTTCAAAATCATCGATCGTTGCTCTAAAGACACATTTATCTGATTCCAATGGCTTGAATTCAAATGATTTTAAAAATTCCAGGAATTTCTTATTCCAGCAAAGTGGAGTCAGCCCATAAAAACTCTTCCTCAACTTGCAGACCATGTTTAAATCACCTTTCTCGAAACCTTCTAGTTGTTTGATTATTTAAAGATGTCAGCTATTCCTCCATAACAGTGATCCATTTCTTAGAATACTTGTCATTAACTGCTTCTTGGTACGTTTGAGGCTCCTCATAAATTCAATTGGTCAATTGTTATTTGACAAACAACAAATCGTTTCGGTGGCCTTTGAGTATCTCTTTTACGAAGTTTTGGCCCTGTACCTCTCTTTTCTAGTATAACTATTTATTTTAATTCGGCATTTTCCTCAGCCTCTGATTCACATTCTTCAACTTCTTGCTTTTTAGGTTCATTGTTCTGTGAAGTTAAATTATAGATGAAAAATTCAGGGTCATTAATTACAGCAACTTTACTCATTTGTTCATTACATTCAACATCCCGAGCTACTGTAACTTTCCTTGTAATGGGATGATACAATCTATAGTTTAGTACTATTACCGTCATAACCAATAAAAATTGCCTTCTTAGCCTTGATTTCAAATTTAGTACGAGCTTGTTTGGGTATATGCTCCAAATTTACGCATGAGCTTCAAGGTTACCTACCTTTTTTTCCAGTAAACATCTCAAAACGTGTCACGTTATTGTTTACCATGCTTGGCCACCGATTTAAAATGTAAACACTCACATTTACTGCTTCAGCCCACAGTGCCTCCGGGAGTTCTGCCTCAATCAACATGGTCCTGGCGCATTCTAAGATAGATCGATTTTCCCGCTCGATACGCCCCTTCTTTTCCGCACAGTTTGGACCGGCTCTCTCACAGATAGTACCTGTTTTCCTAAAATGGTCTGTAAATTTTTTGTTTACAAACTCACGACCATTATCACTCTTCAGTACTTTTATTTTGCTTCCTGTTTGCGTTTCTATCATATGCTGGAATTGTATGAACGTAACAAAAACATCCCTTTTATACTTTATAAAATAATCAAAACTATATAAAGTGCAGTCATTCTTAAATAGAAAAAAATAATTGGCTCCTCCCAGCAACGTAACCGGCATTTTCCCACAGACATCTGTGTGTATAAACTCACCAGGTTTACCTGCACGAGGACTAAGATTTTCATAAAACGGCAGTCGATGTGTCTTATACCAAATTGACACGACTCACAAAACAACTTTTCAATGTTATTCGCCTTTAACCCTGGTAGTAGTCCCTGACTTGCCATGGTCTTGAAGCTATTGATGCCTGGATGTCCCCGTCTTTCATACCATAACTTCACTGACTCCTCGACTGAATTTGCCTGCTCAGTGATTCTACTCTTGAAAAGCATATTGTAACATTGATTAGCCATTTTAATTCCCGTTAAAACAGCTCTATTCTGTTTTGGAATCTGCACTTCAATTTTGCTTTCATAAAAAATCACCCTGAACTGTTTACTTGTCACTGTTCCTATTGAAAATAGATTTTTCTTAAGTTTCTGAACATATAACGTATTTTCAAGTGTGCGAAGCTCCCACTGTCCATTCACGAGTGTGAACACTTCCACAGACCCGATACCTTCAGCTTGAACGTATGCATTATCTCCAATCCGTACGACATTCAGATCGGCTACTGGTTTTAGAACAGAAAACCATTCCTTATGGTAAGTCAAGTGTTTTGACGCAGCACTGTCAGCCAGCCACTTAGTTTCAGCCAGTTACGACACTTTTTTATATGACCCGTTTGGCCACAGTAAAAACATTTTATATTCATCTTACCACTAGGTTTTCCGTGATTCTCTTTCTTCTAGTCATTGTGGGACGCTTGTCTTATCAAATTTTTATAATTTTTATAAAAGTTTAGGGCCGCAAACGCTGTGGCGATATCGTCGTTCTGCATGAGCTGCTTCTCTTCCCTGAGAAGTCGAGAGGTTAGGTTCTCTCACGTCTGCATTTCCTCAGCGTATGAATCCCACGCATTTATAAACGCGCTGAAGCTGCTCGGAAAACTCTCGAGGGTTTTGGTGATTTTGTCTACGTCTGAAACAGCTTCTCCGACGTCCGTTAACGACAAAGCCATTGACTCGATCATACTTATCTGCTGAGCGATACTGCAGTTTGGATTCATCTATAGCTGAAGAACTGCTGCTTGAGACTAACCTTATTTACAGACCTGCGTTGTTCGTGAACGTTCTTGAGGTGAGTCCATATCTGGGCCGCCGTCTCGCATGAGATGACTGTTTGTAGTTGACTATACTCAAGTCCCAGTGAAATGATCAACATTCCTTTTTCGTTTACATCGTTCCACGCCTTAAGCTTCTCAACTTCAGTTGCTGCTTGTTTTTCCTTCTTGGCATTGGTGATGTCCATAATTTTCTCCGCACGTAATATTATTTCCATTTGACATTTCAAAAGTTTTAAGTTATTACTATCAAATTTCTGAATGTGGAAACTCTTGACTTTATCCATCTTTGTTAAGTAACCTTTTCACACAAACAAATCCGTCACAGTGAAATTCTCTGAGCGCTCACAAGGATTAAAAAAAGACCATAAGAAATGGCGTCTTCTGCATGCCAGCGTTTTAGTATCCGTTAACAACGCGCAAATATTTTTAATGTTTGTCCTTTATTAACTAGCACAATGAAAAACACTACTGGGCCCATAACCTGTTAAGATTTAGAGTTATAAAGTATAAACCGTTCATATCAAAATAAGTTTATATAAAGTAGACCACATTGTAAGTTTAACAGACGCCATGTACAAACAAGCAAGCCTAGGGAGATGGAAGTGACGTAGACCTAGTAGCATACTTTACTTGAAATGAACAAAGCAAAGACTAAGCGAGTCATGTACTCAACAATGAATACAGAACTTCGTTGACGAAGGTCACACGACATACCGGTTGAGCTGTTGCATGTACAAATTTTGTCGACAGTTGATCATGAATACCAGGAATTCAACAATGTTTGGGAGTCTCTTGATGACAACAAGGGCAAAACGAACAGCTTGCTTGAGAAGCTGTGTACAATCAATAAAAGGCAATATAGCAGCAGCGGGATTGAGTGCTTTCGCGGCACATGTGTTGACCACGAGGCATCAAGCAGTGATCAAAGCAACAAGAGGTAAATCTGGTGTTTCGAAGAAATCAACGTACAACAATAATGAAATCCGCAACTGTTTCTACTGTGGAAAAGCTGATCACGTGAAGAAGAATTGTCGGAAGCTGAAGGCTGATAAGGATAAGTCTGCGGCAACAGGTAGTTCAAACTCGTTAGGTACGCAGTTCACAGAGGGCTATAAGGGTACAACGTTATCAGCAATCATAGGCATGAGACAGGTGGATACATGGGTATGCGACTCAGGAGCGTCACATCATATGACAGCGAACAAGTAATATTTTGCCACATACAATAAGTTTTCTTCTCCAGTCGACATATATTTGGCAAATAAAGGTAAAATATTGGCTTAGGGTTTGGGGCGTGTCAATGTCGAGATGCTGGTCCACGGCAAGTTGACCCCTGGTTATTTTAAAGATATCTGGTATGTCCCAGAAATAGATAGACACATCTTTTCAGCACGTAGTGCGGCAGAGCGCGGTGTCAGTGTATTTATGGAGTGCCAACAAGTTAAGTTTCGGTGCAGCAATAAGTTGTAGCAACAGGGGAATGGACAATAGATGCGTACATCAAGAATATGTGCGTTGTAGTTCCGCGAGAACCTGCAGGGGTCAACAATCCAACAGCAACAGAAACTCTGCAGCTCTGGTATGAGCAACCCGGGCATCAAGACAAGACAGAAGGTACTTGAGCAGAAGAACATGAAGATAAGTGTGGCAGAAACAGGAGAATTTTGTGATGGATGTGCTTTGGGCAAAGCACGCCGGAAGCCCTTCAAGTCCCGACCGGATCAACCACAAGATGTTGGTAGAAGATCAATGCTGATGTCAACGGACCAATGTTGGTGGAAGTTTTTCTAGGTGCAAGGTACTACGTCTGTTTTAAGGACAACAATTACAGCAAATATCGTATAATATTTTTTCTCAAGCATAAGAGTGAAGTTTCCAAATGTCTGCACTCTTTTCTAAATGAAGCTTCAGCTGGTGGTCACACAGTCAAAAGGTTCCGGTGTGATGGTGGCAATGAATTCGACTGTGAAGAAGTTCGTCGCATTCTCAATAATCGAGCATCGTATTGGTGAGCTGGTGGAGTGTCCAAAAGGTGCGAAGGTCGTCAACAACCACTGGGTGCTCCGCACAAAGCTGAATACCGATGTGTCAATTCAAAGGTTCCGAGTTCGACTTGTTGCTAAAGGATATGGTCAAAAGGAGGGTATTGATTATAGTAAGACTTTCAGTCCGATATTGCGCTACGGCATGGTGCGCTCTGTACACCCAGTTGCTACTGTAGAGAAAATGAAACTGTTTCAGTTTGATGTTAAGACTGCTTTCCTGTATTGCACACTTCAGGAGGAAGTATACATGCGTCAACCATAAGGATTCAATGACGGCAGCGATCGGGTATGCAAACTCAAACGAAGCCTGTACGGCCTCAAACAGGCTCCACGGTGTTGGAATTAGCGGTTTGTCAACTTCATGAAAGAGCAGGGTTTAGAAGCTACTGTACCATCCTTCCTCGGTACAAATAAATATACTAAATAGCAAAATTATCTACTCAACCTGCCGCCCTATTTGACCAGCGACGCAACATGCCCAACACCACCGGTTCCACAAATCCACACGCCAACTATCTGAACTGCAAATTGAGACACGCGACTGCGTTCCCAAGACTCACCACCATGAGGCGCTAGCATCGGCGGAACCGGGGAGACGATTCCACAGAGGTGGAGATGCTCCGAGAATCGTCTGTGTTGCTTCTACAAAGGTTCTCGGCCCTTACAGCGCGTGTGTTACCCCCACGTGATTCCTAAACCACCAACCTCTGGGGATGCCATATAAAGTGTAGTTCGGCCAAGTGAAGAGCACTCTTTGGAATTGTTTAGTTTGTACTAGGTGTGTAGCGTCGAGCTACGAGACTTTGATATAATGTAAGCAAAATTCCGTTTCAGTTTAAAAGTAATTATTAAACTTTTATTTATATTAAAAAAAGTGTATATTTTTCAAAATTCTTTTTGGGCATATTATTCAAAATTTAAAATAATACTTTTTGTTAAGATACTTCGTTGGAAGATTTAAAAGGATAGGGTACTATTTTGCCAAAGACTCTAAAGTGGAAATATACTTCTAAACTTTCATTTTCATGTTTGATAGCCTTCGAAGGAAAATATGTTGTCAAAGACTCTAATATGGAGATAAACTTCAGTACGAACTTTACTATAATACAAGATTTATTTAGGATGAATCAAATTAAAACTTAATATTCATTCAATATATGACTTCTGTTAGTCATATATTTTGAGTTGTGTCATTATGCCAAGTTTAACATGCGCTTTTTATTTGTCGCTTAGGGTTTTGAGATAATAAATATTTTTGTTAAAGTAAGTACCAGAAAGTTATGAAAACTTTCAATAGTTCCTCGTTATGTTTGAGGCTAGTTGAGAGACATATATATTTATTTGAAGTTATCAAGGACATATAGGTTGGTTTATGCATAATTTTAGAGGTTGATCTTGAGTTTTTATTAACCAAGTGTTTCTTCCAAATTAGTAAGATTTAATTATTTGATTATTCGTATCCTTTATTGTTGTTGGCCTCTGGGCAACTAATTTATTTTGGACTTAATATTGGCTTAGTGTATTCGTGATGTTTAGAGCATCTAAAAAGTGTGTGCAGATACTTCCAAATTTATTAACCGAACTTTTCATGTATAGTTTGTATAGTTACCATGAGGAACTTAAATTATAATTTAAAGTAAAATTTAAATATTAATTTGGGCGTACTTAGAATATTTCTTTAACATAGACGTTTTTATATGTATTTAAATTACGCTTCCTTGGACGAAGGATCTAAGATCTTGTTATTTGTTACCACAATAACTAATGCTTAAAATTAAAATTGCAAAATCACATTTATCATCTTCCTTAGTTTTTGTATTCCTGTCGTGTCCTATCTATGAGCATTCTAAGGTATTAATGCATCACTTCTATAGTCAGTTAAGGAGGGTGGCAGTTGTTCATTGCCAATTTCCGCAACCAGGTGGGTTGCGAGTCACTGAGTAACAAACATTTGTTCTCAGATCATTTTTACTCTGTTCGACTCATGCGCCCCACTCTGATATTATGTTTTTCTTGTTACATTTTGCACCTTCAAGTAATTTTGAGTTAGGAAGGAGGTTGCACTATCTCAACTGATCCCTGTCTATTTGTTCGTGAACGCAACAGTAAGCAGTTAATTGTCGCCATCTATGTGGATGATGGTGTGGTCGCTGGGAGCGATCAAGATGAAATTGATGCGCTCATAGTTCAACTGTGTTTCAACTTCAAGATAACAATGGGCTCACTTGAAAGCTTCCTGAGCATGCAGATAGAACAACGTTCAGAAATTATCTTCGTGTGCCATCGTGCCTACACAAAAATAATCCTAGAGCACTTCAACATGCATGAGGCAAACTCGGTGGCAACGCCTTGTGACCGAGGTGATGGTAGAACTGAGAAATTTGTTGGAGATCATGTGCCATGTCGTGAGGAGGTGGGATGCCACATGAACCTGATGATGGCAACACGACCAGACATATCGTTTGATGTATCTCGGGCTGCCCGATCAATAGAACAACCGACAGCAGCAGACCGGATAACGTCAAAGGCGTCTACAAGTATCTGCGAGGAACGAGCAACTATGGATTGCTGTATCGGACAAGCAACAGCAAAATAACGCTTGAAGCATTCAGTGATGCTGACTTTGCTGGTGACATCAAGTCACGGCGGTCAACGAGCGGCATCCTGATGATCTATGCAGGTATTGCAATGGTCGCTAGCAGTGTCGACGACGGAAGCGGAGTGTGTCGCTGCCATTGAAGCTGCTAAAGAGTTGCTGTGGCTGTAGCGTCTACTTAGCGAACTCGGAGCTTAAGGTGACGAAATGCCAATGCTGCGAGTGGACAACGCAAGTGCTGTGAAACTTACCAAAAAAAATCCTGAGTTCCACAAGAGATTGAAGAGCGGCACTACTTTGTACGTAGACGCCTATCAACAAAGTGGGAACTTCAGCAGCTGTGGTTTAGAAGGAAGTGTTGAAGATATCAGCACGCTGCATGGTGCTGCCATGTGGCGCTATTGTGTGTTCGCTAACTCTTCCCCTTTTCATTTTTTTTATAGCTGTGAGACGGGCAAGCTACCGGCTTTTTTTTTTTTTTTTTGCTTAACACTTTTCAGTCAATTGAAATATATTCCATATATATAAATATCAAGTCAACAGATACTTATCTGAATATACATTAATTTGTAAAGCGAGTTCGATTACTCAGCTAATGCATATATTTGTATAACCATATCTTACTACCCATTCGGATTATATGCCTCTTAACTAATAGTTTGGTTACTTAGACAAAACAATTTTACAACGGAAGTGCTTACTTAAATAAGAGTTTACATAATCAAACTTTAATAATCCTACCTTAATTGCATACTCTAGAGATGGTTAAAAAAGTAATTAGGAACGTTCATCTCCTTGTTTCAACCAATTATGTATTTCAAAATTGTCTGATAAGTGACATCCAACCCGTACCCTGCCACGCTGTATCGGTCAAACAAACCTCGATTAGCTTGACAAGTTTTTGGGTATCCCAAACCTAACTGCAATTTCATTTTTTTTTTAACTGAATCGTAGGCCTTTTTTAACATCTATGTATAATTGATGAATCGTCATGTTGTATTCCTACTCTTTTCTAATATTTGTGAATAGAAATAATCTGATCCATTGTCTATTTCGTCGAAATCCACATTGATGATCCCAAATTATTTCCTCTGCATATGGCGTCAATCTCATTAGAGTTATGTTAAGATAAAATTGTGTAGCGTGTTGGTACTAGTGAAACACTTCTATAGATACCCCTATAGTCATTAAACTCTGTTTTATTTCCCTTTTTGAAGATGTGTATTTTAATACCTTCCTTCCATTGTTGTAATACCTCATGACTTTATATTACTAACGTTTCACCTCACCACCTCCCTTTATTAACTATGATGGTATAAATAGTATAAAGATAAATGATAAAACAAAAAAACTTTAAACTTAAATAAAGCTTAAATACACTCTTGTGATCAATGGCATGGCAGGAAGTATAATAATTACAAAAAAACAACTACTTTAATACACTTTAAGGATCAATATTTTTATTTATTTTTTATCACCAGGTCTTACTACCTGTTCAGATAATACCCGTATGTACTAATTACGCCAATGGTTTTAGGGATGGGGATAGTTAAATTTAGAGGAAGTGCACCCACATTTATTCACCCGATCGTACGCTTGATCCAATTTTAACTTCGTAGAATTGAATTTCAGATTAGCTTGACGAGCACGATCAAACCATTTTTTAAGTTTATCTCAGGGTAAACTATATCTTCCTTGTCTGAGTCACCACTTCCATAAATTAGTATGTCATCACCTATAGTTCAGAACCCCCCCAAGCCGTCTTTAATATTTTTCACTGGTTGTGCATACGCCAAAGGGTGGTCTGATCCACCTATACCTTGAAAAGGGTGTCCAAATCGTTAATAAATCACAGCCATCGTCATCAGATTCAATATGTCAGTATCCATCTTTAGATACACAACTTTCTTGCCTTTGTCATAGTTGGAATTTGGAATGCGGACCTATTAAGATCTACGTTCTCAAGTCTATGGGATCCAAGTGAATTTGAAGTTTTCCGGTTTTGTCAACAAGAACTAAGTTATTGATCCATGAGGTTGGCTTTATCACTTTTTGTATAAGATTGTTTTGTTAAAGTTTATCTATTTTTTCTTTGAGCGTCTCTCTTAACGCTAGTTTACACTTGCCTTCTAGGTGACCTGTTCCTTTATATTTATTACATATTGGTGTGTCAATACCATTTCCACAGATGTCTTACTTATTATATATGAAATTTCAACTTAATTAGACCTAACCTAATATAATATTGTTATTGACAGGGGTCTGTGTTCCAAAGCGCTTTGCTTGATCTCTTTGTGGTTGCGAGGAGTTCCACATTGAAAAACTCTTTACTTATTTCAGGTTGAGTTGGTTGAAGTTGGTTACTTCGAAAAGTTTAGTAATCCATCTACACCTACCATTTATCATCACCAAAACTAGAAAAATGTTTATTGTCATTCTTTAATTTTCGTAAAACAATGGGAAAGTCATCGACGTAAACAATAAAATGTCCCGGCTATTAAACTCCATAGGCTATTTATTTTCATCAGGTCTGATGGATGGCGTACGACGTAAAATTAATTTCTAAGATCAATTATAGGTAATAGCAAGACGGTTCCAAGGATGTAGCAAGGTTCATTGCCATTCGAATTGGCTGATGGAGTGGAGTCTTAGATAGGAAGTGCGTGTGTGTGGAGTGTGAATTCATCAAGTTTACGACTATAGGATTCTTGGAGAGATTATTCCGATTATGTCAATAACGGTTTAATTCATCAGGAACATGTTTATTTGCGCATAGGAACAATGAAACAACTTGTTAGATTGCTCCCTGAGTATCTAACAGGCGGCAAAATTGAGTATAGACCTAACATTTTTGTCAGTTATTGCAAGTGATGTGTACTTGTTCCTCCAGTTATATCTAGAGTTAATAATTGCACTTTTAATTCTACAATTAAGTACGGAAATTTAACAGCTAGTACTTATAATTTAACGTTTGTTAAATTTTGGTGTTAGAATATGATTTTTTTTAAAATATAGTGTCCCCTGATGTTTGTGCTTCTATGCTCCATGCACTTAAAATTATTATAATCCTGATACCTAGTAAAAATAATAATTAGGGATAATAGAGTTTGAGGAATTTTAAAACCATTAAAAAATTATTGTGTTTCTAGAATGCTTTGGTTTCATTTCAGGTATTAGTGTAGTGTTGAGTGTTAAGTTTTAAGTTAAGTCCAAGGACTTAGCTGTTTTATATAACCGAACCTAACCTTGTATTAATAAAATGCACATTAAATACCATTATACAAGTCGAAAAAATTAAGTAAAATGTGAACTAGCTCTATTTATGTATCAGCTCACATCAAAAGAAGGGAAATTCCACGTGATTTCATTACTACCCTTCTATACATTTTGAAAATAGCGTAACAGACTACATTTTAACTATATTAAAAGGTAAACTTTGCTTAAAAATTACGTTTTTCTCTGGTCGTTCGTTGTGAAAGATAATACAAGAAGTTTCTCAAACTATTAAACCTCTCTATTTTAATGATTTTTTGTGTTTGCAATATATTACATCTTAGACCTAGATAATTAGTTTGAACCCAATAAAATGTTGGGAACTAAACAAATAAAAGTTAGTTTGCTCCTTAGACAGTTAAAAAGTATTATTTGCTTTATCTTTACCTTAAACACCAAAATAGATCGGGGATAGAACACTTTAAGGAATACTTAAGAATGTAAACAAATAATAATAGTAAATCACTTGAATAATCAGCTAACTTTATTTAGTCAAAGAGGAAAACAAATAATTACAAAACAAAACAGCAGAGCTAACTTACTTTCAGTTAAGAATACAATTTTTCTTAAGAATATCAATAAGCCATATATTTTAGTCTCAAATAAACTTGATGTATAGTGGTCGGGGTTTTAGGCCCTTAGCTCTTTAACATTTCATATATATAATTATATTAGTTTGCCATTGTTTATTTTGTTAATATAATACCATTCTTACAACCACTAAATTCACTATGGATGTAAGAGGCTCGTAAGTGCCCAGTATTTATAATATTCCAAGACATTTAATAACATTTTATATATCGTTTTACAAAATCCCCCCTTAAGTTTATTATAAATCATGTTAACACTATCAAGATACTGAGAGTACTACACTTAGTACATTATTGTTTTCCAATCGTTTAGGCCTATTTTAATAAATAACCTTCAGCTTCTTCAATGTATTCTTCTTTTATAGGCCTAATTTAATCTCTTTATTACTATCAAATGTTTAATTATAAGAAAGTGTGGGGTTTAATGTTAATTATAAGCTGTCAAAATCATAACCAAAGTTGTAAGCAATATATGTTTTAAATTTCAATTCATTAACTTCATTTTTAGGCCTGAAAACTTTTAAATCTAGTAGTTTTCATTCTTGTAAAGTCTTTGTGGGAATCTTAGCTTCATCTAAATGTATTACTTTTATCTTTCATTTCCAAGCATCGTGCTATTTTATTTTATCTGTACCCGGGAACTGTGGCTTGCATGTGTGGCCTCACAGTGGAAAGGGAGGTTTGGCGCAACACACTTGCCGGTTAGCACCTATATTCAGAAGTACGAATAGTCGATTAGTCGTTCTTCACGTGTTGTTTTTAGGGTGTTGAGAGATGGCTGGAGGAAAAGGAAGACCACCATGGGGCTAATTTATCACGACTATAACCATATTACGTCTATCTTCAAGTACTAATTAAGTTTTTCTTTTTATTATGTAACTAGTGGTTTAAAATGTAATAAAATGTCTATTAACTTTTCTCTAAAATAAAACTTCAGAATCAACATCATAAATTTCAATTGCTTTATTCGACTACGTTTCTCCCCCCCCCCCCCCCCCCCCCCATTATTTAATTAGCCCCGAGAAGCTCTATTGGAACCCACTGGCTGCCGCGGACAATATCTAAAGAAGAAGGAGAAGTTCGACTGGTTGGATTTAATAATCTAACAGTTAGTTTAGTAAAAAGATATATGTACATTTTTAAAAGTAAAAGGGTAAATTTGGTGTACTTATTGGCAACAGTACCGGGGTGTACCTAAGAGAGAGCTATAGTCCCCATCAGACACATTCCTATACAACAGCCACTCCGACGTAAGCTAGAAGCAAATGGGACAAGCTGTTCTCACTGAGAAGACGTTAACAGCTTTTCAATCCTTTCAGTTCTCTTTTTAAAAATGGTGGAAGCAAATTCTATTTTTAATCATCTATTACAGTAACCTGTAATCCAGTCTAACACAAGAGTAGCGAGTTAGATCATGCAACAACTGATGCGGGTTAGTTGTAGTTAACCCAGACTACTTTAAACCTCAATTTTAGATACTGGTGCTTTTTAGTATTAAACTGAAGTCTACAAGGAATAACAAATAGATACAAACTTGCCATCTGCTATCAGTTCCGCACAGTGAGGACTTACCTGGATCACAGCCTCCAATAAATGTTATTTGTGAAGTTGAAGACTCTGAAAACGATGCAGCTGGCCTAGTTCAACATAAGGAACAACATGACTCTACTTTTAAAGCAAGTACCTCGTCTTTTCAGCCACATCTGTCAACTCAGGCGATTTAAACGACCTTGTCCAGGATTTTAATCTGTCCAAAAAATAGGGTGAACTTTTGGGGTCTAGGCTGAAGGGCTGGAACTTACTTCAGCGAGACACTAAAGTGTGATTTTTCCGTAGACACCAGGATGAGTTTAAAAAAATGTATTTTCAAGAAAATGATTTAGTTTATTGTAACAATATTTGATCTGTGATGGATTCTCTTGGTCATGAACATAAAACAGTAGAGTGGCGACTGTTTATTGACT
The DNA here is from genome assembly GCA_033556935.1 of Timema podura. Taxonomy (NCBI): domain Eukaryota; kingdom Metazoa; phylum Arthropoda; class Insecta; order Phasmatodea; family Timematidae; genus Timema; species Timema podura. The sequence continues at coordinate 119,222,494 of JAVRXN010000010.1, read as the reverse complement.
CCTCTAAAACTTGTTTGAAAGGTGTCTTTTTTCATAATGGAAACACATTTCCTCCTGTTCCTTTAGCTTATGCCGCTAGCATGAAAGAATCTGACAAAATATGAAGTTCCATTTGGAGAAAATTCAGTCTGACAACATGGAACATGTGTGGTGATTTAAAAGTAATTGCACTGTTACTTGATTTGCAGCTCGACTATACTAAATTTTGTTGTTTCTTGTGGGAGTGGGACAGACATGAAAATAAAAATCATTACATCAAGAAGGAATGGCCAAAACAAGAGTCTCTTACTCTTGGGACAGAAAAATATGGCATATCCTCCAATGGTCAACCATGAACAAAAATTTTTACCTCCACTTCATATCAAATTAGGACTTTTTAAGAACTTTGCTAAGGCCATGGATAAAAATGGTGGTTCGCTTGGTTAAAGGTAAAGTTTCCTTGGATAAGTGATGCTAAAATTAAAGAGGACATTTTTGTCAGCCCTCAAATAAGAGATTTGATTCAAGATTAAAAAATCGAAAATATATTGAGCCAAGTTGAAAAAACAGCTTAGGGATCGTTCAAAAGTACCACGAAAAAGTTTTTGGGTAATTTTAAATCGCAAAACTACCGTAATATTGTGGGTGAACTCTTACATTCATTCAAAGATATGGGGTGTAGTATGTCACTTAAAATTCATTTCTTGGACTCCCACTTGGATTTCTTCCCTGATAATCTCGGTGACGTCAGCGACGAGCATGGCGAGTGATTCCACCAAGACATTTCGATCATGGAAAAGGGATACCAGGGAAAGTGGAGCTCTAGTATGCTCGCAGACTATTGCTGGACACTTAAAAGGGATGTTCCAGATGCTAAATACGCAAGAAAATCATCAACTGTCACTTTTAGGTAATATGAATAGTGTTATAAAAGTACATAAATATGTATATATTTTTTTCAGATTTTGCCTGTGTGTTACCAAAAATCCCTGCAGGATGAAGAAAATCTACTAACATATTTGAATTCAGCATAAAAAGTACTATTAGGATCAGACTTTTTTTGTGCCAAAAAATTAATTTTATTTTATATTACAGTGTAATTAATGAAAGAAATGAGATACCTATTAGAACCACTTATATCAAGTAAACTGCCTCCCCAAGTGAACAAAGAGGATTTCCTGTGAAGAAATAAGTTAAGGAATCTCAACTGTGGGAAGAATAAATGTGAGTTTGTGGGATAGGTTATGTCTAGTAATAGTTCAGAGACAAGTGAGCAGGCGCAAAAATTTACCAACACAGAAGAGGATTTTTAAAGGACAAGTAACCCACAAATACATGAAGACTAAAATGCGATATATTGTCCTATTGATGTAAGAGATGAAACGACGTATTTGAACTTTGGATAAATTGCCTCTGTGATAGGATTAGTTAGCCCATATTATTTCCCTTGAACACTTGTTCACAAGGGAACGTGCCTAGTTAGTCCAACTGATACTCTTTTTTTATCACGACGTTTTTCTTGGGTTGCACTGATAAGACTCAGCACTTTATTGACACGGGTGAGGTGCGCCCTATTTACAAGCCATCATATAGCGTACCCCATAGCCAGCGGCCCCTTTTACATGAACAAATAAATGTAATGTTAACTGAGGACGTAATCGAACCTTCATCCACAGCCATCTTAATTTTAGTTGCACAAAACATAGCGGATGGCTCTTTTAAATACCTTCCATGTGTTGATTATAGAGCCTTAAATACTGTTACAAAGCGATACTTTTCCCTTGCCTAATATTCATGCAACGTTTGATATGGTGAGTGGGTCACAGTACTTAGCATTATTAATATAACTAGGAGCTAATGGAATGTATCTGTTGCCCCTAAGGATAGAGAAAAGAGAGCTTTTTATATTCCTGCACATCACTTTCCGTTTAAAAGCCTCTCCTTTGGACTTGTGAACGCTCCTAGTACGTTCTGTAGACTTATGACTAATACTTTAAGGAACAATTTGTTTTTTATATCTGGATGACGTAATATTACTCCCCAAAACTAAAGATGAGTATATGCATAGGTTAGACCAGGTACTTAAAAGATTAAGGGCAGCTAAATTGACTGTATGGCCCGGCAAATGTAAGTTTCTGTAACAAAAAGTAATTTATTTGGGATATACTGTCACCCCAGCTGGGATTGAACCAGATGACTCTAATAATTAATCAATTAGGACGTACCCCAGTCTTCGGAATGCAAAGGAAATACGTCCATTTTTAGGTCTAGTAAGATTCTATAAATAATTTATTTCAAATTGTTCAAAAATAGCTAAACACTCACTTCCTTGGCTAAGAATTGTGTCAAATTTGACTGGAAGTACCAAAAAGAAAACGCCTTCGAAACAATGTGGCAAAGTATATGTTCGAAAACAGTTTTGAGATACCGTGATTTTAGTGAACCATTTATAGTAACATGTGACATGTTCATACGTATAACTATTTGTTTTGTCTCAGAGGAAGTGATGTTTGACTCTACCATAAACTCCACAACCAAAGCTATATTACGAGTGACCGTACCTAAACGGTATTTGATCCATGCTCCCGTATTTTTACTTACGATAATTTACCCTTCGTCAACTCCACCCACAGGTGAAAGATTTAATCTATTTCTAGCTAGGATTAATGAAACACACAAATAGCCACACCGGTAGTTGCTTACACCTAAATGAAATGCCATGTTTTACTAAGATGTTACCCACTATCGAGAAATTAAGTTATAAGTCCGCACAGATGCAGCTATATTTCCTCCTGATATACTCTTACAAGAAAAACCTTGTAAGCCAGCATACTTTTCTGAGTTTTTCTAGTACCGAGGCCACTGTTCCCTCTACGCTGATTTACTCTAGACTGAAAAAACTATACATATTTTAAAACTCGCTACACATTCTAAATCTTGTAAATACGCTGTGTAAATAAATATTCTATAACTATTATTTCTGTGTTTCAATATCTACTCCCAATCACACATTCTTACTTAAGATTCAGTAACAAACATCAAGGACCAAAGTTACAATCTGTTAATTTATTAACACACAACTATAACTACAACAATAACACTCAGCTCTTATGAGTGACTTCAACAACTGTTGAGAGTTTTAGAAACATTCAGTTACCACATCAAGGTGCTCTTAAACTTGAGACTTTTCCACCGAGATATGTCATATATCGCGGCTTAGAATTAAATCTCTTACACTCCAAATAATAGGCCGACTTTGGAAGGATTACATTAACAAAACTGCCCGAACTAATGAGGTAGTCATGGACCGTTTCACTTTAAACTTTAACATTTGTATGAGTTTTAGACGATGTTAAAACCTCGAGCTTTCTGGGTTCTTCGGTCTTAGCCTCGGGGGGGGTGCCTCTTCATCTGATAACAATGACTGGGGCGTATCCACTCCTTGGCTCAGTGGTGACGGAGACCCTGGCAGTGGGGACGAAGGTGACGCTAGGGGTGGCGATGGTGGCTGCGGAGCTCAGAAGGTTGGTTGGTGATAGTATGGATGTAGCCCTGACAACACAGCCACAATGCGCCCTTTGCGGAAACTGTACACAGTACATATCATGTCACATAAGCACGATTACTCGATTCTACCAAAAGGTAGTATTTCAAGCGCTCTTACTGTGAGTTAAGTAGCGTCGCAGAATTCAATGTAGCTTCACTCCTGTGGTGGACCTCTGACGTTGCTATCCACTCTGTAAATTATATGTATATCGTCCACAATAACATTGAATACTTTCGGTGGTCATACAGGCACGTTCCGCATACGTATGACCCACAAACTTTACATTAATATACCATGTTCTATGCATTTCGTCGTTCATAGGCTAACAGGTATTACACCACTGAGACTCAATCACAAACTTGGCCATTGCTCCTCCTTGTTGCTGTTGGTTGTTATTGATGCTGTTGCTTCTTACCATAATGCCATCTGTTATACGTATTCAAAATTCACGATTGTGAGTGTGTCGAGTTCACACACGTTTGTCCCACACACAATACTTCACCGTCTAAATATGCAGTAACACGTTCACCAAATTTAGTTTGGACTGCTTTTAATTTATCTTCCATGTAATTTTAATTAACCACGAGATCACTTGGCTTTAAAATCGGTACAACGTTCGCAACATTAATCAGTTGTTGCAACTTGTCCATTGCGGCTACATCCTGTAAATACTTATAAATACATACATACTTAGGTGTGACCCCTACTAGATATACCCCCACCATCGCCAGATGTGCTATTTTCATATAATTCCAAATAAACTTCAGCATGATTGTCCCACTTTCACATCTGGGTTGCCTGTTTCATCGTGTCAAGCAGGCACCAAGTATCTCAATCACCAAAGGGGCTACAAAATTCTGATGACCTACTTTGACATCCAGGTTTCGCAATAATTGCTAGGACCCAAAAATTGATTCTAACAACGTCAGGTGTGCGTCATTCTTGGGGTGGGGGAGGTAGAAAGGGGCAAAGCGGGGACTAATTGAGTCTCCACGTAGCTCTTAGTCTATGACCAACTTCCAACGACAGAGGGACCTCGGTACGCTCCCCCAGGGTCTGGGGCTGAGTTATAATCCTTAATACCACCTTAAAAGCAAGTTTATATGCTGTACTTATTAGACATGTTTACTACTGTAATGCTCAAATCGGTCGGTTTAACTACCCATTTTTATGTTAATTACAGTGGTGTGATATTATAACGGTTTTAAATCTGGCGGTAGGAGGTCACTCATTAGTGATCAGGCTTCCAAAGAAGCGAATTGACAAAAATATGTATACACCACGCAGGCTATCTAGGTTTATGAGCGCTGACCCAATGGGGGGTGGTCAATGACCCTTTTGGTTATAAACACAGCCCGACCACAAAGGCTGGCTAGTCGGTTGGGAGTAGGATCCGTGACCCAATGTGTGAGCCGAGTCGTGTCCCTAAAATTTTGGGCTGGGTTCCTGAGCCCCCCTCCACCCGGTATGGCTAGTGTGTTGGGAGTAGGGTCCTTAGCTCATTGTGGAGGGGATGGGCTATGTACCCAACACACAAAAAACTCCCATCACATATATTTTTTCCCCCATGATGTAGAAATAGGAGGGGGTAGTGTGGAGGTGGCATGGAGGTAAATACCCCATCACCAGGATGTGGAAAGTAGGTCTATTGACAGGAAATAGTGCCTGCCGGGCATGTGGGGACTTAATAGAACCCCATACCCTACCTACAGGTCTTACGGAGCGCGCAGTGGCCATAAGACAAGTTTTATATTAGAAACTTATAGTTAGAACGTTAGAAAGTTATACAATGTTTATACACTTTGTAGCAATACGTTTGAAGAATTGCTGATCCCATTAATCCTGTATTATTATGTTTATTATTATTTCTATATTGTAGTTGTCAGCAGGTTAGATTTTTGTATTTGAACGTGGAAGTGTCTAGATGTGTTTTTGTAGAAGCAAGTAAGAAAGTGTCTACAGTACACGAACCCGAGGAGGACTACGTTTACCTGTAAGGAAGTTGAAGTTTAGTCCGCGAGCACGCGTCTTGTGTGCAGTCTTTATTTGGACCTACTATAGAGTAGCCTCAGGCTGTTTTCCGGGTTCACCCATGTTTGATGAATAGTGAGTTGAGATTAGGGGGGGGGGTTAAGACTCATGTAGGAACGAAATGGCATATAGGCCAGGGCAAGGGCTCATAAGTTGGGACAACAGCTTGCTCGAAGTGTATTTAATTAATTATTGTATATCTTGTGAATACCTTTTGTCCATAATCTCATTTTATAATAAAAAGTCACAAAACTAGAACCAATTGCCTTTACCATCTATTAAGAACTTTCTATCTATCAATCACTATCCTGGGGTTGGGACTAGCAAACATCACTAGTTCAAGCTAGGGCAGGGACAATCTGGTGTCAGAAGTGGTGGAAATGACTTATTGTTGTCAGAAGTTTCGGAAGTGACAAGCTGGCGTCAAAAGTGTCAGAATAACAAGCGTCGTCATGAGTGTCGGCAGTGACAAAGTGGTGTTAGAAGTGACAGGGGTTAAAGCGGACTATGACAAGGTGCTGTCGGAAGTGAGGAGAGCAGCCCATTCCAAATAACATTCACCGGAAGTATGATAAGAAACTTTTATTTGAATAAAAATGGCTACAATCAATGTTTCAGGGCAGGAAGTTGACCTACAAACCGCTGATGACCTTTTGGCTAAACAGTTGACTTAAGTTGCATATTTAAAAATTGTTCGCTGATGTTTCATGGATGACAGGAAGACAATGTTAATTTTTTTGTAAAAAACCAGATCATGCAGCAATAATTTCAGGTTGGACAAATGAGGAGCACTTAGTAGTGACACAATTACGTCTAAGTGAGAAAGCTCTAAATTGTATTGTCACTGATTAGAAAAGTATAAAGGCAAATATACATGAGGATTTGAAAAATCTTTGGTTATTAGATTAAAAAGGGAGCAGACAAGGCTTTTTAGGGAACATCTTGTAGTTGCAGTTTGTGAGCTAGTCCAGGAGAAAGCTTAGAACAATTTGCTTACCGTTTCAAAAAAGTTATCATCAACACTTACGAATTAGGGGAAGATGTTACAGCTAACCTTGTTTTGAAATTTGAAGTATACCAGAGGGCACTTGATTCCTTTTTAAATGGAATTTCTAGAGAGCCAAGGAAATTGATACTGCATGATGAGGCTTAAAACATTCAAAGAGGGAATAGAAGTCATCGTTAATGTATGGGACCAAGAGAAGTAGAAAAGAGCAGCCCGATTTTTTTTAGTAAATAGGAAAAATAAGTGTTTCTGATGTAATAAGAGAGGGAGCGTAGATAAAAATGGTAAAAAGGGCCTAGAAAAGTTGAAATAAAAAGATCACTCTAGGAAAAAAATTTCGACTGTGGTAATACAGGTCATTTTTCAAGGAAATGTAAGGTAAATAAGCAACAGAATTACCCAAATGATAAGGTAGCTGGCACAGCAACAAATGTCACTTCCCAATTAAGATAGTTCCTTTTGTAGCTGTAGGCGAAAAAAAAGTGCAAATAAACTCGTGCTTGTAGGTGTGTACGAGGGGGAAAGGTGCCAATTTTTGAATGACAATAAGGTGGAAGTATCAATTTTGTGGAAAGAGAAACAGCGTTTAAGTGAACTTAATCAACAGAAATTTGGGATCTCAGGGCTTTCAGGACATAAACTGCAGAATCTCGGGGAGATAAGAGGTAGTTTTAATATAGGGGAGGATTTTTATCGGGTTGAATTTCAAGTTTTGAAGGGCAGGTAAAATTCCAGTACAGATGGAATTTTGGGCATGGATTTTTTTAATGACTAACTTAGCAATAATTGATATACCTGAGCAGACTACTAAACTAGGGAAACGAGAGTACTCCCTAAATAAGAAGTTTGAGATGGGACTCAGGACAGAAGCAGTCATAGAAAGGGGAGTAATTGACCCCTTATGTGCCGCAAGAAATGTTCGAATTACAATATACGAGCACTTAGCTAGCTGTTACTGAGAAATTGTGTTCAGGCAGGAAAAAATCAATCAAGTTTACAGTCAAGTTACCGAGAGGATTAGGAAATGTAGAGTATGTCCTAACTAAGCCAACAGTCACAACTGTTTTTTTTTAATGAGCAGCACGTGTGTGTTCAGTGGATCGTGAGTGACGTCATTGTTGTGGAAGTTAGTGTGGCGTGCCAGTGTGTTTTACAACTCAAGTAGCGCTGAGAGAGAGATTACCAGGAATAGTGAAATTACAGAGTTGTATGTTGTACTTTATGATTACGTAATAGAGCTACGCAGTGGTTAAGCTGAACTAGAGAACGCGCAGGGTTCGAACCAAGGATCAATGGGTTCAAGGGGAGACTGAGGAAATATTCAAATGAGGAGCCAGGGGACGAACAGCAGCAGCCTGCAGTTGGAAGCTCTCGATTTAGATAATCCATCTACACCGTGTGCTGCTTTAAAGCGTGCCTTGAGATCACACAGCAGGCCAGCTCAACAATGTGTTCACACTATTCACTACGACCAAGAAAACCGCGACAGTAGCGAGACCGGTGGTATAAATTTTAATCAGTGGCCAGACATGCTAACGTCCGTTAAGTTCACGGAAGGAAATAAATTAACTTATTAAAGTTGTATAGATTTAATTCACCTGTTGAATATAAAAAATATTAATTATTGTCTGTGTAAAGTTACTTAATATAAGTATTGTGTGCGGTGTTAACACACGAGATTTTTCACACAGGCTTTAAATTATCAAACACAGAGAGCACCAATTAATTAAATATGAGCCTATCTTTGCGAATGGTGACTGAGAATAATAATATTTAGCACCGCGTCTTACTACCCATTCGGGTTATACGCTTAAGTACTAATTACGCTAATGGATTAGGAATTGGGAGGGTTGAATTTAGAGGAAGTGAACCCGCATTTGCGTGGAGGGAGTGTGGAAAACAATTTAGGAAAAACCACCCCCAGTTCACCCGACCGAGATTCGAACCTCGATCTCCCCGTCCTCAGCGGTAGAGCTCAACACGACTAGCGCGTTAGCCAACTACGCCACCGAGGCGGGTGTGACTGAGAATACCTGGAGTGTTGAGATGATAGCTCGGGCACCCCAATCTTGTTTCTTGAGCACTTATTAATTATTTCACACGAGAGAGTTTCATGGCTGTGTGTCCCAAGACTAAAAGACGCTTGAACTCACAGTTTTCCCGTTATACTAAGAAAAAACGCGGGATTAGCGAGCCCAGAGCCACTAAGGAAGAAGGGCCAATGCGGTGCTGACACCTAGTGCTAATGAATATAATTAATTACACAAAGAATAGAGCAGAGCTGGCTATATATATATATGTTTAGTATATATATATATGTTTAGTATATATATATATATGTTTAGTATATATAATATATATATATATATATATATATATATATATATATACTAAACATATTGAATTTAATTTTTATTTAGATAAAATTATTCTTGTGTTTGTGGTGTTCAAAATGTCATATTTAGTAAAATGTGTTTTATTGATATGATTAGCCAGAGTTCGAGGCCAGGTGGAACGATAAGTAGTTCATTCTAAGAGGAAAGAGAATTGTAGCAATTTGAAATTGTAACAACTTGAGTACTATATAACCCATCAAATGTCTAATAGAGAGCAGCAGGAACCATTAATATTGAAGATATCTGGTGAAGTGCAGCACCTTTCTTTAATTGAAGATATCAAAATACCATTTGATTTGCGCACCTTTGTCTGTTTCTCACTGTTTTATCAAATAAATGGTACGACATAATCGCACATACTTTCTCATATAGCCTGGAACAAAATGTTCTAAAAATTGTTTTCAGTAATAAACTACCCCTAAGTAAGTCCTCAGAAAAACATACTGTCTGGTTAATCTTAAACATCATATATACATTTTAAACAGAATTGTTCAAACTCTTTTTTTAATTCAATTTTTTTTTAAAATTACATTTTTGTAAGCTATTCTAAAACTATTTTTGCTCGTTAAAAAAAATCTTACTATATCACTAAACTTAATTGTAAAATAACTGTTTGAACTAAATCTCAAATTCTATTTTTGAAAACCTTCACATTTTCCAAAAGTTTTCATGAGTAACCCACCCTTAATTTATTAGAAAAATCAACATGTGTTACTATTTATCATGTAAAATAGTTCCAAGGTACTAACTTGAACAAAATATTATGAGCTATTTAATTTTTTTAATCGCTCAGTAGCTACTAAAATACTATTCAATCTTTTTTTTTAACTAATATACTATACAATTATTTATACCCATTTTGAACCTTCCCGGCAAATCTAAATTTTATATCAAACCTAAAAAAAACTTTTGTTTCACACCCTCCTACTGGAATACTTTTTTTTTTTTACTTTGATTGTTAATTGGCGTGGTTTCTATACCAGCCAGCTGGATTTTAGTTTTTCACCACACTTAAAAGTAGTTGTTTCCATTAATTTTGGAAATATTTAAAGCCTGCTGATTCCCCTTTCTCCAACTCTCTCTTAAAAATCAAATATAACAATATTTATTTTAGAGTGATCCCTTCTATTTACTGGAGACTCATTCTGGAATTTCCCATTTTAAGATTTTTCTGGTTAAAAGGGTCAAGCCCTATAATTTCTTGCCAAAGTTCAGTTCGGTACTTCATCTAGAAGTGTTTTTTTTTCCGGACAGACATACTTTCAGCTTTATGTATAAAGGTTTATTTTCTTCCGCGTCTTAATATCAGGGCCGGATCAAGGAATTCTGGGGCCGGGAGCCACTTGCAAAAAGTAGGGCACCCTCAACTTTTTTTTTACTGCTTCTTCGGGTTGTAAGTAATTTTTTTAATAAAATTTTAACTGTAGAAACAAACTTAAAACCGTGTTCACAATAAACCCAATTTATTAAGCTAGCAGAAAATAAACAGTAGGCCTGATAGATTTGTTGGCAGTTCGGTTTGGATATCACACTGTAAATAGAGCTTTCTCACTGAAAAAATGTTTATTTGAAAAGCAGTTTGTGACGCCAGTCATAACAACCCTTTGTGGTACTGCGAGGAAGTTATCGGTCGCTGAGCTGTGGAGGATATGGCTTCAGACACACACAACCGGGCGGCAGACTCAAATTGAAAATCAACGATGTTCCATTTTTAAAAACACACTTGATGTACCGTTTCAAAAAAAAAAAATTCAGGTGAAACGGTATCGAAGTATGGAGGGGGTGAAATAATAATAGTTTACATATCTCCATAAGTTTATTTTAATTAATACGTACACAGATAAGAAACCTTTCTAATTCTTAGGAATCGGAGTATCCGCAGTCACTCGTTGTCGTACTCCTGTTCTTCTCGATATTCGTCGAACACACCGTCAATCTGTTGACTGCCCATTCGTGAAGAAGTATTCTGGCAAACTTCTCGCCATAATCTTGCAAGGTCTTAGCTTCTCCAGGATGTATTATGTGGACCATCGCTGGCCCATCAATAATTAATCACAGCTGAAGCTTGAGACTTCTCTTCATCACGATGTTCATTGAGTTTATTAAAACACTGAAGGAGTTCTGATCTTGAGGTTTTTCTTATCACAGTCTGAAAGTGATGGTGGGAAGGCCTGATTCTCGTGCATAAAGAAGGGTTACATGTTTGAGCCTTTATGCTGACGTCCAATGTAGAGTTTCACAAGGAGACTTGCACCAATCTTTGCTTGTTTCAAAATCACTTTAGCCATGTTTGCATCCTTGTTTCATGGTTCTAGGAACAGCATTAACTTGTTTTTATTTATTGGTTCTTAAATTGGAACTGATGTATTTTTCAAACGTTAGGAAACATTCTGTAAACTTTACCTATCCAGTCTCCTTTAGCTTAAACATGTGTCTAATGGCATTTTCCGCTGCAATGTATTTCGTTATTACATTACTGAGCTCACAAGTAGTATCTTCATAAGGATTTACAGATTAATTCCCTCACCACATTTCTCACATCAAGGAAAAACTTTCGTTAGAATGAGGGTTCATTTTCATGGTGTTGTGATCATTTAATTTATAAAGGATGTGCTCTTTGGCGTTCATATTTACCACTTCTGACCCTGCCACCCTCCATCTTTGAAGTGCATCTGGATATTGAGTTAAGCCTATTGCCACTCCATCTCCCTTTATAATAGTTTAGTTGTTCGTGAGCTTGGTCAAGGGCCATAGACAATAATGGCTTTCTAGTAATGTTTGCCGTAAATTTACCATCCATAAATTCTTTGCAGATGTCAGGATTTAAGTTTGGAAGGTTTTCCGTGTCCTGCAAATGTACTGAAAGCCACCTAGCATAGTGAATATGATCAAATGTAAAAAACCATGGTGCCATATTCTTTATATTTGTGATGTACAGTTCAAAGTTCGAAGTTCTCAATTTAAACTTCACTTCACAACTGACACTAGAAGCCCGCCTTTTTCACAACTGTTCTCTTATTAGTAGAAGAATGAAGTTACCGATTAGAAACCTGGCGTGAGGGTTTGAATAAGGTACCCGAGATTCAATAAATGTTTTATCGTCAATATATATTTTATTTCCTTAGCATTGTATTTAATGAAACAATTTAAAACCCTCCTAGAAAATATCTATTCTTAACTGGCATAGTGAGCTCCAACCGGAGTTTTCTAAACAAAGAATTCCTAAAATGCGAAATTTTCTAAAAAATTTAATTACTTAATTATCTCTTTTATCGTTAATAATAATAATAATAATAATAATAATAATAATAATAATAATAATAATATATTAGCACCGCATCTTACTACCCGTTCGGGCTTTTATCATTAAATTAATCGAAAAACTGCAAGGTGATTTAAAGTCTAAAACAGTTTGTCCTAAACTTTTTATTTGAAACATTATTTTCTACAACATCTATTTCAAAAGTTAAAGTTGAAAAACAATTTTTGGCCACCGTTTTGAACCAATATGTGAGATAGTTAGTTATGCCCTACCTCTAAAATTGTTCTCTTATATACCTAATACTTATGTACCAAATTTGATACTTTTATTCAGTAGTGCACGAGTTGCGGAAAATCGATGAGCTATCTAACCCCCTATTTTGGATAAATTGATATTTACGATAACTTACGCAAAAATACTCGAGTAATGAATATTTTCCTCAACCCATGTACAGTAACGCTCGGCCCCTGCACGAGCATGTTCTCCGACACTACTGTGTACTCTTGAACCACGTATTGAGTAGCCTACTCTTGGATGACTAAAGCACTCATTTGCACAGTTTTGTTTACACAGTCATATCTCATTATGAGAATTTAAATATATATATATATTTCTCATTTATTATCAATCTAAAGTATGTACTGAAAACACGCATGTGAACTATGTTTATAAAATAATAAAATAATATTGCTTATGTCCTTTACAAAGTTATGTGCATACTCTTTACCCGCTCTGCCTTAATACAACCTCCATACAATTATTAGCTTTCCCACACAACTGTAACGAGACTTAGGACGTGATATATTTGGAAACTCGTGAAACTGAGATACAATGTTAATTTTCATATTTTGTGAAAAATAGGGGGTTTTAATGTTCTTTTGTAATTTATATAGCTTTCATTAGATGCATCAGTGAATGTTATATAATATAGCATGCTAATTTAATAGAAATAGCGATGGTCATTTTTAAGCTACAAAATGGCAGCTCCGGTAGTTAGAAAAAGGACAACGTTAGCGGGGAAACTAATGGGTTGGAAAGAGACGGTAAAGCCCGTATCACACGACACTAGCTCGTACTTGAAATCCAGTGTGCTAGTTAGTGCTAGCTAGTACGTCATCATCTAGCGTCGTGTGAATCAGAAAAAGTATACTGGTTCTGTCACTTGGTACTGGCTACCATACTAGTTTTGAGGATAGAACAGGCGCTATTTTCGTACTAGTTCTGACACTAGTCTGTGTAATTCGACCAATCAAAGTGCGCTGAGACTTTGTGAGTTTGTGTGGAGAAATAATAGAAATGGCGCCGACATGGTCATCGGATGTTATTTTGTTGTTGGCAGAAAATTATTCTAAATATCCTTGTTTATATAATACCAAATTTTCACAATATGACAATATATTAAATATATATTTAATTAAAAACATGTCATCTAAAAATGACAAACTGTGTTCCAGACCCAAATTTAATCTAAATAAACTTGATAGCATGCCAACTTGGGTGGTTGCTTTTTTAGAATATAAAGTGTGCGTAGGCCTAAAAAAAGAACATGTGTGTGTTAAGGATACTGTACTTGGACACCCATAGTCTTAGGTGCCTCTGACCACATCGTAAATAAATGAATACAAATTTGGGGAGATACTAAACGTTAGAGTCCCCCTGAATGTATTCTACCTAACCTCCGAATGTATCATTTTCAGTATTCCGCGATCATTATTTCGTCTTTCCAGCCAGTTCCGTGTCCATATTCTTTTCCTACGCTCCCTCTCATAATTTTCAATATCATTATTAATAATTAATTCAGCTGCTTCACCCAAAATTAATAGTTGACGTTCCATAAATATTTGCACTAGAACCTAGTACCAAACTAGCAGCGTGTGAATACTCTAGTCCCGTTTCTATTGTACTAGCTAGTATACAGATATCTAGGCGCTAGCTAGTACACTTGATTTCTAGTACAAGCAAGTGTCGTGTTATAGTAGCTTAAGAGTCCATAAGAGCCTGTACTGCAATCTAAGAGAGGGGTGGCCAATAGAAGAGTTCGACGTCTAGACACAGATATGTATTTTATTAATGGATCATCGTAGCTTAATACAACAGGCATAAAACAGTTCATTTGTAATTTTAGGAAACGAAAAACAAATATTAAATAAATATTAAAATCTATATGGGAGTTAAACTCACGATACTTGAATACATGGGAAAATGCGCTGTTAACCGAACTTTAGTTTCGGAACACAGGTTTTACGGAATGTTTATGGCTAGGAAAGGTACATTTTAGGGATTGCACCGTTATTTGTTTCGAGATATGATGGAAAATCCCTTCGCTTAAGGCGGGATCGAAGCCCGGAGTCCAAAGAGAAAGTACTCCACTACCCTCCAAGGCTTTCCTTAAAGACCTATTTGAACAAATTAGTGGTAGTGAATAGTAAATCAAGTTATGAAACAAATGCGAACATGTTTTATTAGGTCAACAATCCAAGCGCGTGTCAAACCTTCCGAGATAAGAATACGAAGAAGAAACAAAGTTGATTCAAGTGACCAAATAGCTCGGCTCCAAAGTACAAATGGCATGTGCCATTAAACTAGAGCATTGCTATCTCAAGTTTAGAGAAATAGGAAGAGTCGATTGAAACATAACAACTAAACTTTCTAGTTATTATGCATAGCTATATTCAAAGGAAAAGTACGCATAAATAGAAACATCGATCCCTCTATTCTAGTTTGAAAACCAACTAGTCTTAGAACGTAAAAGTATAAATATGTATAAATAAAAAGTACTCAAATATAACAGAGAACATAAGAAATGTAACTGTTGAGTGCTTAAATGCATAAAAATAATATTCTTGTCAAATTCTAAATTTGTCATAAATAGTCAAAATTCTAAAGGTAGAGTGAGAGAGAGAGAGTTGATCAAATGTAATCATACCAGTTTTAGTTGACTGTGTGAAAAAGATTCACCTCAAAGTACTTACTAAGAGCCAGACAATTTTAACCAACTCTCGGAGAGTTAGTGCAGGGAAAACAACTCACTAGAGGGGTGAGACTTGGAACACAACTCACTAGAGGGGTGAGACTTGGAACACAACTCACTAGAGGGGTGAGACTTGGAACACAATTCACTAGAGGGGAGAGACTTGGAACTCAACTCACTAGAGAGGAGAGACTTGGAACACAACTCACTAGAGAGGAAAGACTTGGAACACAACTCACTAGAGAGGAGAGACTTGGAACACAACTCACTAGAGGGGTGAAATTTGGAACACAACTCACTAGAGAGGAGAGACTTGGAACACAACTCACTAGAGGGGTGAAATTTGGAACACAACTCACTAGAGAGGAGAGACTTGGAACACAACTCACTAGAGAGGAGAGACTTGGAACACAACTCACTAGAGGGGTGAGACTTGGAACACAACTCACTAGAGAGGAGAGACTTGGAACACAACTCACTAGAGAGGAGAGACTTGGAACACAACTCACTAGAGGGGTGAAACTTGGAACTCAGCTCACTAGAGAGGAGAGACTTGGAACACAACTCACTAGAGGGGTAAAACTTGGAACTCAGCTCACTAGAGAGGAGAGACTTGGAACACAACTCACTATAGAGGAGAGACTTGGAACACAACTCACTAGAGGGGTGAGACTTGGAACACAACTCACTAGAGGGGTGAAATTTGGAACACAACTCACTAGAGAGGAGAGACTTGGAACACAACTCACTAGAGGGGTGAGACTTGGAACACAACTCACTAGAGAGGAGAGACTTGGAACACAACTCACTAGAGGGGTGAGACTTGGAACACAACTCACTAGAGGGGTGAGACTTGGAACACAACTCACTAGAGGGGTGAAATTTGGAACACAACTCACTAGAGAGGAGAGACTTGGAACACAACTCACTAGAGGGGTGAAATTTGGAACACAACTCACTAGAGAGGAGAGACTTGGAACACAACTCACTAGAGGGGTGAAATTTGGAACACAACTCACTAGAGAGGAGAGACTTGGAACACAACTCACTAGAGGGGTGAGACTTGGAACACAACTCACTAGAGAGGAAAGACTTGGAACACAACTCACTAGAGAGGAGAGACTTGGAACACAACTCACTAGAGAGGAGAGACTTGGAACACAACTCACTAGAGAGGAGAGACTTGGAACACAACTCACTAGAGGGGTTAGACTTGGAAACGTGTTTGACATATAAACGGGAGCAAACACTATAACACTGATCTGCATTATTAAAACTTGCTGAACAAAACAGGATAAATACCTACATTGGTATTATAATAATACTGTACTTCTATATTGTAATTGGATATTGGTATTAAGTACATATGTTTTAATTAAGAGTTATATTTTTTTTTACAACGATCATTACTGTTTTATTTTGTTTGGATATTGACCCTCCATGTATTCATATCGACCCTCCACATACCCTCTATGTATTCATATCGACCCTTCATGTACCCTCCATGTATTCATATCGACCCTCCATGTACCCTCCATGTATTCATATCGACCCTCCATGTACCCTCCATGTATTCATATCGACTCTCTTCAATCCCAACTCAGACCCTCATAACTTGCTCAGAGCTCATATCGGAGGAAATGTAATGTGAAGTTGATGTCGCCTGGGAACCAGATGTGACTGCTTTTTGCCACATATGTTGGCTGTTAGTTATTCAACAACGAGACAAGTTCTGGACTAAAATTCTTCAGATCCTTGCTACTTTCAATGTCCTTACAGACTAGTGGTGCCTGTCTGCCTGCCTCACCCTCAAATTCTTTAACAAACAAAATTTTCATTCAACACTCAGTGATTAATTTGCAACAGTTTTTACCATGGTGCCCACTATTATGAAAATATCTGTTAAGATTGAGGGGGAACTCACTTACACCACGCGACCACCTAAGTTTGGTTGAAATATATTACATGTTATAGATGATTAAATAACTAATTTAGTGATTGTATAAATTCAAAAAACCATGGCATAATGTTGATAGTATCACAATTTTTTAAATGTGTTTTTACTTTTGGGATAAGGTATCTAATTTTTGATCAGTTTATTTGATTCCTTAGAAGAGTGACATAAAACTAGTCAAGAATCTCACATGTTCACACATATTTTAGTCCATTTATAGATAGAAAGTAAGAATATTCTAAGTATTTTTCTTTGCAAACCTTAATTATTTTTTTCTCAATAGAAAGGGCTCCCTCATTGATTAAAGCTAATATTCAAGATGGCAGTACACTTTTGTATCGCCCCTTTGGGAGGTTTGTAGGACTCAACAGAATCTTGTTCTGGAATTTAACAGAACCTTGCACTGGGATATAACAAAACTGAATCTAGATCTGTAAAAATGAGTTAGTCACCAAATGACAGGTTTGGCGCCCGAGTTCAGTTGGTAGTGTGGTTGCCTGATAAGACATGGGTCCCTATATCGAGCCCCGGCATTGCCAAAAATATATAATTGGTGATAGGCCAATGCGTGATTCCCTTTAAGAGTGATCGGTTAAATGGCCGGGAGACCTAGTGTTGTGTCTGTGCGAGGTATAAGATAGTCTGAAGATAATGGAAGCCGCCCATGGTCTTCCTAGTAGGTGTGTCCCAACATTTACATAATCAACAAAGAGGAGTGAAAAACACATAATAATTATTGTAAATACAACCATGATAGAAATAATAATAATAATAGTGTGAGATTACTAAACACATTTGAGATGGAACAAATCACACCCGCACCTATACTGCTTTGTATAATAATTATAGAGAGAGTCCTATTACAAAATAAAATTATTAAAATCGATTAACTGAATTATATCAAACTCTTAAAAAAATAGATACCTTAATAATCAAATAGTTTGTCACCTCTAATAGTAAATTAAAAATAATAGTTAAACATTAATTATCATGTACTATTAACTCTTATTATATCGAGACAAATAAAATTATTAATATTTTAACCTACCCTGATACAAAATGTACAATAAATAAAATCTACTTAAAACTAAAAAAAATTTCAAACTATTTCAAATTATATTTCACAACATAATCAACTATAAATCAATAAATCAAAATACTATTTCATTAAAAATTATACTAAAACCAATAAAATTATTTCTCGAATAAAAATCTTAAAACTAAATATAAATTAAATTATTATTCTCAAAATAAATTCCTCTCTGAGTGAGATAGTATTGGTGTGTTGTGTTTAAGATTTCCCTATTAGTTGAAATACAGTAGCTATTTGTTTGTCCAGTAGTGAAGAATTTTATTTCCCCTAAATTCAATCTTTCTTCTTATCTCAACAAATAGGTTAATCAAAAATTAAACTTATTCCTCATATTAGGTATTATTTCTAAATTATTTGTTTAAATTCAATTCTTTGTTTGTCCATTTTTATCAAAATTTAAATAATCAAAATATAATGTAATATAAATAATAAATTTATTGATTTTAAAATTATATAAATACATAGTAAATTAATTATTTTTGGTCAATAAATGGATTGCAGAATGCTAGCTTTCAAATTAAACAAACTATTTTTTTTAATATAGGTTAAATATTCCAAATACGGTTTTAAAGTGTGTGTGTATGTGTGTTGCTAGAAGTTGTGAAACTCGATTACAGATGCAAACCTTCAAAGCACTCGTTTAGTTTTGAATTCACTCACAAGGAAACTGCTACTCGGTGATGGGCTATAAATTTAAACTCCGTGCTTGACTATAAATTTAAACTAAAAAGTATTTTTTTAAATGTACACATTGTGACTCAGAATCAAGCGTGAGATTAATCTTTTATCCTAACTAGGTCTACAAGTGTTTGTATGGGTTAAAATAGTAAAAACACAATTCTAACCGCGGAGTTCATTTGAATGAAGCACAGCTAGTTTTCAAATAGGCCTATTTAAAATCATCAAGGTTCATAGTTTGAAACACAATGAGACAATCAAACTAAACGTGTGGGTGTGTTCTCCGTTCAGTCAGAATTGATATCCTTTTAAGGACCGGTTCGGCATTCATTTTTATAGTAAAACAAAGTACACCAACTTTGACGGGTCCAACGATCCGATTGCAATTATTTAATCTCAAACACTAATCGAATTTAAAAAAGAATACCTACTTTCTATGACAGCCTTGTATATTATCACGCTTGTTGTGTTTCGTTCATTTGATCATAAATTTGAAATGGCTTCTAAGTAGATCTTGTCCATCAATGTGTCTAAGTAAGATAATTAACATTTAAGACTTGTAAATTACCTTGTATATACACCAGTTCCTGTGTTCGTTGTCACCGATGTTTGTGAAACAACCACTGGTCACAACTTCTTGTATCTTGTACACAGCAGCAGCAACTGTGAGCTATGAGGGAGTCAGTCAAATAACACACACACAAGCCTCTCCCCTACCTCTCCCCACTGGCTCTTCTCACGACTGGAGCACAGAGAAAGGAAAAGAGGATGCTACTGATTGCTAGTCGAGTGTCTTTGGAGAAAAGACTTTACGTCGGCTGAAACAGTGCTCAGGCGTCACTCATCTTGTCTGGTTTGCAGGTGATAGGGGGCTCGGAGCTAGAATGTAGGTCGGGAAAACTGTTGTTTATTTCTTAAAGGGTTTCCCACTCTCCCGCCACACAAATATGGGTACACTTTATCTCTAAATTATACCTTCCTCAACCATAATTTAATAATGAACATAAGCTGATAGCTGAGCTTATAGGCATGCATGTCATGGCACTCCCACTAGCCACAAAAAAGGGGGTAAGTTAAACTGATAAAAGTAGCTGATTTTATTGTTTTAGAAAGCACGTATACTCGTATAGGGATGACATTACTGACTAGTTAAAAAAAAAAGTGTTACCTTCAGCCGTAGGATGGCACTGTCATTTATAATGTTTGTTTTTCAAAGAAAAGTCTTGAGAAATAAAACATTGAATTTTTCTTATTTTTAATTGATTGTAATTGTTAACAAAAATCAAATTTATTCTCGAGCGGTATTCCTCATCTTTCATCTTTCAGCCGCACCGCTCATTGGACACAGCACGGGTGCAGTATAGGAATAACATAGTCGTGCCTTGGTCCGGTTGTAGTACTGGTACAGTTTTCCTGTGTCCTCCAGAAAGTGCAATATTGCGATGGAACAGCTTATCCAGTTAGTTCGAGATAATCTATGTTGTAAGATACAAGCAATCCACACTACATGAGAACGAAACTGAAAGAAGAGCTATGGAGAAAAGCAAGGCCGTAGTCGGGGGGGGGGGGTTCAACTCCCCCCTCCCCCGATATTTAGTGAAAAAAACTTTATTTATGGTTCAAATAATATCAAAATTAAGGCACAAGTACAAATTAGAGGGCTGTGTTACTATAAAAAGCACCTCGGAGAGCTTCTATAAGTGTTTAATATTATAATTTTTTCCAGCCTTCGGCAGTTATGGTGTTATGTTGCTATTAAAAACACTTCAGAGAGCTTCTATAAGTGTTTAATATTATAATTTTTTCCAGCCTTTGGCAGTTATGGTGTTATGTTGCTATTAAAAACACTTTAGAGAGCTTCTAGAGGTGTTTAATATTATAATTATTTGTAGCCTTTGGCAGTTATGGTGTTATGTTGCTATTAAAAATACTTTAGAGAGCTTCTAGAGGTGTTTAATATTATAATTATTTGTAACCTTCGGCAGTTATGGTGTTATGTTGCCATAAAAAACACTTTAGAGAGCTCCTAGAACCGTTTATCATTTATAATTTTTTCTAGCCTCCAGCAATTGAGGGATGGGCCCACCAAACACCCCCTGAAATTATTGGCTGGCTACGGCCTTGTGGAAAAGATCGCTACCGAACTGAATTACTTGAATAATAAAGTGTTTCTTGTCAGACCCATTACTGACCTTTTTTATGAGCCAAAATTATTGACAAATGAGGACTTTAATAGAAATAGTGTTTTATGTTTGTGTGTGTGTATGTGTGTATGCAATAATTTTCACTGGAAGTCGAAAAGGTCACCCCCCCTTCACTCCCCCACAGTTGTTACATTGGTCTACAATATGTTTTGCAATTAATTTCAAGTAACCTTTTAATTTGAAACAATTTAACATAAGCAATGAAGATTATCACAAATATTTTTTCATCGCGTCTTGCTACCCGTTGGCATTTAAATGATTAGTGGGCTATTTTTGATAAAGTAATAACTTTTGGTGTAGTATATCCGCATTTGAGTGGAGGGAAAGCGGACATTTTTAAAGGAAAAACCCCCTCTATTACACCTGGCCGGTATTCAAACCTCGACAAACGAGACCAGACGAGCCTGACGTTAAGTCCACGTGCCCACCGATAGAGATAACATTATCAAGTAGGCATAGTATGTTTTTGTTTTGTTTGTTTTTTTGCTCGGAATGACTAGAATATAACATCACTAAAAGCCACATGTTATTGTAGCTCACAGTAGTAATCAGTGGCGGCTCATCACTTTAGAAGCTGGAGGGCACGGCCTGTTTAGTTCATAAATTATTTCTAAATAATATATTTAAAAGAAGACACAGATTTCGGAATATGTTTTGTTAAATACTCATTTATTTAAACTCAAAAATTAATATCACAAACAACATGCAAAGATAAAAAATCATTAAACTCACCCCAAAGAACGTGGATCATTTGTAGAAACTCTGTAGCTGTGTAATGTGAATAAATATATAGGTATGTATGTTCAATGTCCTCACAAGCTAACGACATTAATATATAGGATACACAATATTTACATTATTTACACTTGCGAGAAATGACTTAGTACGCAATAAACAAATAAATTATTTATAAATTAAGTCCATACGCCTCTCCTTTAATTTAATGAACTTTTCCATAACTCTGTCGTCCAAGTCCTTCATTTGTGTGATAAGTTCCTTTTTGACGGCTACCATCGCTAGAGCTTCAAGTCTGTCATTTGTCATTGTATTCCTTAGGAAAGTCTTTATTCTTTTCAGTGTTGAAAAGCAACGTTCAGATTCAGCAGACGTCATTGGTGTCGTTATGATAATTTTTAGAAGCTTCGTCACCTTACTGAAAACTGAAATAATGTTATTCCTGAGTTTTTCTTTTTCTAAGAAAGAGTAGTGTTGGATTATTTGCGTGAGTATTTCTTCCGGAACGCAAGTAGAAAATTGGGGAAATGACTCATTACATAACAAAGAAGCTGCCTCCAATTGACCAGTAAAAGCGAATCTGTCTTTTACATTAGTTGTAATGACATCACACACTTCTTTAGTATCCCCCACTCTGGTGCTAGATTCAACATTACTTTACATTTTTCTTGGTTGTTCAGGGAACCTTTCGTTTATTTGCTTCTCTATTTCATTCACTTGTCCCCTCTCTTTCTGCATCTCTTTTTCAAAAATGCAAATGTCATTTTGCCACATTACACTGTCTCTGTTCCTAATTTGTAGTTGTCGCTACAATATATCCACGTGAGGTAAAATTTTGTGGAAAAAAGTTAGCTAGAACATGAAATTTGGGTCCTGGAAAGCCCTTCTATGGCTACTCGCCTCGTTAACAGTAAGTTTGTTTGTGCACTTTTCCTCAAGAACTTCGAAGCATTCCTCCAACTTATCTCTATTTTTGTACACAACGTTAACAGTTCGAATGTTGTAGTTCCATCTTGTTGTAGCAACTCTGGGTAGTCTGACTTGTACTACTTGCTCCAAAACGTCAGATCGTAAAGATGAGTACGAAAAAAATGCGGGAATGGCAGAAAGGTTTGAGGAAAAAACTCGAACTTTGCTGTTTGCACTGGTTGCTTTTGCCAATATCAAATTTAGCTGATGAGCGTAACAATATAAAAAATAGGCAAATGGGTATGTTTATCTAATTTTGGCCTGTACACCCCCAACAGAGCCACTCATAACATTAACACCATCATACGTCTGTGCTATTAATCTTCCTTTTGAAGTGTCTAGAAGAGGTTTGATGTGGTCCATTATACATTTTGCTAAGGTTTCTGCACATTTTCCTTCAGGAATAAGAAACCCCCAAAACCTCTCACAAGCCAACCTCTCACAAGCCAACCCCTCGAACACATACCTAAAAACTAATACCATCTGACAATGGTTCGTTACATCAGTTGTCTCATCAAATTCGATGGCTACAAATTCAGAATCTCCTATCTGCTTTTCAATTTCCTCCCTACAGGCATTTAGCATGCAGTCCAGTATGTCATTTTTTATTTTCGATGTTCCTTTGAATACAGTGGCCGATTCTAAATGGTCTTTCATTGCAGAATCCAGCTCAGCAGTATAATTAATTAGACCTCTGTAGACACCAGGATTTGTAGATGATGCTGATTCGTCATGACCTCTGAGAGGTAATTCAAAAACACCACAGAATTTAACACATGAAATCAACCTTTTTAATATGTGCCTATTTTTGTCAACGTGAGTATTGTGTTTTTTAACGTTTTCTCTGTATTGTGAGTCTAGACTAGACGATATGTTTACTTTGCCTAGCAAAGAAAGATCAACGACACTATTCATGTGATTCACAGATACTTCGTGTTTCTTAATTATTTCTGTTAAATGGTTTATATAATTGACGCCTTTAACTATCCACAAGCATTCACCACTGTTTCTGGGAGAAAACAAAATACACGGGAAACAGTACAAAGATTTGTCCACATCACAGCCGCAAATCCAGCCATTTTTTTGGTATGCATCTTTGGACTTGAGCTGCCTTTTAAAAACTCGATTTTCATTTTTCTTCGTTTCACTTTGTTCCATACAGAATTCAGGACATGGCCTACTTAGTGATTTCAATTCTCTTTTTTGATCAAGAGTTAATCTTATAACATTCTTTGTCTTAAGCGCCTGAATTGAATTATTCATATTAAGTCTAATTACAAAAAATATTAAAACATATAACTCAAATAAACACGATCCTAAAATAACCCTACATAATATTATTATAAACACACACTCCACACACAGCCTCAAGATGCAGGAACACGCAGGATGACTGACAACAACTATTGCTGGTTCACGCTATACACATTATCTCACAAGCTTTCAACCTTAGGGCGCGTAAGGGAGTGCGCCTTCACACGAAGAATAGGCAGGACGTAGCAGGATGGGGACAATAGGTGAAGGGGAGGGAAGGTTTGGTTTCACAACGCATGGCGCTGACCACCGCACGCCTGACTACATGCCATTTGGCGACAAGAGGTGAAGGGGTGGGAGGGTTTGGGTTTCACGATGTTAGGCGCTGACCACCGCGCGTATGACTGCATGCCATTTCAAAAACATTGCCTGCTATTACTTAAACCGAAAAAAATATTTTTCTTTAAGCTATTATGGCAAGATAAAATTGTCGTCAGAGTGTGAATAATAACTTTAAAAGGAACTGGGGGTTCGCGGGGATGGGGGGTGCGCGCCTTCGCGCCCCTGGTAGTAATGATTCAATAGAGTACAATTTTAAACAAACAATTTAACGCTATTTTGTATCACTAAGCCGAAACCAATAAAAGATAAGTTTGCTTTTGACGGTTGTTACAGTTCGTCTAGTAACACACTTGCTTATTGTCTGAGGATCTCGGCAAAATCCCACTGGAGGGCGTCCCATTCGATGAAAGCGGGTGGGGAGCGCGTAGGTTCCGGCACTTGCGGTTGTTCGTGGGGTTGCGCGTTGCGGACGTACTCCGGTTGAGGACACCGGGAACCGATTAATGGAGGGGGGAAGAGGGAGTTGTCGGAGGAGGTGTAGTTGACGGAGGAAGGAGCGAGTTTAGGGGAGTTAAGGGTTGGCTGGGAAGTTGCTGGTTTGGCTACTTTGTTCTTTCCTCCAGTGGTGCCGCGGCGGGTACGTTCCGGCATTTCGGGGTAAGAGGAGAGGGGTGGAGGAGCGAGGAGCAGCCGGAGCGCTAACTCGTGGGGAGGAGGGACGTTCGGACAAGGGGCTGCCGAAGCGCTAACCTGCCGACGACGGACGGGTGTGTTGAGGGAAGGGGAGGTGTGGACAAAGAGCTGCCGTAGCGCTAATTTTCTGGACGGGGAAGAAAAGAAACTGAGACAAGGTGTTTACTTTAAGTTCCGTTTTAATGAGATGTGTTGTGTTTTTCTTTTCATTGAAATACATGAGTAATAGACTGTTGAAAGATAAATCTTAGTTCTAAACATTTACAGGTTCACTCATTCCTTTTCTTTAAGCTCCATGGTTTTATCCTACTCCATATATTAAGCTAACAATAAAAAATATAAAGACTAGTGTATTATTTACATGAACTTTAATTACATATGTGTAATGTATTTGATAAAAAGTCTTTCCAACTCTCTGAGAGGGTGTCATCTATGAGTGACCGTTTCAACCTCTAAACTTAGCAGTATATGGTCACGGTGGCTCGGAGGGTTAGTTCCTTCCGAGATGGTCACTCCCTTGTCTTGAGTGTAACACGGTTAAATTAAAGAATCGTACTTGGACATAAGTATATTCGTGCGATCAGGATCAACTCTATTTTCTAAAATCGTTTCAACAAACAGTGTCTTGCTGAAACCTCTTTCTGTGCTATGCCTTCCCTCTTCCTCTGCTGCCCCTGTGCTACGGCCAATGTGCGGTGGGCCTAGTGGTTCAGATAAAAATAAATAAATACAATTGGTACTATTCGTTTGCATAAAGTGGTTAGGTGTGTAGTTGAAATGATTGAATTGATATAATTATTTAGGATAAGTCGGTGATGGCAAGCCCATTAGCATTAAAGCATATAAACAATTGGTGACTTTGCTATCTAAGCTGAGATGAGTACCAAGGGACTGCAGAAATAATAGTTCAGAAAGAAAATAAGGGATTGCATTGATGTAAAAATCCATACAGAGTCAAATTGTTCAAGGATCAAACTTTGATCTCTTTAATAAAAATTAAAGAGCAAGCTTCCTACAACTCTGACTCTTGGTAGAAAACCCCTTAACCCTCCTCAAGTTCTCCATTTCAAGATATGAAAAAGGTTCAGATTGAAAAAAATAATAAAAACACTTTGTTCTACAGCCAAACTGTCAGGTGGTAAGTAAAATAAGGAACTACCTTTTTATGACTGGGATTGAAATATTTTTCTTCAAGTGAGTAAAGAGCTTATATTTTTAAGCCTTCACACTCAAAAAATCAAAAATAAACTAAACCCGTGTATTTGTGCGTTTTCCTCTCTTAACATTTATCTTCTAACTCCAGGGACATAACGGATGGTCGACAATGTGCATGTATATTTGGAACAAATCCAGTTTATTTCTGAGTAACAATAAAAATTCAAATTAAGTTTATTATGAAACCCAACACCAAAGTTCGGATTTGTTTAGTTTAGAGTAGCTAATATGGCGTGTGGGTACAGCGCTGTGATTGGCTGCTATTTATAACCCTAGCTCAGTACAGCGCTGTGATTGGCTGTTATTTATAGCACTGGCTGAGTACAGTGCTTTACCGTCCCCCTCCAAGTTTGACACCTTTCTACGTCTATAAGAAAATTTCCCCTCCATTTTCCATCTGGTTATTTCCATGACATCATGGGGTTGACGACCTGTTGTCCTCTGCTGCTCCTTCAATGTCTCAAAGGTTTATTTCTTGAGGTTTTTTCCGTTGGTCTTCTATGTGGCAATTGGTTTTTCCCTGATGACTCATACCTGGTGCCAGTTTGATGGCTCGACGTGTAGAGAGAGGAATAGATCGTGACCTTGAAAACGTGAGCTAGTACATGAGGTCATTGACCCTGACAACCCTCCCCTTCCAACTTCAATGTGGCAACAGGGTTTTCCAATTACGTCATCGCTCTGTCGCAGACAAGACAAGTCACCTCGATCTGTGTGACGTCATCATTGTGTGTGTGATGCGTGTGATGTCACAACATTCTCCTTCTAGGTGGTAATGGGGTTTCCTTTATGACAGAGGTTCTAATCTTGGTCGAATGAACTGGGGGATGGTTTGCCTTTCAAGAGGCGGGAAATAAACTCGTAATGATAAAAAACGTTGATAACTAACACCTTCGCTGTTACTAAATTATGCACAATATATTTACATGATCATTAATTGTTTCCTTGGATTGAAAATCATCCTCCGATTTGATATTGTGATAACGCGTTCTCTTCATAGACACAAAGATGGTATTTTACAAGCGGGTAATAATATGCGCTAATTTGAGAGAGTTGAGGAATTTAATGTACTCACATTTGCGTGAAAAGAATAGTGGTAAACTGTCAATGGAAAAATCTCACACTTGACAGAGATATGACCTCCATATTTTCTACTTGAACCATACTACGTCACTGGCTGTCCGATATATTGCAAGGATATAAGTGAATACTAATTAGAAGAGATCCGAACCCCAGGCTTAGCGAACACTTCTAAAAGTTAGAAGAAAATACTCAGTGATAGAAATTAAGTGTACAGCATTTTTGTATAGGTAGAATGGAAATTCACACCACCAGACTGTCTAAGGCGTCAGGCCCACAATGCATAGCAGCTAGTATGTTTATGACGGTAAGTACACACGACAGGGATTCTAAACCCGATATTAGCTCCACTTCATGGTGTTTTACCGGGAGATCGGATTTCTAATTCCGGTAAGGTGTTTCCCAGTTTCTCTCTCTCCACGCATATGAGGGATTCCTTCCTTGTCCTTAATCCCTTAGAGTAATTTTCATTGTTACAAAATAAAAGTAATTATGTTGTTACCAAACCTGGGTCAAATATAATCATTTGAGCTGTAGACCCCTAACTGACCAAAGAGGGTGGTAGCCAATGGACCAGGATTCTAGCCCCTGCAGTTTAGTATATTGCGAGAGTACTGTCTTAGACCTGTGGTTCGCATTAATTATTCTAGAGTAATCTATAGTGAGAATACCTAGCAGCACTGATTTGAAATCCAATGTCTAGAAACCATCCGAAAGATTACTGGGTCACCACTTGGTTTGGCGAAAAAAAATTAATTTAAACGTGATAAGATCCCTGGTTTCAACTGCTGACATTCGAACCTAAGACATTTATTTCCGTAAGAAAACTCACTACCGATTGATCTTAGGCATCAAATGTAAATTATTGATCAAGTAACCCATTTAATAAAGAATCCGAGAGGATTAATATATTTATAACCTCTTTCCGGACGAATGGTACCACCTTTACCCCACCCCACTGAAATTCACTCCTCTTTATGGTCTATATATGTTTGACCTGTGACTCCACGCGTAATGTTTTATGACTTTTTAATTCTATGCAAACAAAGCTATTTTAAACTACAGTAAACTACTGTCATATAAAGCTTTTAATGAAGCTGGTGCTTGATGAACCAATTAAGAGTATTGCAAATCAAATTAATAATATGTTTAGAAACAAATAGTTTTTTTGTTTATGTTTTATTATCACATAAAAAATAAGTTTCAGACATAATCAGCAACTTCAAGACGTCTCATTTACATAAAGTACAAGCTATGAATGCACAAATAAGTTATACATGAAGGTTATAAATAAATCAATGTTAGAATGAACACTAAAAGTACCGTACACATTGAGGCCAACTGACCAACAAACTCAACCTTCAATTGAGTTAGGCGCTACTATACAACTTATTAAATATGCCCCTTTTTTTTAATACAGAATCATAAGTCAAGGCGTTTTGGTGGGTGGACAAATCTACCAGACCTTGTAACCATATTAGGAAGATTAGTTCCAAGAAGCATAGTATTCGTTTCTGAATTAGGAGACTGAGAAGTTGAGGCTATCATGTCCTCTGGCTTGTTATTAGGAGAAGATGGTGGTGTTACCTTTAATCCTTCAAGATCACCCATATCATCACCAAAGCTCCTCACCCTGTCATGATCTTCACATGAAATGTCATTAACAGAGTGCCTAGGCCTAATATGAAGTAAATTTCGTCTATAAAGTTTTCCTTTTATACACACCAGATATGATCTGTTTCTCAATATCTTAGCCACACTGCCCTATTCTCAAAATCTCAGTTTGTTGTTCCAAATAAAGACATACTGCTCAGGGTTAAAAAAAAATTGCTCTTGGGATCGAGCAGTTTTGTCATAATGTAACGATTGCCCTACTTTCGCAGTCACTGCATAATCAATAATTATTTCTGGCTTCAAGTGGCAATCCTGTACAGGAAGTCTAGAATTGGAGGTGCAACTTTGAAGAAGCTGAGCAGGTGAGTATGGGAGCCCTGCCACTGGGCTATTTCTATAATCCAGAAGGAAAAGTGGAAAGTCTCTATAACCATAGTGCGCCTTTTTTGATATCAATTTAATATTTCCAACCGCTTTCTCAGCCAAACCATTGTTGCGGAGATGGTGAGGACTGGAGGTTACTAACTCAATATTCCATGATTGAGCAAATACTTTGAATTCATATGAGTCAAAAGGTTGGTCTTCAGAAATGAATTGTTCGGGAATCCCAAAACGTGCAAAGATTGGTTTGAGCTTACTTATAGCTGTGGAAGATGACTTACTCGGGACCTTCTCAGCCTCAATCCACTGCGAATGGTAGTCCACAATAACTAGATAGCTACCGCCATTATAATCCGCAAAATCAGCAACAATTTTAACAAAGGGTAATTCAGGGATGTCATGAGGATGCAACGGGTCCTTTATTTTACATCGTTGAAATCGATTGCATGTTGGGCACGCAAGTATACATTTTTTCAAATCAGAGTTGATTCCTTGCCAATAGAAGCTGAGAGACGCTTGAGCCTTGATTTTTTCAAAACTGAGGTGAGTTGCATGAAGGATCTCAAGGGTGAAGTGCCTCAGTTTAAATGGAACTAATAGACGCTCATCATAGTAAAGAAGCCCATCGTGGACTGTGATGTCTTTTCTGAGGGAAAAATAGTGATTCAGCTCTGAGCAATCTGATGACAATGACTTAGCCCAACCTTTAATGTAATAATTACAGACGTTGCTCAAAACATAGTCCACAACTGTATTTTCCTTGTACTTTGCAAGAAAGGATGGTTGAAGATAGGAGGTTGTCCCTATTACATGTACTATGTCGTACATACTTTCATCTACAGATGAAGGAATATTTTTACAATTTCGGGTAAATAAATCCGTTATATGCATATATTTCCTGCTAAATATTTGAGTGTGAATGAAAAGGGAAATAGTTGCAGCCTAAGGCACCGGAGTCGATTATTGGTAATTTTACCAGTGGCTTTTACAATGATGGAGGTGAGTGGCTGATGATCTGAATGAACAGTTACAGCTTCGTGACCATACACGAAGTTATGGAACCTTTTGAATGCAAATGAGACAGCAAGCAACTCTTTTTCCATCTGAGCATAATTTTGTTCAGTGGCAGTAAGCGATCGTGAAGCATATAAAATGGGCTTGCCATCTAGCATTAAAGTGGCACAAAGGGCATATTGACTACTGTCAGCATGTATGTTGATGGGTTTGGAGGGGTCAAAAGGAGTCAACAAGGCATGGTGTGCTATATACCTTTTTAAAAGCTATAACTGCTTACTGTGGGAGGAATTCCGAGAACACTTGGGATCTTTTTTCAGAAGTCCACGGAATGGGGTGTAAATATCTGACAGGTGGGACAAAATTGGTCTTAGGTAGTTGACTGTTCTCAAAATACACTGCAAATCCTTCCTTGAAGCAGGTACTTCTATGTCCTGAATAGCCTGAACCTTAGTATCATCAGGACGAATTCCATCCTTATCAAATTCCAAACCTAAAAAATTAACTTTATCCACAAAGAATTGCACTTTTTCCGGGTTGAATACTATGTTGTTTTCACGAGCAGCTTGAATGACCTGTTTAACTATTTTCCATAACTCTTCCATTGTGTCTGCTCCACATAAAACATCATCAAAATATACACATACTCTACCAATATTCCCAAAGTATTTATGAGTCATCTTTTGGAAGTACTCAGGAAGCACACTTAGTCCAAATGGGGCGCGTAAAAACCTATAACATCCAAAGTCCAAAGGGGGTGCTCAATGTACATAGAATAGCTGATTCTTTACTCAATTTAACCTGGCAAAATCCATCTTTTAAATCAAATACACAATAATATTTTGTATTGCCCATTTTGGAACTAATCTCCTCGAGAGTGGGAATCAACAAATAATCTCGGATTAAATTTTCGCTAAGATCCTTAGGATCTATGCACCGCCTTATGGCCCCTGTTTTATGTTTCTCTACAAGAACTAGATTGTTTACCCATTCACCAGCTTCACAACATTCAATAATGCCACGCTGTTCAAGATCATCTAAATGCACCTTAAGTTTACTTTTTTTTAGGTGAACTCTGCGGGCGGGGCTGATTTTAGGTATAGCACCTTTTTTAATTTTAAATCAAGGACCTCTGGAAAACATCCAAGGCCATTAAAAACATCCTGGTTGAATTCCAGAAGTTTTGAAAATCAGGTTTACTTTGAGCATTGAGAACCCCAACAAATGAGATTGAAATTCACACAAGATGAAAGGCTAAGTAAGGGTACGGCTTTAACTGAATTGACAATAGTAAATTCCAAGCTATGTGGGTTTTTTTTCATAGACAACAGGAAGACAAATTTCACCAACAGGTGCAATCTCAAAACCCCCAAAAGCTTCAATATGAGTTTTAGGAGTACTTAGCCTAGAACCATAATCGGGTCCAATGGACTGCAAAGACCTTAAAGGAAGGATGTTAACTCCTGCCCCTGTGTCTGATTTGAAAATTACAGGTTTGCAGTTCATTAGCAATGATATGCGCCAATGACGATTGCTATTTACAGAATTTATAATTGAAAGAGAACCTATATCTGAATAACCTGAAACAGGGGGCAAAGAGTAACCATCAGTACTTTGAAATTGACAAAAATAATTACACTCACCAACATTTGAAGTCTGGTTAACAACGTTACTGTCAGCGTTCATAGCTCCTAGTTCAAAAGCACTACGACCACTAGAAAAACTATTTGTGGCAACACAACACAATTTCTGGCAAAATGGTTCATACCTCGGCATCGATTACATCGCTTATTAATAGCAGGACATGGCCGGTTTGGATGGTCATACCCACATCGATAACACGCTTTTCTAACAACCTTTTCACTAAACTTGTTTCTTGACACACCAAGATTTTCTTTGGGGTAGGGACGTAACGGTTCAGTCTGCTGTAGATTGTTCCAACTTCTTGAATGTCCTGTTTTCTGAAGGTGGCACCGAATCTGCACTTGGGAGGGTTGGGGGGTGGTGGTTTTTCTACTAACTTAAATTATATCACTTTGCGAGGATCGCCCTCCATCTTCAATGATTTTCAAGTTTTTGTCTGCCAGCTCCACTGATTTGCAATATTCCACAACTTTGTTTAGGGTAGTATCCTAAGAAGGTGTTGTTTTATTGACTGTGAGTTCACGCCCAATATTATTTGTGCACACAGCAATTTATCTTCCTGGTCACCAAATTCACAAGGCGTGGCAAGAGCTCTGAGTTCTGCATAGAAGTTTTCAAACGGTTCACTGATACATTGTTTCCTGTTAAAAAAATTTAACACAAGGATGGTTTCATTCTTCTTCGGAATACAGTGAGATTTAAGAACAGACAATATATCATTTACTGTTTCTTCTTCAGGTTTGATGGTAGTTAAAGTTTTATATATTCGGGCCGCATTCGTGCTAATAGGTTTTTTAGCCTGGCTATTTGCACGCCCGCAGATTTTGTTCCAGTCTCTGTCGCCTCAAAATATTCTAGAACTTCTTCCTGGAATTCATTGAAATTTTTCGCCAAATCTCCGGCAAGATTAAGCGACTTTGGTTTATTAAACTCCATATTGATAACTGCTTCTTTACAGGACGAGATATGAGATAGTCGTATCCACAAATCTGAATCACAGATAATTCACTGCAGACACTACCGACTGCGCCATGTTTTATTATCACATACAAATTAAGTTTCATACATAATGAGCAACTTCAAGACGTCTCATTTACATAAAGTACAAGCTATGAATGAACAATGAATTATACATGAAGGTTATAAACAAATCCATGTTTGAATATACACTAAAAGTATCGTACACAGTGAGGCCAACTAACCAACTAACTTAACCTTCAATTGAATTAGGCGCTACTATATAACTTAATAAACAGTTTATTAGGAAAAGATTGTATAAATAACATAAAGGCACACCGTTTGCTGAACACTGCGTAACCGCTCCAGTGGCCGCGTAGTCCAACGCGCTTGTTTCATACTCAACTTCGATACTATAACGTACCTTTGTTACAACAATAATATTATATTAGCTATAAATAAATAACCTAATTTTATTGATAATCCACCCAAAGCCGCCATTCTACCTCTTTCCCTCCAAGTTAATGTGGATATGTTTCCTCACTGCGTCGGTTGGCACTCAGGGTAGCATACAACAGAAACAACAGAAAGTTTTTTTAAATGACATTCACCAATATTATTTAGATCTTGTGAGCTGTACG
Organism: Timema podura; assembly: GCA_033556935.1. Taxonomy (NCBI): domain Eukaryota; kingdom Metazoa; phylum Arthropoda; class Insecta; order Phasmatodea; family Timematidae; genus Timema; species Timema podura. The sequence continues at coordinate 119,188,834 of JAVRXN010000010.1, read as the reverse complement.
AATAATTGAGTGGAGCACGTCTGGTATTGGTTGAAGATGTTGGAGTTCAAACACGGTCCTATTAAACTGAGGGTATTTTCAACTCTCCCTCCACACAAATGCGTGTACACTTACCCCTCATAAATACTTTCATTATTCCTACCCTATTAACATATTTAAATTATTTTATGAGTAGTAATAATAACATTTATTAAATATGTATATGTACGTGCGATCATAAGATGTTGAAAAAGTCATAATTACTAATTTTATTCGCTAGATGGCACAGAGTGAAAGTGATTAAGAAAGTAATACAGGTGAATATAAGTTTGGCTTATCATAATAATTTAAATAGCGTTGTGAAAGATAACGTAAGTTACATGTAGCAGAATAATATGTTACTATCTCCTTGAGTAATAATATACCGTCACAATTAATAAACGCAAAACCAATGTGTGTGTGTGTGTTTGTGTGTGTGTGTGTGTGTGCGTACGTGTGTGAACCTGCCACCTTACCTTAAACCAAATTTAGTTAATTTATAAATGCTATATAAACAGTGAACTGTTTGCAATAATATGCTTGTAGGGTTTTCCCGAATCAAATGCTGGCACATATTCTACCTGGTCTAATTATATCAAACGGAAAATCTGGTTTATCAGCTTTAACTAATTTTTTATTTCGCCTTATTTTTCACTCTCGCAAATGCGGGGTGCTCTCAACCCTTGAAGGAAGTCTTTCTTTGATTGGATGACCATTCTAAAATACATTAGCGGTGCTAAAGATATTGAGGTTCGAATCCTTGTGGGCACGCCGTCTAAATGTCAGGCTCATTTAAATCTGGTGGGAGGGATTTTGGAACCAAATCCCTGCCGGGTAAACTGTTGGTAGTTGTCCCTCCAGGTAAAATTCTGGAACATTTTCTTAATCATCCCTACCACATTATCTTAGTTAATATGTAGATGCTTAGCCAGAAAGGGTGAGTGTAGCTCATCTAGTAATGACGGGGAGGTCTTGGGTTCGAATCTCCTGTGAGGTGTACTGTCACTTGTTCTCGCCAAATGGTTTTCCTCTCCCTCACTACACGTAAACGCTGGAACATTTCTACCCTACTCCTCCCTACCATGTAAAATGCTGGAACATTTTCTTAATCATTCCTACCACACCATCATAATTAATATATAGACGTTTAACCAGAAAGGGTGCGTGTAACTCATCTAGTTATAACGGAGAGGTCGTGGTTTCGAATCTCGCTTGGGTGAGCTGGGGTGGTTTTCTACTCTCCATCACTCTACGTAAGCGCTGGGACATTTTTACCTTATTCCTCTTTATCTTCTTTATCTTCACCAACAATGGTTCATGTTGGTATGGTGGATACCTACATCCGCGCATGTCAACGGACGATACCAAACAACCAATTTTAGTAGATTTTTGTGGGGGATAGTGGTCCCTAGCTGAGGCTTCCATTTGAAGCCAGGTCCCTGATTGTGCATAATCAGAACTGTGTCAATACTCTCTAGTTGTGACTTCACCCTAATGAGCGATGACGTCACCGGAAAAACCCATTGCCGGGGAGGGTTGCGACATCCTTCAATGTCGTGATCTATTCCTATCTCGACTTGTCTTGTTGAGCCACCAAACTGGCGCCAGGTATGAGTCATCATGGGAAACCCATTACCACATATAAGGTGGAGAGGGGGAGTGTTGCCATGGTCAATGACCTCATGTACTAGCTTACGGTTTCAAGGCCACGATCTATTCCTGTCTCGACTTGTCTTGTAGAGCCGCCAAACTGGCGCCAGGTATGAGTCAGCAGGGTTGCGACAAAGCGATTACGTCATCGGGAAAACCCATTGCCACATAGAAGGGGGAGAGAGTTGATTGGGGCATACGTATCCAACTACATCTCCGAAGAGATACCCCGAAGGGCTTTCAAGCTACACTATCCCCGGGCTCAGAGGATTTTTATAGTGCAACCATTGATATCCATCGGGACCGGAACCTTTTCACTGGACATGGACCGAAGTCCATGAGTGCCATTCTGGGTACTAGGGCACCTGAAAAAACCAGTACCAGCACTTCAATGCCAGCCTGCCTTGGGTTACTTGAGAAAAAACCCTCGCCACTGGTACCGGATGGAGGGAGGATTTGGCTTCTCCTAATGATCACCCAATCACGAGGAAGTCAGGAGCTCAGCCTCCAAACAGCGGTCTCCTCAAACCTTCGTTCTTTATGCCCCAGTACTGTGTCTCACACCATCTCATCTTCTCCCATTTCACCTTTTTTGAGACCGGCTGTCCAGAGTTGCCCAGCGGGGACCTCGAGGAGGTGCCCTGACCAGCTATCCCCGCTACACGGGTACGAACTACCAACCGCTTAGTGTATGTTGAGGAGGCTCCTTCCTCTCACACACAGATGACCTATGTCAGGGTCTTAGCTATGCTGGACTTCCATGTCCGTCACATTGCCCAGGGGCTGCCCCGAGGAGGCGCCCCGACAGGATTTTTAGAGATCTGTCAGTACCGGAAGGTGGCAAAGACAATCTAGTGCTCCCTTATATGAAACTTGCGTGGGCCCAGAGCGCGTCCTGGCCACCGTACATCGGGGTGGTGCCTTACACCTGAGCCCCGTGACCCCCAGTTGCCTGGGTCAATGACCTCATGAACTATCCCATGGTTTCAAGGTCACAGTTTCAAGGTCATGATCTATTCCTGTCTCGACTTGTCTTGTCAATCTGCCAAGCTGGCACCAGGTATGAGTCATCAGGGAGAACCCATTACCACATAGAAGGGGAGTGTTGCGACATCACACGCAATGATAACGTCACACAGATCGGAGCGACTTGTCTTGTCGAGCCACCAAACTGGCACCAGGTATGAGTCATCAGGGCTGCGACAGAGCGATGACGTAATCGGAAAACCCATTGTCACATAGAAGGGGTAAGGGGGAGGTTTCCAGGGTCAATGGCCTCATGTACTAGCTCACGGTTTTAAGGTCACGATCTATTCCTCTATCGACACGTCGAGCCGTCAAACTGGCACCAGGTATGACCGTATGAGTCATCAGGGAAAACCCACTGCCACATAGAAGACCAACGAAAAAAACCTCAAGAAATAAACCTTTGCGACATTGAAGGAGCAGCAGAGGACAACAGGTCGTTTATTGGTTCAGATTTTTTTTTTCCAAACAAATCCTAGTTTTAAATTGTGTATCAAAAATAAAGAAAGCTATGGGGTGATTTCAAACATTAATATTTTCAGAAGAAATGTTCAGCAAATATCAGACAGAAACCTTAAAAGTAAACATTTGAGAACATGGTATGTCCTACATAAAATAATCTTGTAATATTTTTGTGTAGAATTAAAGGATAAACATATTTTGTATGTAACTTTTTTTTTGTTAAACGGACTGTTACTTAGATAAATGGGAAAATGAGTTTGCGATGGTGGACCATTTTGTTTATCCCGTGCAGCACCCAAACGAACCATTTTCGAGAATGTCACCATCAAACTTATACAACGTGTTTCTAAAACATTGCATCAAACTTTGGCAGGATACTCCTTGGGTGAAATTAGAATAATTCTCATAAGCAACCTAGGGTCCATCTTCAATATTAAGGGCGGTATACACCCCTAAAGACAGAGCTAAAAACGACTGTTGTGTGAAATATTATGAAAACTGCTTAGGGTATTACAACGAATCTTTGTATACTACTTATTGAAACCTTGATCATTAATAAACTAAATGTGCTGTTACCATTACCCACCCCCATCATGTAAAAAAGGGGGGGTTGTAACACATTTTTTCTAAAATAAATTATGTCAGAGTAAGTATTACCAATTTTTACTTATGATTATAAAAACAGGGAATCAAAATTAACAAAAAAGGTGTCTTGGAGAAACTGTCTAGCTTTCCCCGTTTCTGAGATAATCATGCATGTTTAATTTCAAAGACAAGTGTTAATTCCTGCCAGGTAGGGAGCCAATAAAGCTGTGTTGCTTCACCCCCCTCCTTTCCCCCACTCTTATTATCACTATCTTCCCCTCCCTCCACGAGTAGACTGCATCAGTCCACACGACTTCACTGCATGTTGCGCGTATTACTAGTCAAATGGCAAAGTACACAAACGCAGAAATGACAGACATGGTCATGCTGTACGGTGAAGTTAAAGGAAACGCAAGAGCAGCTACACGGTTGTACCATGATATCCTGCGCGACGTCAACCTTATCACCGGACCTTCACCGATGTCACTCAGTGACTTCGTGAAACAGGTACATTTCAGCTACTAGGGGGAGCTGGTCACCCGAGGAATGTTCGCACTCCAATTGTCGAAGAAGATGTACTGAATTATGTGTATGATAACGCGTCAACAAGCACACGTGCCATTGCGCATCAAACGAATGTGTCCAATCCCACAGTATGGCGTGTCATGCATGATCAGCTGCTGCATTCGTACCACATGCACAAGGTGCAGGCATTGGGGCCAGCAGATTATGCTCCTCGACATGAATTCTCCGACTGGTTTCTGCAGCAGTGCGGAGTGGTTCCTGATTTCTCCACTATAATTATGTTTTCCGATGAGGCAACATTCACCAGAGACGGCTATTTTAATAGTACAAATAGTCATATTTGGAATGACGTGAACCCTCATGCAACTATCATCATGGGCAACCAGCATAGATTTTCTGTCAACATCTGGGCAGGCATTGTGGGTAACCATCTCATTGGCCCTTACCTGATGCCACGACGTTTGACTGGCCACATCTACTACCAATTTCTGAAATTTGCATTGCCACATTTCCTTGAGAATGTACCGCTCTCCGTTAGACAACGCATGTGGCTACAACATGACGGTGCCCCACCTCATTTCACAAGAGCTGTGCGTGACTACTTCAACACTGCATTTCCTGCCCGATGGATAGGAAGAGGTGGGCCTGTTGCGTGGCCACCATGCTCTCCTGACCTAAATCCGTTAGACTTCTTTCTGTGGGGCTTTGTCAAAGCTTTGATGTACGAGACAGCTGTTGAATCTGAGGAAGACCTGTTAGCCAGGATAGTTGCTGCATGTGATAAGGTTCAAGAAACTCCACGTGTTTTCGAAAGAGTACGCCAGTCATTGATACGTCGCCTCAATTATTGCAATAACGTTAGGGGCCACCATTTTTAACACTTGCTATGAATCTGCTTTTGAAGCTAGGAACTAAAACATGCAATAACTACAATTTGTATTTCTTAATGTAGCTTTCAATATTCCAGTGAGTGTAATGAATAAAATCCCACCCAAGTGTGAACTGTGTAAGCATAACTCACTAATGTAATAAATAGCAACACATCGGAGCTTATGAAGAAGGAAAAGTATCAGAGTTTCTCCATCATAACACACAAACCAGCCTTGTTTACCAAATGTACGTGATACATAGTCACACGTGCCGGTAAAAATGGTTAAACGACTGCATTGCGAAATAAAACTGCGATTCTGGCTGCCTACATAACAGGCATTTGCACTTGGCTCTGATCTCAAACTTGTGTGATTATCTCAGAAACGGGGAAAGCTAGACAGTTTCTCCAAGACACCTTTTTTGTTAATTTTGATTACCTGTTTTTTAATCTTAAGTAAAAATTGGTAATACTTACTCTGAAATATTTTATTTTAGAAAAAATGTGTTACAACCCCCCTTTTTTACATGATGGGGGTGGGTAACGCTAACAGCACATTTAGTTTATAAATGATCAAGGTTTCAATAAGTAGTATACAAAGATTCGTTGTAATACCCTAAGCCGTTTTCATAATATTCCACACAACAGTCGTTTTAGCTCTGTCTTTAGGGGTGTATACCGCTCTTAATATTGAAGATGGACCCTAGGTTGCTTATGAGAATTATTCTAATTTCACCTAAGAAGTATCCTGCCAAAGTTTGATGCAATGTTTTAGAAACACGTTGTATATCTGCAAGATTAAACGAAGAGATTGAGATCAGGTGAGCCTGTTTTTGTACATTTGACAGCCGACTAGCACACTAGGCTAAGGCCATACAAACGATTTTTCCCGCCCAGACCTAAGCTACAAAAGTCGCGGATACAAAGTCGAACAGGGGATGTTAGACGTAGCGATAAAAGCAGCGTAGTCGCAGCTGCAAAATGTTATAAAGAAAGAGAGAGAGAAAGAGAGAGAGGCTACACAGAGCGACAAACACTGCTTGTCACACATGACTTCTCTTCAGTATTTTCTACATCTCAGTCTGGCATACATCGTTCCTATTAATTATAGGCCTACCAGGTAAAACGAGTTGCCAATCCAGGCTGTGTGATGTATGTGTAGCTGCAACAACATTGATTGTAGTCCGTCGATATAGGCAACGGTATCGCCACCGAGAGGGTGGACTCATCCTATAATCAGTAATGGACTAACTGCAGGGAAGCATGTGTAAGCTACGAGAATATCCAAACAAGTTTTTTGAATACTACCTGGTGTCTGTAACGTGGAGGCACAACCCTTGTGGAGGAACTCCCTCGGTTTTTGTCGCACGTGTGGCAGGTAAAGAGACGGGATATGTCGCCTGGAAAATGGACCCCCGGCGCATTCCAACGCGACATGGCCGAATCTGAAGTACCTCTGTCGTGCGATATTTGCCGCTCGTACAACATCCCACCATTGAAACTCATGGTTTCCATTTTTCGCGCGACAAAAACAGCTTCAACGCAGCGGGAAAAATCGTTCGTGTGGCCTTAGCCTTAAGGCTGCTTTTATGCACGCGTTTTGTGTCGCGTGACACCCGACGGCAAGAGCTGGCATTGCGTTTTGTAGGTTCATTTTATGCACGTGGCATTTGCCGCCCGTCAATAAAAATAGCAGTGGGGGAGGATAAAACGTCTCAGTGCTGCCATTGCCTTTGTGTTGGGGAGTGTAAGATGTATCCACGCGTCATATATTTGGAGTATTGACACCTTACATTGAAAAAAGGGAAAGAAAATTGGATGTTCATCCCATCAACTTTGCAAGATTTGAAGATGAGGCATTACAAACTAGCAGGCAATGTCGGGTTTAAAAAGGGTGGGGGAGGGGGGTGATCGAATCGGGGCCTCACAGACCCCTCCCCCCCCTCAAACAAACACCCTAAAGCAAGAAAACACTAGCTCTAATTTTTTATTGTAGATGTCTTCTTGTTTTATGCCTACGCTAATGTTCTTCCTGCATGAAATAATTAGGTAGCTAAAAACAAATTGAGGGATGTGCAGTTTAAATTAAAAATAAAAATCCTGGTGACAATTGAAAGATTTACCAGGAACGTCTCCGTTGATCTCTGTTATCAAATAGTTATTTGGTTTTTACCTTTCCTCAAACACTATCGTGTCAATTACACGGGTTTATGGGGGCCACCACCTAAGTAAATACGGCACTGCCAGTAACATGTCTCTAGTTTTATTAAATATCACTTCTCACAAAAGTTTGGAAAATATTGTATTCTAAGCTATAAAGACGGAATAGTTTTAACTTATTACAAATAATATTAGTCTAACTTGTTACATGCCATTTGGAAATAAGTTGTCTCTCTTCTGTAAGCTAGTCTACCTATTGTTCATAATCAGGGGTGGCGGTGGAATATTATTTGTGTAGGGAGGGTATTTTGAGGAGATTATCTCCCCCACCCCCAATTCAAAGGGGGTCCACAGACCTCCCTCGGCAAATGTTTGGCATTTGGATGTCCGTTTAGTCCTCTCATGGACACTTTTAAAACATCAGATGTCTCTTGGAGGCTCTTTGGAGAGATTTTCTTCACAAAACGTTTTAAATTTAATGTATGTTACTTGTAATAGTCCTCTCTCAGAATTTTTTAGAAAATTAAATGCCTCTAGAAGTTATTTGAAGTTTATTTTGAATCTATCTTATTCAAAAATATAAGACGGGGGGAAATAAATATAAAGGGAGGAGCAAATTATCTCCAGGGGACAACGCCCCCTTGCCTCCCACTCCCAGGTTCGACCGCCAGGGACAAGACATAGCCAGCCAATCATTTGTTAAGACATTTAGTGAGGAAGCGCTTTCGTTCTCGTTCCTCCGTGACATAAGTTCAGAGTTCTGTCTGCTCCTACGTTGTTGGCTGTTCCAACCAGCAACGTGCCTCCCTACACAGGAAGCGGGGGAAAGTATGATTCCAAATTCACCAAGCATCATCTTCTTAGATTGTCCTGATAATTAATGAACAAAGAAACAGAACACATTTTGCTGCTTGTGTGGTTCCGAGTCAATGAAAAAAATAAATAGCAAACACAAAGAGTTTTTTACATTTGAAAGTTTAAAAAGTAGACACGGCCTACGGGGGCTATGGCAACAATCTCATCTACCCAAGGGACAGAGAAATATGAAATGAAATAATATCTAACTTGTTTTACTAAAAGTTCTTGACTATACACTAACGTCAGTTCAACATGTTTCTCTAAATAAATTCAACTTTACTCATTTCTACTCCATGACAGAAATAACCGTCTAGAGATGTCTCTCTATTGTGTTCAACATGGTTAGAGGGACAGTCTAGTGATGTCTCCATTGTGTTCAACATGGTTAGAGGAACAGTCTAGTGATGTCACTATTGTGTTCAACATGGCTAGAGGAACAGTCTAGTGATGTCTCTATTGTGTTCATCATGGCTAGAGGAACAGTCTAGTGATGTCTCTATTGTGTTCAACATGGCTAGAGGAACAGTCTAGTGATGTCTCTATTGTGTTCATCATGGTTAGAGGGACAGTCTAGTGATGTCTCCATTGTGTTCAACATGGTTAGAGGAACAGTCTAGTGATGTCTCTATTGTGTTCAACATGGATAGAGGAACAGTCTAGTGATGTCTCTATTGTGTTCAACATGGCTAGAGGAACAGTCTAGTGATGTCTCTATTGTGTTCAACATGGTTAGGGGAACAGTCTGGAGATCTCTTTACTGTGTTCAACATGGTCAGAGGAACAGTCTAGTGATGTCTCTATTGTGTTCAACATGGCTAAAGGAACAGTCTAGTTATGTCTCTATTGTGTTCAACATGGCTAGAGGAACAGTCTAGTGATGTCTCTATTGTGTTCAACATGGTTAGAGGAACAGTCTAGTGATGTTTCTATTGTGTTCAACATGGTTAGAGGAACAGTCTAGTGATGTCACTATTGTGTTCAACATGGCTAGAGGAACAGTCTAGTGATGTCACTATTGTGTTCAACATGGCTAGAGGAACAGTCTAGTGATGTCTCTATTGTGTTCATCATGGCTAGAGGAACAGTCTAGTGATGTCTCTATTGTGTTCAACATGGCTAGAGGAACAGTCTAGTGATGTCTCTATTGTGTTCAACATGGTTAGAGGAACAGTCTAGTGATGTCTCTATTGTGTTCAACATGGTTAGAGGAACAGTCTAGTGATGTCTCTATTGTGTTCAACATGGTTAGAGGAACCGTCTAGTGATGTCTCTATTGTGTTTAACATGGCTAGAGGAACAGTCTTGTGATGTCTCTATTGTGTTCAACATGGCTAGAGGAACAGTCTAGTGATGTCTCTATTGTGTTCAACATGGCTAGAGGAACAGTCTAGTGATGTCTCTATTGTGTTCAACATGATTAGAGGAACAGTCTAGTGATGTCTCTATTGTGTTCAACATGGTTAGAGGAACAGTCTAGTGATGTCTCTATTGTGTTTAACATGGCTAGAGGAACAGTCTTGTGATGTCTCTATTGTGTTCAACATGGTTAGAGGAACAGTCTAGTGATGTCTCTATTGTGTTCAACATGGTTAGAGGAACAGTCTAGTGATGTCTCTATTGTGTTCAACATGGCTAAAGGAACAGTCTAGTGATGTCTCTATTGTGTTCAACATGGCTAGAGGAACAGTCTAGTGATGTCTCTATTGTGTTCAACATGGCTAGAGGAACAGTCTAGTGATGTCTCTATTGTGTTCAACATGGATAGAGGAACAGTCTAGTGATGTCTCTATTGTGTTCAACATGGCTAGAGGAACAGTCTAGTGATGTCTCTATTGTGTTTAACATGGTTAGAGGAACAGTCTAGTGATGTCTCTATTGTGTTCAACATGGTTAGGGGAACAGTCTGGAGATCTCTTTACTGTGTTCAACATGGTCAGAGGAACAGTCTAGTGATGTCTCTATTGTGTTCAACATGGTTAGAGGAACAGTCTAGTGATGTCTCTATTGTGTTCAACATGGTTAGAGGAACAGTCTAGTGATGTCTCTATTGTGTTTAACATGGCTAGAGGAACAGTCTTGTGATGTCTCTATTGTGTTCAACATGGCTAGAGGAAGAGTCTAGTGATGTCTCTATTGTGTTCAACATGGCTAGAGGAACAGTCTAGTGATGTCTCTATTGTGTTCAACATGGTTAGAGGAACAGTCTAGTGATGTCTCTATTGTGTTCAACATGGTTAGAGGAACAGTCTAGTGATGACTCTATTGTGTTTAACATGGCTAGAGGAACAGTCTTGTGATGTCTCTATTGTGTTCAACATGGCTAGAGGAACAGTCTAGTGATGTCTCTATTGTGTTCAACATGGCTAGAGGAACAGTCTAGTGATGTCTCTATTGTGTTCAACATGGTTAGAGGAACAGTCTAGTGATGTCTCTATTGTGTTCAACATGACTAGAGTAACAGTCTAGTGATGTCTCTATTGTGTTTAACATGGCTAGAGGAACAGTCTTGTGATGTCTCTATTGTGTTCAACATGGCTAGAGGAACAGTCTAGTGATGTCTCTATTTTGTTCAACATGGCTAGAGGAACAGTCTTGTGATGTCTCTATTGTGTTCAACATGGCTAGAGGAACAGTCTAGTGATGTCTCTATTGTGTTCAACATGGTTAGAGGAACAGTCTAGTGATGTCTCTATTGTGTTTAACATGGCTAGAGGAACAGTCTAGTGATGTCTCTATTGTGTTCAACATGGTTAGAGGAACAGTCTAGTGATGTCTCTATTGTGTTCAACATGGCTAGAGGAACAGTCTTGTGATGTCTCTATTGTGTTCAACATGGCTAGAGGAACAGTCTAGTGATGTCTATATTGTGTTTAACATGGTTAGGGGAACAGTCTAGTGATGTCTCTATTGTGTTTAACATGGTTAGGGGAACAGTCTTGTGATGTCTCTATTGTGTTCAACATGGTTAGGGGAACAGTCTGGAGATCTCTTTACTGTGTTTAACATGGTCAGAGGAACAGTCTAGTGATGTCTATGATGTGTTTAACATGATTAGAGGAACAGTCTAGTGATGTCTCTATTGTGTTTAACATGATTAGAGGAACAGTTTAGATATGAATCTCTACTGAATGAATTAGCCTGCATTTTTAGAAACATAAAAATATTGTGTTTTTGTCCTAATGAAACTGATACGAACCTTATACTAAACAGAGGACGTATTGTTGGTACTGTGAATACACAGACTATCTGCTATCTTTCTTCCTCCCACATAGGAGCCGGAAGCTATTTCCAGGAAACCAGTTGCTCCCTAGTTTCGAGATAAATTCCCAGTTTCCTTCACTGTCACTATGGAGAGGTGGAGAAGAGATATTAGAACATCTCTTACATAGGATGGATCAAACAAAGCTAAGATGAGCCAGTGTCAACAAATATAATAAGTCACAGCTCCGTCCAGGCGAGAAAAATCATAATTGTACTTAGCTTCCATTGCCAACCGAAATAATTCTATTAGGCCTACTTATAGATAAGAGTTCCTTTTGCTGTGGGTAAAAAGGAAAAGAGGTGTTCCATCTGTTTGGAGATAAATATAGGTGTTCCATCTTATTGGGTTGAAATATATGTGTTCCATATTATTGGGATGGAATATAGGTGTTCCATTTTATTGGGTGGAATAGGGGTTAGGGTGGGTAAAGTGGCCCCCTAAGCTAATTATTGCAATAAATCGAACTCATATCTGAGTATAGATACGAAATTTAGCATGGTCACGTATCCATTAAGTTTTATTCTCAGTATCCAAAACAATTTAGTTGTTTAGATACTATATTATATTTTTCCAACGCTTGCAAAGTGGCCAGTTTACCCGATGTAGATATTTATGGTTAAATAAACCAACACGTAGTAACTGTTCATTGATTATTTATCACACTGCCACAAAATGGACTATATTTTGAATTTAATAACCAAACTCAAATTTATTTTGATATTTTCCCGATACAGTAAGTATCGGCAAAAGTCACAAATAAAATTTAAATCATCTTCATCACACCTTGCGCTAGCTTCATGAGCCCACTTCTGGCACCAAGAACATTGGACCCAATTGTCATTTGATGGTGAATTTGAAAAACTGTCACTGCGTAGCACTCAACATCACCATCACCATCCTCCTTTGTCTTTTTTCTTTTGTTTGACTTGGTTTTAAGTTTAGCTTCTTTAGAAAATAGCCTTCTACTTAAAGAATTCTATTTTTGTTCAGCGTTCTTTCTTCCAGTGGCCTTTGAAGTAAACAATTCAATTTTGTATGGGTTGCTTGCGAGAATAGTTGCAGATCACTTATTTCTGGTCGGTTTGCGGATTTGTTTTTGAGCCTCGGGTATAGGGTGCAACTTTAGTGGACTTACATTGAAGGACGTTCTTGGCTGTGGTTCATTTCATGGGTCGGGTATCTCCTGCTGTTTTACGTATCTTGATAATTCAATAGAACTCAAATCATCTGTGGGCATAGACCAATTTTTAGTTTCAGCAGAAGCATAATATACATCTTCAAATATGTCAGGGTCTATTGGAACAATCCCACATTTTCTGAAACCATTAATAGCTGTAGTTGGGTTAGCTGCACGAAGATATGCTTCACCAAACAGTTTGCTTATTTGAAACTGATTGGCCACATCACCTGGATGTTTGTGAAGAAATTTCTCAATAGAATGCACATAATACGTGTTCAAAGGACCCATAAAAGCAACGTCCAAAGGGTGTAGCTTATGGCCACAGTGAGGAGGTAAACATATCACAGTCACATAGCTCCTTCTAGATAGTTCAATAAAATCCAAATTTTTTGTGTGAGTCATGTGTCCGTCTAAAATTAAAAGGACAAGATCATCAGCACTTGGTTTGGAGTGCTACGGAAAGTGTTGGAACCACTCTGTGAAAATGTCAAGTTGCATCCAGCCAGAACTGTGACAAGTGAATACCGTTCCTGATGGTGCACCATCATGAAGTTCTTCTTTCATCCGGACTCAGGGAAATATAATCATAGGGATTAGTAAATTTCCTCCTGCCGACATGCAGATTACAACTGTTGATATAACGCCTCTCTCAGCTAGTGTCAATGAGCCAACCTGTCTTCTGCCTTTGAGTGTTAGCACCTTCGAACATAGTGATTGAACTGTGGTCAACCCTGTTTCATCAACATTATAAATGCGATGAGGCCCAAAATATTTCCATTCTTGAATGTCTTTCAGAAGATTGAACAACTTGCTAACATTTAGGCAGTTAAATCTTTGTGCCCGGGAAGAGGCTGTAGCTTTTGGAGATCTTAAAGTTATTTCAGGGTAACGTTTTATGAAGCCAGCTAACCAATCCTTTCCTGCCATTTTGTTTTTTATTAAAATTGTGTTTCAGTTGGTTCTTTTCAGCTAACTGGTAGGCTAAGCATCTACAATTGAACTGTGTCAATCCAAAAAATCTTTGTTCCATTTTAATTAAATAATTCACCATTTCTTTTTATTATTCTTTAGAAAAAAAACTTAACTAAAACAACCTAAAACCATCTTGTTTTCTATTACATCAATGTTTTTATTCTTTACTCTTCTTCTCAACGTTGTTCTTGGGACACCTAAATATTTACTGGCAGTTAAAGAACCCATTTTTCCACTTCTAACAGCTTCAATAGCTTTCATCATTTCTTTAGAGTCCTAACTTTTCGGACTTGATATTCTAGTGTAATTGTATCTGAAATAGTAAAAGAGTGCGATAGCCAGAAATAAAACGAAACAACAGTAGCTATAATAATTAATAGATTAATAAATAAGGCAAATAAAAGCGTTGCAAGTATTCTAACTACTATTAAATTTCAATCATCTCACAGTTATTATTTATATTGTCGACTCCCCCTCTGGCCACTCAGCAATGATGACTGCTCTTATCACACCTTTCTCATGTGAGCAACTAATTTTTAGTAGGGAAGTTAATTTTAAAATAAAATAATAAACACTTAAATAGTAATATTTTAGTTTAATCTACGCAATAATGTTGAACTGGCATTCAAGTGAGACCCGAAGTGACGCCATATTGTAACATCACTGATACATGACATGGGGCTTAGCTGATCGTCGATGCATTCTCTGGAATATAGGTGTTCCATCTGTTTGGAGAGTAATATAAGATAGGAGGCCGTCTATCGTCTCCCACTTGTTTTTTACTTATTTTTATTTGATCTTTAGAGTATAAGATCTGAAACGAATACATTTAGGAAACTTAAACATTTTATTCAATGGTTGATTTGGTGAAACTTGAGATAACTGAGCCAAAAAAAAAGAGGATAAAACATAAATTCACAAATATGAATTTTCCGATTATTACAAAATGTGGTCCTAATTCGGTCCCCTCTGTTTCATTTTAAATTATGCAAAGATAGCATGTAATACCAAGTCTGAGACACAAAGAATGTTAAGAAATGCTAAAATAATAATTTATTGAACAAATAAAAGTAAAAAAACTTTTATAGTAAAATATTATTTAAAAAATTAAAATGAAAGCATTGAAAATTACAAATGTAAGAGTAAAAGAAAAAATCAAAAGCATTGCCTTCTAATACAAATTAATTTCAACTTTCGATCAATAGCTAATCATCTTATTAGATAATCAATCACATATCCAAACAGTTGTTGCAGATGAGCTGTTTCTTTATTTCACACGAAGTGCACCAATCGTTGGTACCACCATTGGTAGCACTTCTTGCATGACATCCATTTCTCGCCGCATTTGTCACCAGAAAATGTTTTCCCACAAAATTGACAATCGACATCGTCATCTCTATCCTCATTGTTTGTTGACACATAAATCACTTCGGTCTCGTTATAAGAAGAACTGTCACTTGAAGTATCAAAGGATGGCTTCCTTCGCTTCTGTTGGTGAGCAGACGTGAAGGGTTGGGAATTTGTCGACGAAGCTTTGTAGACTGATGATGGTTTTCCAGGAGCTGAATACGAAGTTGCTGTGGTGGTCTTGGATCTTTTAAGAGCCGAAAAGGATATTTTTGAGGCTTTTTAAGATGTTTTAGGACCCAATGTCTTAGTTGAAGGGTGGGAAGAGGAATCAAATGGAAGCTTCTTTAGATAACTCTTTGGTGGTTGTTCTTCAGCATTTTCTGCTTTGCATTTTTGAGACCTCCTTGACCAATCCAACAAAACAGAAGGCTCAAACAGTAAAAAAAAGAAAGCATTAACACAAACAATAAACCATATACTATGGTATGAAGAAAAAATTATGATATGTGTACAATGACAAAGTTTTGAAGATCAAATATTGGTATATTGGTTTTATACAAAAGATCCTATCAAAGTTAATATACAATATTATAATATTAGTTTTGGACTTTATAGTATTCTTTTGTGAGTAGGTTATATTAGAACCTCGGAATTGTTAAATTTATTAAATTTTAAAGTAAATTTACTGATGTTATTGAAGACAATAATTTTGAAATTACTTTTTATATTAACTTTTACATTCACATATATAACCTTTAATATATTCTTAAAATACTTCTATCGTATTTTTTTTTTTACCGTCATACATGGTTTTCATCTATTTATATATATATATATATATAACCATTTAAAATTGATTTCTTGTTTTTTTTCTTTATGTTATGATAAATTGATCTCACGTCTGAAGAGTACCGTTAGGTTATTTATTTATATTTGAGTTGATATGAGGTTTATAAGATGAGGGCACAAAGGACGACCGTCTTGTAACTGTTTCCACAAAGGGTGAGTTGCGTGCGCTAAGTAACAGTAGTCTGTTCTCAGACTAATGTAACTGATTTCACTCAAACGACTCACTCTGATTGTTTTATTTTCTGTTTCTATTTGGGCCTTCTGCATAATTGGTTAGAAAAGGAGGTTTTACATTTTCAATAACTCTTTGTTTATGTCCTTTCTTGTCAAATGTTTTTTCTAATGAATTTTCTCCCCTTTGTTCAGACGTAACGAATTAGTTTTATAACAACTATGATAAAATTTGTAGGTCCCAAGCTCAATCCCCGAGTCAAGATGTCATTTTTTAATTTAAATAATATGTAGATGAGGCTATAACCATAATTAACAAATACTCATATTCGACAGCATGTAGAGTTAATGCTTTAAATACTTAACATCCGCCCCCCGTTTCCCTCCACTATATTAGTTCGGCATATCTGTATATAGCACACCACTAAGTGTAATTCATATTTATATTTTTATTAATTACACTAGTGGGTTATGATGAGGAATATCTAAAACAGAGGAAATGTACCCACATTTTTGTGGAGGGACAAAGGGAAACCATTTAGAAAGATGCACCCTTTGTTTACCCATTTGAGATTTGAGCTTAGTGTTTAAATCAAGTTAAGGTTAACTTTAAAATTGAACAGACTGTTCGGTTAGGTCCCTGACTTACAGTTTTCATTCATATTAGCCAGAGAAGACTGTCTTTCTGCTAACCCTCCCCCTACCCCACCCTCCCTACCCACCCCCAAAACTTCATCCCAAGACTTTCCAATCACTCCAACGCTAACGAAAATAGATTATTTGGTTCTCAACGGAACGGAACGTTAGCATCCACTTTCCCCTTATCCTCAGCGACACAAACGCTATCTTACAGATTTTGCTCAACACTAGCTCTGTTCAAACAACGTTAACTAAGATTTCTACAATCTACCATAGAAGGAATCTTCTTTCAATGTTTGATGAGTTTTGAAGTTGGGATTTTAAAGTAGGGATCAACAGTTGGGAAATTTTAAATTTGTCTGTACATGTCTATGGTTTTTCATTTTAATACCTCATCACAAGTACTTAGGGCATAGTTTTTAAAAATGTTGATATAAATTGCGAGAGTGCCATGAACCACGGTTATTATCAATGAATATAATGTGCTTTTGAATAACTTATAGTCTAGTATAAATTTATTTTATACCTGACTTTATAATCAAGGAAAAAGATCAGCTTTTAATCCAATGAGCAATGTTAAGATTGTCGTTACAATAAAACATTACATTATTCTTGAAATGATGTTCTTAGTATATTTTGAATGGAAGGAGTGGGGTCTACTCTTCACATAACTACTATTAGCAGGGGCGACCTGAGGTTAATTTTGCGCCCAGGCGGGATTTTTTTTTTTGTGCCCCCTTACCCCTCAATACAGGGTGTATATTAATTGGTGTCAAATATCTTGGGGCAAATTTCCATCAACCAAACATTATGAAAAGTTCATATAAATATGGGTCTAGAAATGTTTTAGTTTCTGAGATAGGAGGAATTTTACTGTTCAATTATTAATAAGTAATCCAACAGAAGAAGCAATTCAATTAAATAAGACAAAGTTGAACAAAAACAAAAAAAAATCAAGACAGAATATTTTGTTACAAATATTGTTCAAAATGGTGTCCTGCTTCGATGCACCCTGCGTTCTATGCTCTGTCGCACTCTTTTGAGTACACCGGAGGTCTTAAGTATTTTCTCACATCCATTTACGATACGTTCTCTTAAAACCTCAAAATCAGGTAAAATAGTTGAGTATACAATTAATTTACTATTTACTATTGTCCCGCCGCTAGACGGTTGAGGACGGAGAGTTTGAGGTCCGAATCTCGGTCGGGTGAACTGGGGATGTATTTTCCTAAATGGTTTTCCACTCTCCCTCCACGCAATTGCAGATTCACTTCGTCTAAATTCAACCTTCCCAAATCCTAACCCATTAGCGTAATCAGTAGTACTTATGCGTATAGCCTGAACGGATAGTAAGACGCGGTGCTAAATCATAATTTTAAAAAATTACACTATATATTTACTATTTTAACTACAAAATGCTTCAAATTAAACTTAAATTAACAACAAAATATTGACAATTTTTTACATAGGTACCCTTGAATTATTCATTGTTTAAAAACAATGTCATTAATATGGCAACCACTATTTGCCATACACTGCTGTATGCGCATCTCGTAACTTGACATGACTTTGCGCAATGTATTTGGTTGAATTGCTTCAGTTTCCACCACCATTCTTCAAGTTCCTTAGTTGTTCTTGAGGGAGTCGCTTAAACATGACTCTTTAACATGTCCCACAAGAAAGAGTCCGGAGTTTTTAAGTCTGGTGAACGTGGTGGCCAGGCGATGTCCCCATATCTTGAAACAAGGTGCCCAGGAAACATTTTGCAAAGCACCTCCACTGATGTTCGACCTTTCTGACCTCTGAACTGCAACGTAAGAGAATGAATACCAACAACACGTGGTTCCAGCAAGTTGGGTCAACGGCCCATGCAGCCCGAACATCGGCCTACTACGAAGACCGACTACCCTCCAACCGCCCAACTCTGTCACAACCCAGGCGACAGGCACATACTTTTTCTTGTGGAGAATGTTGAAGAGTGATATTTACGCGATTCATCTAAGAACAATTCATGAACTTAAAGAAAGAATGGTTGTGGAAGTTGAAGCAATTCAATCAGATACATTGCTCAAAATGTCATGTCAAGTTTCAAGGAGCGCATACAACAATGACTTGCATATAATGGTGGCCATATTAAGGACATTGTTTTTTTAGTGAGTAATTCAAGGGAATGTAAGAAATTGTCAATCTTTTGTTTTTATTTTAAGTTTAGTTTGAAGTATATAGTAATTAAAATAGCAAATATATAGTGTTATTAAACGTGTCAACTCTTTCTGCCCCATCTTGTATAATCTTTTCTTAATGTTTGATCGATGGGAATACACCCCTAAGATATTTGACACCAATTAATATACACCTTGTATAGTTGGGAGATTGTAGGAAAATATGAAAATAGTTCCCAAACCTAACGTAGGCCGGGCATGATAGATAGTAAAATAATTTCCAAACCTAACGTAACCTGGGCGTGATAGGAAAATAATCCGATGGGAAACTCCACAAACTTAGAGTGATAATAATCATACTCCAAACGTTTCACTGCGAGACTGTACAAAAACAGTTGGATTTATAAAGAACACTATAAGAATACGTTTTCTAGAAAATGTTTTTGTCATTTTTTTACCAGGCATGCAACAAACTTTGATCTAATGAACGGCTTAAGAGATAATTGTAACATACCAATTTTGGGTACCATTTTTTTGAAGATGGGGGATGTAAAATAAATGTTTAAGAGTGGCACTATATCTTTTTTACTCACCACACCAAAAAAACATAGAAATTTGCTAAATTCCTTGCAAATATCAAAAAGTGAACGTTGTTATGCTTAGCAACTTCACTATAAAACCCAGGCGGTTAGGTGCGGAGTTGTTGAGTTTTAGGATTACTCTCCAAACACGCCCAGATTACGTCAGGTTAGGTTGGTGCTCTGTTTGGCACCCCCTCAAACTGGCGCCCGCAGCCTGGTTCGTCCAGCCCTTAAGCCGCCCCTGACTATTAGTACAGGACAGCCGACTATTTGCCAAAACCCGGACATTCAAAATAACAAGCTGAAAATTTGAGGTTACAACAATGGGGTCCTTACAAACTCAGACCTAAAAGTCCCAGAAATCACTCTTGGGGAACCACCGACATCTTGTAAAATGGCGGCCAGAATGTGGTTTTCCACCATTTTCACCGTTACTGTTGCTCTGACAACAAAAACACCTTTGTACATTTTGAAAGAGCGTTAAATTTTACCAAGAAAAAGGTTTCTGACAGTTCTTTCGTGGGAGCTACCAATTTCGAGATAAAGTGGTATTTTTGACTGTGAAATCACTGTGAGAAGAAATAAAAGCATTTTAAGATTACAGATAAACATAATAACAAGATGAAACTTGGGAAATGTGTTAACAAGGTACCCATAAACTCATATTTAAAAGCTCCAGAAAATCCCTTTTGGGAAACTGATGCCATATTGAGAAAGGTGCTCAAATTTCAGTTATTTGGCATTTTTACGGTTACCATTGCTCTGAAGACAAAAAGCACCTTCCTTAGTGAAGGAACGTTTGATTTTACATAAAAAAGTTTCTACCTATTTTTTGTGGGAGTTGCCGTTTTCTATAGAATGTATTTTTCTTGTTATAAAATACAACAATAGCACGTGTAGTGTCACTGCTTGCCGTAGGAGGCATTCCCATAGATGACGTCACGCAGCATTCCAGTCTGTACCGGCAATTTGTCGCGTGGTGTGTTATTGTGCCAAACCAATAGCGTAGTTTAGTAGGCCCTATATTATGTGTAGATGGTTATTATATAATGTGTGTAGGACACAATTATTTTCTTTTAATTGCGAGTGCTAATGCGATCTTGTGATATTGAATGTGTTCAGCATTAGAAACTTGTTGATATCCTAAAAATGTTTGTCAGTGCAGAATGCACAGGCGATTGGGAATTTCATTTATTCCGCATTCAGGGCATGCTGCCTTTCTTTCACCCTGCTGGTCATTTGAATTATGCGAAATATGCCCAAATTTATCTTCGGCAAATGCTTTCTCTCGAAAATGTTCTGCCACCAGAAGAATTCAAAAGGCTTACTACAGAAAGGTATTTTACAATTAGAAGAACTAATAAATTTTGGTCTGGCACACGGTGAGCTATGACAACTGAACAAACACTAATGCGGGGCATAGAGATGTGGTATCGAAAGAAAAGTATCAATACTGTACTCATTAAAAGTATCGGAAGAAAAATATCGATACCGTACTAGTATCGAAAGAAAAGTATCGATAACAGTAAGTATCGGTATCGAAAATTTAATCTGGAAAAATGCTTTTTTATCTAGTATTAATAATCTCTTACCCGCTTCGATGTCCACGTGGCCTAACGCGCTAATCTCGTGTTGGACTAGACTGCCAAAGACAGAGAGATCGGGGATTGATCCCGGTCGGGTGCACTGAGGGTGGTTTTCTCTAAATGACTTTCCACTCTCCCACCACGCAGATGCGGGTGCATTTAATCTAAATTAAGCCTTATTAATCCCTAGCCCATTAGTGTAATTAGTACATAGGCGTACAACCTGAACAAGTAGTAAGACATTGTGTTACAAAAAATCTCAACTTGTGCATCACCATTGTATTTTCATTGTTATTTACACACTGAAAATTATAATAGTTTTTAATAGTGTAAAACAAATTTTACAAGATGCTTTTTCGCTATCTAACATTTTTTCTTAAGTACCACGTCTTACTACCCGTTCGGGCTATACGCTTAAGTACTAGTTACGCTAATGGGTTAGAAATTGAGAAGGTTGAATTTAGAGGAAGCTAACCCGCAATTGCGTGGAGGGAGAGTGGAAAACAATTTAGGAAAAACCCCCTCAGTTCACCCAACTTAGATTTGGACCTCGATCTCCCCGTCATCAGCAGTCTAGCTCAACATGAAACTAGTGCGTTAGCTAACTACGCCACCAAGGTGGGTTACAACTTCTTAAAAAAACTTACATAATTTACTTTTGGGAGGTGCCATTTTCTTAACTACACTCGTCGTTTATGTACTCTATCAAGATAGATTATTAGCTCTCATCTGCACATAAACGTGTCTGCTTGGAGCACCTTGAAAAGACTGAGTTTATTGTGATCCTACCAAATATGTTATGTTTAGTTTGTGATGATCGTGCTCATTGATAAAGGAAGGGGGTGTTAAGTAAACTAGTCTTCACTCGTCTGTCAACCAGTAAGGCTGTATTGATAAACAAAGATGAAAGAACAGCTATGAATTATGATAAGCTAAAAGATATTGAGGGCGGTATGCAAGAACGTATTGTGCCGTGCTAATGAGGCATTAGCTCACACAAGCTTTTTTTGATATTTGATTTGTTTTCTTACTTCCTTTTTTTCTCTCTTACTACTGTTTGTCTCCCCTTATCTTTACTTGTCTCTCGTCTGCGCCTCCGCGGCGATTTCCCCTGCTGGTCGGACGCTCTGACTCCCCCCTTCTCGTCACTTATTCTTTCTCCCCACCACTCTGTTGGGCCGCGCATGCGCCCTCCGTCCTTCAGTCCAACGCTAGGCTCTGCTGACCTTTTATGATTGACCAAAAAGTATTCTAGTATTGGAGCTCCCAAGGAGCAGATTGTACGACTCTACGCCTGGGAGCTTAGAAAAATTAGGGATAAAGTTTTTTTATCTAAATCACTATGTGTTGTGTAGGTCGACCAGAGTAATGCTTGCATGCATGGTCTAGAGAACAGTCAACTAGCTCTCTATGGCTCTTCTTGGACGGGGAGCCCAGCTGTTGCCCAGCTAGCCCCCGCCACATATTTGCTGTCAACACACTCTCCACAGCTGCCAGAGTCAGGTGAATAGCTCTCTATGGCTCTTCTTGGACGGGGAGCCCAGCTGTTGCCCAGCTAGCCCCCGCCACATACTAGCTATCAACACACTCTCTACAGCTGCCAGAGTCGGGTGAATGCCATGGGTGGCCTGACTGGCTTACTCACCGGACATTTCGCAAGTTATGTGACCTGGGATCGTCTGACACACGCCAGCGTGTCCATACGTATGTAGTGAGCCCACTATATCTCGGGCAGTGTTTGACCCAGTGAATCTAGGTCATATGATTGTCAATTTTTCTTATGTCAACAAGTAAACCAGGGTCTTTTTGTAATCATACTTTCACGTAATATACATCATGTTGACAAGTGAACCCTGGCTTAATAGTTACCGGATTTTCTTATAACAGACGTCATGTTAGTAAAAGATCCTAGGTTTAGTGATTACCTGTTTATCTCATAATTTACGTCAAGTCAGCCAGTGTACCCGGATCTTATGACTATTTATTTTTCTTATGCTAAACGTCAGGTCGACTAGTGAACCTAGGTATTTCAATTATCAATTTGTCATTTAATGTATGTCGTGCTAACAAGTGCACCCAGATCTTGTAGTTACCAATTTCACTGTACTATACGCCAAGTAAACAAGTGGGCCCGGATCCAATATTTGCCTATTAATAGTGTGATACATGTCATGTAAACGCGTGAGCTTGGGTCTAATAATTACCAGTTTTTGGCATTATTTATATACGTTAACCAGTGAGCTTCGATCTCGTATATACCTTTTGTCTTGTGATATATGTTATGTAAACGCGTGAGCCTAGGTTTTGTTATTACCAGGTTTTGACAATATTATATATATGTTGACCTGTGAGCCTAGTTCTATTGATTACCTATTTATCTTGTGAGATGGGTCGGGTAAACAGAAGGACCAAAATATTATTGTTGCCAGTATTTCTTATTTTATATATCATGTTAACTATTGAACCAAAATCTTATTAATGTTATTATTATTATTGTTACCAATTTTTATTATAGATTTTAGTTGGCTAGTGAGCTGTGACCATATAATAACCTAATGTCTTATTGTATACAATTCGATTATGATGTCAAATAATAAAATCTCATTACCCATCTATCCTGTGTATGTTAAATTGTACATATCCCTTTAAACCCTTAAAGGGGGGTACAGTATAGTGAATGCTTAGTGGACCGATAGTGTGGTCCCGAACACACTATTGCTCCACATTTTAACCTTTGATGACGCAAGCAAACCCACGCTAGTGTAAACAAAGCATCCACTTAGTCAAGTTCTTGCATATGGTCCTGAATGCTGGAGTTGCTTCTGGCTTGTCATGCAGAAAATGGATTGAGAAATAGTGTAATTTGTTCTTCCTCTACAGATTACCCTAGTAAACATTTAATCTCAGCATGGACCATGAATGAAGATAGCAAAAAATTAGTTTCTTTCGATACTCTTTCGATACCAATTCGATACCGGAGCGTGAGTACTAATCAGTAAGAGTATCAGAAAAAAGTATCGAATAAAAAATTACTAGTATCGAAAGGAAAATACCTATATTGGTAAGGTAGCGATACTTTTTTCACATCCCTAGTAAGACATGAACTCTATTGGTGGTTTGACTCATGACCGAGGCTTGTCCAGTGCTACTCTTGAGAAATGGGTTCATGCAATGTCAGCCACATCAAAAGTAGTTGATGTGACAGTAGTTCATGCGATAGAGGCTTTCCCTGGCGTCGACACAGTCACTTCAGAACAACATGTTGAGCTGCGTACATCCCGTCAAAGCCGGTTCCTAACCGACACACAGAAAATTATTGAATGGTTGCGAGTGTACAACCCACTAGAACGATCATCACAGTTGCTCGTATAGATTTCAAATGGTCTTGCAGTGACATATATAGTTAATTGTGAAACCTCACTTGACTAGCTAGACTTGCCTGCATGAAGGCCATGAAATCCTTTCAGTGACATGCACTTGAGGCGAAAGGAAAGTGTGAAATTCCTAGCCACGGTTACTCAGGGAATTAGAATTCGAGATAATACCGTGCATGTGAATTCAATGCAGCTTTTTTACAAAATGCCGTGCATTATTTGCGGAGATGAAGAGTTATCAGAATATTTTTCTTATGAACTTGCCTCAAGACCACCTTCTCTATTCGATGAAGTTTATCTCAGTAAAGGTAGTAAATCAGCACTTCTGAAACCTTTGGAAGCATAAACAGCCCTACACAAGAGCTTAACATGCCACCGGAGTCTTACACCATAGATGGAGCCTCTTTAGTACATCGTGTAATATGGCCAAAGTGTGAGACATATGAATACATATGCAAAAAGTATGTATCATTCATCAAACGACACTACTCAGCACCACAAATTACTGTTGTCTTTGACGGATATGTTCATCCATCTACTAAGGATACTGAACATGAGTGGTGGGCTGCAACCAAAATTTCAGCTGATGTAGTCCTTGATGAAAATGCAGTAGCCTTCACCTCACAAGAGGAGTTCCTTGCTAACAACGACAACAACAATATCCAGGTGATAAATCACCTTTAAACACACCTGTCTCAAATGGTATTTCTGTGCTTCAAGCTGTGGACGATGCTGACTCCTTGATAGTTGATACTGCAATCAATGCATCCAAACCATCAGTTATAGTGGGAAACGACACAGATTTACTTGTGCTACTCATTACTCTTGCAGCAAATTAAGAAGATATGTTATTACATGGACTCCACAATGTCCAACAAAAAATTATCAGCAGCAAGGCTCTGCAAGAGTCTCTGGGTGATTTATCTGCATTCCTGCTCTTCCTACGCACCTTGACTGGTTGTGACACTATGTACTTTCCATTCAAAGTAGGCAGGGTAAGATCATTCAAGAAACTGTAAATCCACCTAGAACTTCAAGAACTTGTTAAGGTGTTCAATGCTTCATCTTTGACTCCTGACAATATTGTTGCAGCTTGAGAAGCTTTCATTTTATCTTTTGATCCTGCTAAGTGTTCGAACACACTGGACAAGAAAAAATTCAAAATTTTTGCCCAGTATGCATCTAAGACACGTGTTGATAGCAGCTTTCAATTAACATAATTTCCTCCAATATCTGAAGCAATGCGACAGCACTGCTATGAAGTATATAATCAAGTACTTCTCTAGAAAGGAGGGAATTTTAATCCCACAGACTGGTGATATATGTTGCAAAGTAGTCGCTATATTCCAAATCCACCATTGCGTGATCCTGCTCCTGGCAAGCTACTGAAGATGATAAGATGCAACTGTAAAAGTGGATCTGAAAGGAGGACTTGCAAGTGTCGTAATATTGGTATTAATTATTCAATTATGTGTGGATACTGAGCCGGATATGGATGTTTTAACCGGGCCCCAGTCCTGAAGGAAGAAGCTGAGAATATAAAAGACCAATTTCTGCATGAAACAAGTGTTAAATTCCTGTATTAAGTAATTAAATAACACACCGTTTATTTATTACACATTACTTTTGGTAAGCTGGAATTACAAATATGTTTGTATTCACGGAACATTATCATGGACTACCGTTGTTGTCATGGAACATTAAAAGTTGTATAGTAGATATTAACTATCCATAAAGTGTTGTAGAAAACTAATAGGTAGGAGCATCAGATATGCCTAACATTATAAATTATTAAATTCAGAATTGGTACATTAACAAGTTTAGCCTATTCTCCAGAGCCACCAGCGATACGCCGCCACAAGACGTAGCAGATCTACAGACATCAGATTGCAGCTGTCAGGTACTACAATGCATCACTACCAGTTTAGCTGCTATAAAACATGACTCTGTTAATACCATAAATGCAACCATATTAGGGTCAGTAGGTTTACATTCACATTTTTAAAGATATAAACATGAGGTTTCAGTTCTAAAGGAAAAGATTATATTTGTTAATAAGTTTAAAAAGCATAGGCCTAAGTATTTTTAATTTATATTGAAAGACAACATATCTAAAGATGAAGGGAATAAAAATACATAGCTGCGTTCTGAAAACAGCCAATATTGTAGTAAAAAACAGCATTGTGGTGTTTCATGCTAAAAGTGTTTTTTTCTTTTGTATTGAGTTTCCCGCAAAATCAAACTTTAGATATGACCAATTTCAAATAACTAAATAGAAGGATAACATTTGAGGGACACGTTATAATAGTACCCAGAGACAAACATTTTTCATTAGCATTACATTACTCCATCGAGAGCTTTTAACTACTCGCAATGTAAGAGTCTATTTTACCCATTTTAAGTTTTAAGTATTATAGAAATTTACGTTTTATGGTGGTAAAAAGCTTTCGAAAAAGTTTATACTCAATGCAAATGAAGAATATGTATTTATAGTTGTGATTATAACAATTACCATAACTTTCATCATTTCATATAGTCAATTGCAAATGTAGAGTTCTTTAATTTGATTTTGCAGCAAACTGACTGCGTAAAAATGAATTTATCTTGAAAATTATAGTTCCCACAAAATAATTATCAGAGGACTTTTTTGTGTGTAAAATGTAACGTTCTATCAAAAAGCGCAAATGTATTTTTGTCGTCAGAGCAACAGTAATGGCAAAAATGGTTAAATACCACATTTTGGCCGCCATTTTACAAGATGGCGGTGGTTCCCCAAGAGTGATTTTCTGGGACTTTTAGGTCTGAGTTTGTAGGTGGACCTTTGACGTAAGCTCCAATTTTCAGCTTGTTATTTTGAATGTCCGGGTCAAAACCTAACTGTCCTGCACTATATGCCCTGATTTTGGTTGGAAGAACACTTCAAAAAATTCAAACATATTTCTTTGCGGTCAACATTGATAACATTTTAGTATATTATTTATGTTGTTTTATAGGTATTGATAATAGCTACCAAAAGTGATGGCTTTAAATACCATGATTTGATGTATGCATATATTAAAATAGTTTTAGTAACCTTAGTAACTAACTCCTACTGTTCTTCCTACCAAATGCATACTATAGTCATAACTTGGTGCAGTTAGTAAGTTTATTGATAATTTATCAATTGTAATATAAATCAATAAAATTGTTTTAAACATTGTCAAACTTGGTTTCTTTTAAGTTACACAAATTTAAATACATCAAGCTAAAGCTATATAAATCTGTACTTGGCAATAAGTCAACCATAATTAGATCACACGTAGCATTATGATTTATGAATAGGATTATAAAGCTAAATTGTACTAGTTAATAAGTCAACCATAGATTACGAACCACAAACATTTAGGAACAAGATTATTAAAACTACATTCCATTATTATTTAATTAAGGGTTATTTTCTTGCATTTGAGCGTGACACGTTCACCTTTTCAGTTGTAGTATTATATTGCAATCCTATAATAAATGTTTTTCCCGAATCTGAATGTGAATCGGACAGATCATTAAATTTGACATCAACTTGCTTTTCTATGAATAATTCAGGATGGTCTTTGTAATTACAAAACAACTTCTTGTAAGCAGTTCTGTATTGTTTGTTACTTCCTGCGTAAATAAAAGGATTGATGACACTTGAAGCCCAAGCTAGGACAGATGCTAATACATGGAGTGTAGGTAAGTTTACCTGAAAAAAAAAAGTAAGTCAAACAACATGGAGTAAAACTATTGTTTCAAAAGCAACAATGCCAGTTATTTGTTTTGGAAATCTGATGTAGCATCTCATGATAAATTTACTCAGGGCCTCCTGATGCTTAAAAGTACTTTCCTATCTAAAAGACAATTCTTTAAAAAAAATTCTCCGAACGCTTTCCTTAGTCATTATTTTGTTAATTGTTTACTAAGCTATACTTCTGAGTTGGCACTAACACTAGGGGGATCTTAGGATGGGGGGGGGGGGGGGGGACTTGAAATCACTCATATTCTGTTTAATTATCCACTAGAAAACTTTGAAGACCCCAAAATATTATATGAAACCTCCTAAAAATAGTGTATTACTGCTTCTGGATATCGTATGAATTCCCTATAATATTTTTATGTTAAAACTATATTACTTAAATAACTTCAATCAAGTGATGATATTTAATTTTGTCACTGAGTGCCTATGTTTTATTGCAACTTGACCAATACGGTACTCATTGTACAAACATAAATATTTTTGTTGTAATTTGTCAAACGCACGTACCTCATCATCAATGACATTGACCAACATGAGCGGGAGGAAACATAGCAGAAAGCAGCAAAAAATGATAAGCATCATCCAAGTGAGGCGAAAATCTTCTCTATTTTGACAAATCTGAGCGGACGCTGGGATGATGGTGCTTTTATGTGCCACAACAGAACTACAAATGAGATATTAAAAAACACATAAACGTGGTACATTTTCACACTCTTTACAAATGTTTCAATACTATGTGTAATAATTAAAATATATAGGAATTTTAAAAGAGTTGACAAAGCAATTAGTAAATTTGTATTTTGTCTGTGGCCTTCAAGATGGTGTTTTTCACATATGTTTTCCCCATGTCTTTTCCCCATTCTCTTGATTTACTAGTGCAGGGGGATTTTAATAAGAGTATTTAATAATAGTAATAATAGTAATTTTAATAATAATAGCTAGATCAACGTATTGTTTACCAAGATGTGTACACATCTACCTACGACCGTCAATTCCCTACTCAACTTTTCTTAGGCTATCTCTAAGCGTTAATGACTTATGAGTGAAAAAACTAAAAACGACGGCCATTTTCCAAGATGGCAGCCGTAGATAAAGGTTAATATTAGGGTACTTTTAGTATGTTCATTAAGAGAGCTTTTACTACAACTGTGGAAAGTTCCTTGCTTGTATGTATTTTTTTACTTTCAACACAATTTCTGACCTAAAATTAATGACTGCAAGTGTATAACCCGAACAGTTAGTAAGACGTGATGCTAGAGAAAAAAAAGACTGCACTATTTTGAGAATTATTACTGCCCTGGAAAGTACAGTATAAATGAACAAACAGAACCTCTTAACTAAGCAAAGAAAGCTGGTGGAAAGGCGATGACAAAATTGAACACGGTGCTTGTGAAGAACACAAGACTGAAGAGTTTTAGTGTGGCAGCTGACAATTTGGAAGGAAAATCAAATCAACTTTAATGTAAAATTGTGTGAATAACAACATAGTTTATTTGAATTATTAGTTCCAAATGTTTCCACCCTTTTATGTGTGTGTTAGGCCTATTACTTGCATCTTTGACTTGTGTTGTTCCACTTCCTGTTTTGTAAAACCATGTGCGTACACCGGTCGCTATGTTATCAAACTTGTAACTTTCATTCAATATACTAATCCATTTATACAGCACACAAAAGATATAGTGATTATTCAATTCCATGGACCTCTGTAATTATAACTGTAACAGGTTATGGGCCCAGTCAGCGCGGATTGAATTATTACGGATGGATTGGTAAAGTTTTTTTGTGTGTAAAACACGGCGTGTTGTTCGTGGTCGTCAAGGTCGTGCGATAGCATCTTTATATTAAAAAAAAAGTTTGTTACAAGTATGGATAAAATGTATTTAAACACGGGTGCTAAGCTTGAAGGAAGTGCAAATTGGAATGTGTGTAAATTCCAAGTCAAAGTTATACTACAAGCTATGGGGTTATATGACTTGGTCGATGGGAGTGAACCAAAACCGGAGACAACAGCTGCAAATTACGCTGACTGGATCTCAAAGGACGGGAAAGCTCAAGGAGTCTTCGTGACACATCTGAACGAAAAGGTTATAGTGCACATAATTAACACTACATCAGCCGCGGAAATGTGGACAAAACTGATGGCGGTATTTGAGAGGAAGTCTGAAACCAGTCTACACCTAGAGCAACAGAAATTCTTTTCACTTAAGTGTGAAGAAGAAGACATTTTAACCTTTTTCGCAAAACTTGAAGAAATCCGAGGAAAAACAGCTCAACTGGGTGAAAACATTCCTGACAAAATGTTAATCACAAAGATATTAATGTCGTTACCAAATAAATTCAAACATTTTGTTGCAGCCTGGGAATCCGTACCGACGGAGAAACAAAGTATTGATGAGTTGAAAGCACGCCTACTCATTGAAGAGGAGCGGCAACATGAGATAGATGTACCGGCAACTGCAGGAACTTCTGTGGCGCTGGCGAGTAAGAGTTACCAGAGTGTGGTGAAGTGTTTCAAATGTGGTAAAATAGGCCACTACAAACGAGACTGTAGATCATCAAAGGGATCTTGTCATTTTTGTAAGAAGGTTGGTCATCACATTAATGAGTGCAAAGTTCAATTAAATAAGCTACAGCATAAGGGAAACAATAATGCAAATACAGTTAATCATGCCAAAGGGAACGCGTTCATGGCCAACTTCAATAATAAACAAAATTGGTTAGTTGACACAAGGGCAAGTGAACATATGTGCTACATAAAGGAACAATTTGCGGCATACACAGAACTGTCCGATGTTAAAAAGATCGTGATTGGTGATGGAAGTGAACTGGATGCAGTAGGTTATGGAACTGTAGAACTTAAAGCGTATGATGGTAAGAAATGGATTCAAACAACATTGAACAATGTATTGTATGTACCAAAAATGAAGGTGAACTTATTTTCAGTGAGGAGTGTCATGGACAGAGGCTATCATATGACCTTTGACAGTGAGTTGTGTAAAATAATGAAAGATGGTCAAGTGTCTGCCATTGGCCATAAGCATAACAAGATGTACATTATGCATTTCAGTTCATCTGAACATGCTGCTATAGGTTATGGTAAGAACAGTTTAAGCGAGTGGCATGAACTTCTAGGTCATCAGAATATGGAATATGTGAAGAAGATATTGGATAAAAATAATAAAATGCATGAAGCAGATGGGAAAAGTTGTGAAAGTTGTCTGAAAGCAAAAATGCAAAAAATTCCATTTAAGCAGAATGAAACGTCAACAACTCGAACCTGTGAACTGGTACACATGGATGTGTGTGGACCAATGGAAGTTCCATCGCTCGGTGGATCAAAGTATTTTCTACTAATAAAGGACGATTATTCTGGATATAGACATGTGTATTTTATCAAAAATAAAAGTGAAGTGGCATACAATGTGAAACTGTTTTTAAACCTAGCTGAACAAGACTCGGGTAACCGAGTGAAAATAGTACAAACAGATAATGGAACAGAGTTTGTAAACAGAGAACTGCGAGGGATATTTGATGAAAAAGGCATTCGACACCAGACATCTGTGGCGTATACCCTGAGCAAAATGGAAAGGTGGAAAGGGATAGTCGTACAATTGTGGAAGCATCAAGATCCATGCTAATGGCTAAAAACTTGAATAAAAATCTATGGGCTGAAGCGGTTAACACAGCCACATTTGTGATAGACCGAACTGGGAGAAGCAGTGTGCCTGATAAAACTCCTTATGAACTTTGGTTTAATCAAACGTATGATGTAAATAAGCTAAACATATTTAGTTCACAAGTGCATGTACATGTTTCAAAACAAAAGCGACAGAAATGGGACCCAAAAATTGTGAATGGACTCTTCGTTGGCTACGGTGAAAATACAAAAGGTTACCGAATCTACTTCCCCAACACAAACACAGTGGAATTGAGACGAGATATTGCTTTTGTAAAAGATAATAAACAATGCCAAACAAATGATGTTCAAGAGTATGGAAATAAAATAGGCCTAGTTCCGAAATTGAACACGCCAGAAATAAAAAATAACCAGAAGATGATTGAGATTCAGGAGTGCAATCCAGATGGCAGTGACTTTGAAGATCGTGACTCAATGAAAGAAGCAACCCAGCCAGAAGACTCACAAGTTAGCTCTGACATTAAAGGAGCGAGAGAAGCTGGTAAACAATTTACGAAGAAACCTGTATGGCATAATGACTATGAAATGAGTTTCATAAGCATGTTGCAAGAACCAAATTCATATGAAGAAGCAATAAATAGTGTTCATTCTGAAGAGTGGAAAGATGCTATGGACAAAGAGTTAAGTGTGCTACTTGAAAACAATACGTGGACAAATGTGCCAACCCCGGTAAACAATTGTGTAATGTGGGTTTACAGAGTGGAACATGATAGTGAAGGAAACCCAACACAATTTAAAGCACGGCTGGTAGCCAGAGGCTTCCAGCAAAAATGAAAATTTTGAAATGTATGATGTGTATTCTCCTGTTGCGAAAATTACTACATTTCGTATTCTATTGGCTACTGCAAATAGGTTAGGTTTACCAGTCCACCAAATGGACGTTCGAAGTGCTTTATTGTATGGTGATATAAATGAAGAAGTGTACATGCGATTACCTAAGGGCTTAAACTGTGATGATAATTCTGTATGTAAACTTAACAAGTCAATATATGGCCTAAAGAAGTCTCAAAAATATTGGAATTTGAAATTTGACAATGTAATAACAAAAAAAGGGGTTTGTTCGCTCTCAAAATGATTTTTGTTTGTATACCAAATGTGATGCTGAGAGCAAAGTGTACTTGTTATTATTTGTAGATGATATTTTGTTGTTTGGCACAAGCAGGGAAGAAATAATTATGATTTAAAGGGTTATTTAAGTAACATTTTTTGTATGAAGGATTTAGGTTTGGCAACTAACTACTTATTATATGTATTAATCAAGACCTAGAAAGTGGTGTGACTGAACTATGCCAAACAAATTACCTGGAGCAAGTTTTGACTAGATTTGGTTTGTTAGAATCTAAGCCTATGTCCACACCTATGGAAAATAAATTCCATTTTATTAGGCCTGAAACAAGTGACGTAAAACTGGAGTATAAATGTCGACAAATTATAGGCTGTCTTATGTATGCAGCTATAGGGACATGGCCGGATTTGTGTACTAGTATATCTTATTTAAGTAGATACCAAAATTATGCAACTGATGTGTTGTACCAAGCTATAAAAAGAGTATTAAGGTATGTCAAAAACACATTACATTTAAAACTTGTCTTTAATAGAAACTCGAGCAATGAAATTTTGTGTGGGTTTGTGGACTCTGACTGGGGAACTGATACAAATGATAGAAAATCCACATCAGGTTTTGTTTTTAAAATGTTTGGGTGCACTGTTACTTGGTCATCAAAGAAACAACAAGCTGTAAGTCTGTCTTCTACCGAAGCAGAGTGTATTGCAATAAGTTCAGTTGTTGTTGAAGCCTGTTGGCTAAGAAAGCTAATTGATTATTTTAAATTGTTTAATATTAATCATGTAGTAATCCATGTTGACAACCAAGCAACAATTAATCTAGAAAACAATCCTGAAAACAACAAGCGAGTCAAACATGTGGACATTAAGTTCAATTTTATCAAACAAAAGATAGAAGAAGGTGTGATGTTTACAAAGCCATTGGCAAAGAATAAGTTTATTACTTTTAGAAACATGCTGTATGTTATGTAGTGCTTTAGATGAGTATTCATAGTAAAGATTGAGGGGGCGTCAAGATAGGCCTACTTAAATAAATGTCATTAATCATAAGACTGCTAAAATTAAAAACTAAAATGTCAAATAGTAACTTGTTGAGGGGGCGTGTGTGAATAACAACATATCTATATTTGAATTATTAGTTCCAAATGTTTCTACCCCTTTTTATGTGTGCGTTAGGCCTATTACTTGCATCTTTGACTTGTGTTGTTCCACTTCCTGTTTTGTAAAACCATGTGCGTACACCGGTCGCTATGTTATCAAACTTGTAACTTTCATTCAATATACTAATCCATTTATACATCACACAAAAGATATAGTGATTATTCAATTCCACGAACCTCTGTAATTATAACAGTAACAAAAATTCCAAATAATCTTTTGTCCAAGTTGAAATACTCTCCTTTCCCATCAGTGGATGTAGAACGCTATTTTTCAGCATAAAAAGCTAATATTAAGTGATGAACGCTATAACTTAGAGTGGCAAACTTAGAAAAAGAGATAATTATTTTCTATGAGACACACTATTTGGAATTTGTGTTAAGCATGGATGAGGGTACACAACATCCTTTGAGTGTGTGGTTTTTTATTCAAATCAAAGCAGAAATCTTTGGAATGCAGTGGTTTTTTTTTCTATTTGAATATTTTTCTAATTAATTTTATGATGGTTTAGTTTATATTTTATAAAGCTTATTTAAGCTAAAACTTTACTTTTTAGGACCTAAAGATCTACTGTCTACTTATAAATTATACCTGGTGGAATAATGTGAGGTATGTTTGCTACCTTACAGGATAAATGAAGTGTACATATTTATTTGATCAATGTTGTTGGCAAAATTTCAGATGTTCTAAACCTACAATCGTACAACGATTTTACAAGTGGCTGACTTAGGTTAAGTTTGTTTATGGGTTTTGTGCCTATGTGGCTATATCAGCCAGAACTTTTAATGTCACTCAGACATCGGCCATGGCCAGAATTATCAGGGAATTTTGAATAATACTATTGACAACCATATTGAGAGATCTTGATTTAAGCCTGGTGGGGTGAAGGATTTAATCTCGGAGCTAAACCACTAATCCATTTATTACATTTAGAAAACCATTTTGGATGGATAAGATATTGGTTTATAGTCTTGATTTGGTGTAGAATCAGTTTTATTATTAAAGAGACGGAGTTTACTTGAAGCCTGGTCTCAAGTGTTAACTACTCCTCTTGTGCTAACACTGAAAAAAACAAAGAAGTGAACAACATATATATATATATATATATATATATATAAATAAACTACCGTAGTAAAATAAAAGCCAAACCTATGAGAGCGCAGTTTTTTGCGACTTTTGAGGACCTTCCAATAGATGCAAGAATACGATGCGATGATAACAATGCATGGAATTACAAATCCAAGAAGAAATAAAAACTTTTTCGGTGAACTTCCATCTTTGTTTAGGATGGTGCAGGAAAAGGTTGGAGGATGTAAACCAAGTTGTCCCCAAACTTCAACTAATGGGGGTAGCATCATTGAGAAACTAAAGCTCCATGCAAACAAAATCATAAGGCCAATGTGACAACTGGTGTACACGTTGTCGTAGAGAAGATGACACGAAATCAACACATATCTGTAACATCAAGTGAAATGGATTAAAAGTGTGACAATTTCGGGGTTAAATGTATATACTTAATAAAAATCTTGAGCAAATAAACATAAAAATTTATTATTAGATCCATATCCCACTGAATTCTGCACTTGAATATTTATTCATATAGTGGGTAGAGGAATCCTGTACTTAGCATATTATATACAGATAAGGAGGTGGAGGAATCCTGCACTTAGCATATTATATACAGATAGGGAGGTGGAGGAATCCTGTGCTTAGCATATTATATACAGATAGGGAGGTGGAGGAATCCTGTGCTTAGCATATTATATACAGATAAGAAGGTGGATGAATCCTGTGCTTAGCATATTATATACAGATAGGGAGGTGGAGGAATCCTGTGCTTAGCATATTATATACAGATAGGGAGGTGGAGGAATCCTGTGCTTAGCATATTATATACAGATAGGGAGGTGGAGGAATCCTGTGCTTAGCATATTATATACAGATAGGGAGGTGGAGGAATCCTGTGCTTAGCATATTATATACAGATAGGGAGGTGGAGGAATCCTGTGCTTAGCATATTATATACAGATAAGAAGGTGGATGAATCCTGTGCTTAGCATGTTACATACAGATAAGAAGGTGGAGAAATCCTGTGCTTAGCATATTATATATATATATATGTGTGTGTGTTTTACCGTCAATGTGTGTAATCCAGGCATTCCATAAAATGGCCAGGCTTTCTATATAATACCTAAGTGGTTTTGGCAAAGTATGAAATAAAGTAGTTTTGCTGTTGTATTTCATCCTTTTCCTAGGAAATATATAAATTACCTAAGCATTATACATAACACCGAGAACGTTTTAGGTATAGTATTAATAAAACAAATATATTTCTTTAAATTACATTATTTATTAACAAATGTGCCAAATTGTTTGGCATTTTATTTTGCACATACATTTCAAAAATCCTTGGCCAGTACCTGTAGACTGCTGAGTTGCACATGATCTTAGTGAAATTTCCTTGCCGACAGGGATGTCTTTTAATGCAAATAAATTTTTACTACATAATGAAAACTGCGTTCTTGCATAAAGTTATTTAAGACTTCTTGTGATGTGACCCAATTTATAGAAAACTTCACTCGTGACGTCCGTTACGATGACCAAAATATTGAAATCATCTCCTTGGCCTTTATCTACGTCCAATATGGGAACTCGAACCATGACGCCTCGTTAAACTGGAGGAAAACGTGCTGTTAGACAAGCTTTTCAATTTCTTTGCCTGTTGAGCTAGGTTATCCCTTGAATTTTGTTGACTGTTTGGCAGTATTCTTTTTGTTGATACATAGAGGATAAAAAATGGATGCCCAATATCCTTTTTCCATAGTTATCAATCGAGCTGCCAAAGATGGCATAGATAATGTAGACACAATCTGGTCCCTGATGAGACCCACTTGTGGAATTATAACACATACAACAGATTAGGGAAGAAGACACTTCAATTGTAGTGGATTGAACTTATAATATAGATCCATCAAGGGATTCTGACACTTGAGTCGAGGTATTAGGATGTGGTGGTACTTCATTCCTATTTGATTCAAATGAATTAATAATCTTTTCCAAATCTTCCTCATATTCCCTGGTTTGTATGACTTCCTTAGGAAGCTTTGATGTACTAAGCCCAACCTTAACTTAGCAGCCAAACAGAGCCTCATATGGTGATCTTTTAATACCAGCATGGTAGGCTCTATTTTTCTTTAAATGGGCAAATCATATGTCTTGACTCCAATGGGAAGTTTTTCATCATGCATCCATGTCCCTATATCTTGTTTCACCCTTTCTACACACCCCTGGTTCTGGACATAGCAAGGTTTTCCATACACAATTTTAAGTTGGGGCTAGTAATCCTTAAGACTGGAAACTGAATTGTTGGTAAACTCTCTATTATTATCAGATTTCAGGATTGATCGTGCACTAATAAGCGTAGTAATGTATATGAGAATGTGAGCTACCTCTTCAGCCCTTTTTGTTTTGAGAGCTTTAAGTGTTACAAATTTTGTTAGATGGTCCTGGTATACCATTATAAATTTGCACTCACTGTCGGGGTGGGTCTGGAAGTCAATTGGGTGTACTTGACAACACGAATTAAATTCTGAAGAAATTATTGTGTTGATGACAACGCCTTTCTTACAACCCTTCTGCTTTTGCTGACATGGTTCATACAGGTGGATATTCAGTTCAATATCAAAGCGAGTAATATTCTTGCATCTGTTAGACAGTTCCTTAATCATACGATCTTGCCCATCATGCCCAATCGATTAATGCCTCATGAAACAGATGAAAAAGCTCCCTACCAGACATAAAAAAATACAACAAAACTACTTCCTTCTTTTATTGGTTGTATGAGCTTTTGTTTCTGTTCAACGACCATTGCGTAACATATTTTAATAACCAGTAATGACAAGGTTCCTTCTTGGCTGAGCTTTTATAGTGACGTACTTCACTCACTAATTGTCGGTAATATTCATCGGTAAGAGGAACACTATTTTTTGCAATGGTACTCCATTTTTTAACTAATTCAATGAAAACGTTCTTTCATTGCACTTGTGCGATAATTATCTGCTTTTTTTCATCTCAAACACGTCTGGATCAAACTGTGTCAGCTCGGGAGGGTTGATGGACAGCCTGAAAAGGTTTGAGTGGAGCTGGCAGGTGCCAGGAATGGCACGTATGAGCCGGATGGCAGGTGCCAAGTCGACAAAGCACAACTCTAATTTCACATATTGCCCCATTCTTACACTGCATTATACCTATATAATTCTTAGTAAATGTATTGAAACATGTTTTCTAATATTTGCCTGGATATTTTAGGTATTATAAATAAATCCTACGCATTCTACAGATTCAAAGATCTAAAGATTTACATTCCTTTTAATTACTGCCTCATTGTCATCCAGCAAATTTACAACATTTGCACAAGTCTTTAATGTGAGACTCTCAATGTTCTTTGTTAAAGACCTAACTGCATATTCAAGTGTAAAGTTAAATGACTTTCCAGCTTTGGGTGACACCCATTATTATTAATTTTCTAGTAAGAAGATCAGAGTCTCGTCATTGCCAATGCAAATGAGGAAGCCCGTTCTCCTTCCATCACCTAGCCTCACTGATATATATATATATATACAATTTCTGCTTTATATATATATTAAGCAGAAATTGTATAAGGAGACAAGTATGTAAGCATACCTAAATATCGTCTTAGATCTTGGGTATTGTTTGGTCTAGCTCAGAGTAATGTGTGAATGAAAAAAAGCTATTTGAAACCCCTCCTTGTTTGGCTCCTGGAGGTGAATCTTTTTTACCTACACAAAGAGGAAAGTGTTAATATGGTTATATATACGACTCAAGTTTTTAAATTACTGGGAAATATTATTATTTAATTAGAGGAGTAATATGGAAATTTGTTTTAGGTGCAAAAAGGGGTTTGCTCCAAATTAAATTAATTTATAGCTGCAAAATTGATACTTTTATAGTCAATAAATTCTATTTTGATAGTAGTAATAAAATAAACACCTTAGTAAAAATATTTATTATGATTTAAATGTTTAATATAATATTAAAAGAGTTCTTTGGCTCTCCTGTAATATTTGGTAAAGGGGAGGTGAACCCTTTTAGTTGCAAGCTTGAAACTTTTTTTAAACGTGGTATTTTGTATAGTATTTATGATTTAATATAAGTGTTTTGCCATACATATTAAATTATAACTACAGTGAGCATTACCTGAAATAAGGTTTATTTTCATTCGTGGTGGATTCCTGAACCAGGATATAATCAATCAATGCTCGTAATAGTTTTTGCAATAGTAGCCACGTAAGTTATTTTGTAATAGATTCCATCTATTTTTAAAACAAGTTTATGTACTAGATTCATTACGCAACAAAATTGTGAGCAGGACATAAGGTACAAAAAATTGTAGTTTGACGCAAACAAATGTAAGCTTCAACCCATTGTGGTTTGCAGCCAATGGGAACCAGACCAAAAGGTCGAACCATGTAGACCTACCTGTTGATGGTAATGGCAACCATACTCAAGAGGGACACTGCCACATTTCCATAGAAGAAAAAAGGAAAGAGCTTGCAGAGTGTTGGTCCAAGCACCCAAGCTTCATTGACGTAGCGAGATGCTGTTAAAGGAAGGTTGATGGCGGAGAAAAGCAGGTCGGAAACACTCAGGCTAATGACGAAAGCAGTGGTAGCGTGTTTACGCAACTTACGGCAGCGAAGCAAAGCCAAGGCTGTCACTAGATTTCCTTCAACAACAACAACAACAACAAATACACTAGGTCATTAAATTAATACTATAGAAATATATCCAGTAACATTCTGAATTGCATTATTATTTTAACGGAGAGACATGAGAGAACGCTCGGAATAAACTTATCAAAAATAATTTATAACGGCACTACAGCTATTATTATTATTATTATTATTATTATTATTATTATTATTATTATTATTATTATTATTATTATTATTATTATTATTATTATTATTATTATTATTATTATTATTATTATTATTATTATTATTATTATTATTAGCACCGCATCTTACTACCCGTTCGGGTTATACGCACTTACGCTAATGTGTAATGGTAGGGTGATTGTGAGATGAAATGG
Organism: Timema podura; assembly: GCA_033556935.1. Taxonomy (NCBI): domain Eukaryota; kingdom Metazoa; phylum Arthropoda; class Insecta; order Phasmatodea; family Timematidae; genus Timema; species Timema podura. The sequence continues at coordinate 119,148,752 of JAVRXN010000010.1, read as the reverse complement.
AGGACCTACAGTTTAACGTGGAATCAGAACCTCGGTGGAGGCCTGGCATTCCTCACATTCACAAGTTGTGATTAATACACGTCTCGTCAGAGGTGAAGGATGGGTTTGGCAATCAGATAAATTTGTGCCGGGACCGAGGATTGAACCCCGCACCCTCAGCACAGAAGTCTGACACCTTACCCCTAAACAACCAGGTCACCTGGCACTACAGTTGTTAAACAAAATTGTGTAAATCAAACAGTCATATTTGAAATAGTTGTGATTATTAGTCGCTAATGTTTCCAGCCCATATCCATGTCTGTCTATTATTTTCTTTAAAGAACATGAGTGGCGACACTACGTTCAGTATGCATGTGGTCTTCTTGTTGTCAGTCAATCTTCTATTAAATATACAAGAACATTAATACTGTAAAAACTACTATTGTTATTTAACTTCACAGACCTCTCTAATAATAACTGTAACAAAAATGAATCGTTATTATTAAGTAAAGCCAAGTTTAGGATTTACCCCTAAATTGGGGATTGAAATATGTATAGCCTATATATGGTATGGAAGGTGAGTAAATATATTTTTGACTTCATTATAATATCCAGTTTCCATCAGTCATTCCATCAAACACAGATTGTTCCATCAGTCATTTCATCAAAAACAGTGATCATTTATAATTAATTACCTTGTATGCTGGTCATTAAAAACAGACAAACAGGGCCTGAGAAGGTCTTCAACCATAAGAGCTATGGCTGTAATAAGTGTATGAATGTGGCACCTGTTGGTTTTTAGCACCACGTCTCATTACCGGTTCACATACTAATTACTGTATGCTAATGAGATATAGATGTGGAAGATTAAATTTAGAGGAAGTGTAACAGAATTTAAGTGGAGGGAGAGTGGAAAATCATTTTGGGGAAAACCAGCCTCATTACATCCGACCGTGATTAGAACCCCGATCTCTTTGTCATCGGCATTCTAGTATAATATGAAAGTTTTTATTTATTAAATGGCAATTTAATTTAACTTTAATTTATTAACTTTGGTTTAACAATTCATTTTGAGTAATAAAACAAATAGTTTGCCATATGCAATTTGCAAAACATTTGCATTGTTTCATTTCCTTTGATTTGAGTTGACTGTCCGCCTTAAACGATAATAGCCCTACACCTATTTTACTTAAAATATTAATATTTATCACAATTCTGCTTCTCTTTATTCCGAGTTTAAGATTAATTTTTTAGTGTTGGATACATAATATGTATATACAGTATTTTCTATTAATTCAGTATTATATAAAGATGCGCGGGCGCGGCCTATTAATGCAATTTAACGCTTAATATTACAAATACATACTACATTTCATTTATAAAATGTCTGATGATGGGTTAAGTGAAAGTTGTGGGTTTGGAGGATATTGAAACTATCGATCGAATGTTTCCATCCCTGACAAGGGGCAATATACCAGTAGGGTAGTCAGAGAGGATACGCCATTCGAAGACCCCCGTTATACATACTTTCCACAATCATTTATTTACAGCTACATCACTTCTACATATTTACAAGTCTTGTTACCAACAGTGGTGGTTCTAGACCAGGGCCGAGGGTGCCTGGGCCCCCAAAATATAACACAATTTAAAAAAATTACAATCAAAGCATTTTTAATTTAGATGATTTATATGATAGCATTATGTACGGAAAAGTACGAATCTATTATTGTTTAATAGGTATGTTATGTGATTCCAGGGAATTTCCGTCGATGGTCATATAATATGCATCAGTGATGTCAGGCTGCATTAAAGAAGTCCAAAACTTATTTCTGTAAGATAAATGTTATTTGACAGTTGGTAACACTGAACCTACATTACTTTATGATAATGTTCCGTGCCCTCGACAAGGGGCGTTCTGTCGAGTGATTTCATACTGTACATTAAATGTGTATTATATGATGCTGAACTGTTTTGTTTGTCTTTTTTAATAAACTATATCACAATTTCGACAAATGTTTATATCCTTGTGTACATTGTTTATGCACAACGTTTAAATTGTTTTGGTGGATGTATCGTAAAGAGTAGACATTGAAGGTGAAACATTTGTTTTATTAGAGGCTATTTGTGCCTTTCAACCTGTGTTTGTTTTGCGTCACCAAAAGTTTATTGACACCCAAAAGGATGTTTATCCTGGAGAGCAAGAATTTGAAATACCTCTTCAAAGCGATACATGTTGAGTATAGGTATACAAGGGTGCTACTTGCTTTGAAAAAGTAGTGCTTCAACTAAACCAACCCTAGAAGATTGGTCCAAATAGTCTAACAATAAAGAAGCAGCAGAGGTCAGTGGACAACTAAACCAGTTTTGTAATTTTAATATTGTGCTTATTTTGAAAATATTTTCAGAGATTTTGGAACTATCTAATGGGGAATCCATGCTACTTCAGCAAAAAGTTGTGGATTTTGGGGCAGCTCAAAGAGTAATAAACACAGTAATAACTTAACTACAAGAAAAACGATAAGATGAATGCTTTCATACACTAGAAATCAGCGGTTCCCAAAGTGTGCTCCGCAAAGCATCTCCAAGTGCTCCGCGAATAGATTGGAAATACAAATAAATAAAATGTGATAAGATATCAAAATTGTGAATTTGTGTGTCCACGAACTGTGTATAGGTAAGTATTGGGTAGAAATTATTTACAGACTGCACGCAGCGAAACCAGATAGAGATACTAGAGGGTGCCAGTTAACCCCGTCTCTCTGAGAACTTCGCCGCGCTTTCAGATACGATTGTTTGCTTCGACACCTTTCCATAATTTTCTGTGAAGTTTCTATTGCATATTAAAAACTCTTGTTTCTTCGCACCTTCAGTCAGTTGAAGTTCAGTCAGTCTACAGTCGAGAGTCGAAACGAATCAAGTAGCAGCGCAATGTTATTTGTTTGAATGTCGGAAAATCCAACCTGGCATCGGAGTAGTATGAGTGCTTGAATGATTTGACATCAAATTCTGCGGTAAAAGAGAATTTTGCAACTAAGAAGTTACTATCAGAATTTTGATATCAGCTACGAGACGAATTTGAAGTTTTGTCAGCTAGAGTGAAAATGATCCTTCTTCCATTTGCAATAACTTACTTATGTGGATCAGGATTCTCTGCCTATGTGTCTATAAAAACAAAAGATCCCGGCTCAATACAGAGCCATATATTTGGTTAGAGCTGTCCCAAATTCAACCAGATACAGCCACATTGTGCAAATCGAAACACAGTAGTGTCATCCCTTTCATTGGAAATGAAGTTCGTGGTCTATACTTTATCGTTCTTTTTTTTTATGCCAAGTGACTTTTTTTTTGCAGCCATGAAAATGGTTTTAACACTATTTGTGTGGGTAATATATTGTGGATTTACAATACCCACTTTGGATTCGCTATCAAATGTGTTGCTTCAGGTTAATTTATGTTTTTTGTTGTTGTTTTGCGTTTATGTAGTTAAGTTTCTTATTTCTCTGAAATTAAGAGAGAAAATAACATTTATAATGAAATAAAACTTGACGTTTAACATGCGCAAATGCTTAAACATTTGTTTCCATCTTGAATACTGCTGTAATACAGTTTAGTAGCTATCTATGTAGAGTCGATGTGAAAATATCGTCGATCTTATATAACAAAGACACTTATGTGCAAAATTGTTGTTTTGAGAAAACGTTATTTAAAGTTACAATTTTCAGTGGCTTTCAATGGGAAAAATTAAGTTTAGATCAAAATTTAAGCTATTTATAAATCTAAAAATAATTCGTGCTTTTATTATACGATAAAATATCGACTAACAACTTTAATAAATGCAGTTAGGTAAATATAGCAAAAAATGCATGTGCAAATCTTTAGCATCAAGGCAACTATAGTGCTCCGTGACAAATTTCTCTTCTGAAAAGTGCTCCGCGATTCAAAAAGTTTGTGAACCACTGCGCTAGATGAATCAAAATTTAGGAGAAGAGCACCGTCTCACCATTTGGTACATGATTATATTATAACATCAGCCTTACCAGGAGCAACAAGGGGGCACAACACACTCATTGTGTAAATGGTAAATATAATCTATTTGAGATAAATTAAAACATGGTTGATGAATTGGAACGTAGATTAGCTAAGAATGACTTTGTAAGTGATGTAAGAAGTGCTTGTCACTCTGGCAGGGAAATGTTCATACATAAAAAAAATCAATAAATCTGCTTGGTGAAAAGAACAAAGTATTTTCCCGCACTTAGAGAAGTTTCATTCCTAAGTATGTTTAGCTAAGAACAATTTTGCCAATAAAAAAAGACAATCACTCAAATACTTTTTTAATTACCTAAAGAAAATGGAAGTAGTTTTTTCCTAACTTCTCCATACTTCTAACGCTATTGTTAACGATACTTGTTTCCTCAGCAGCTTGTGAAAGAAGATTTTCAGCCATGAAAAGGGCTGAATCTTACTTGAGATCGACAATGACGAGTAAAAGATTATGTACCTTGCTATACTGTCAATATAAAAGGAGTGAAGTGAACGACTGGTCCAGGATCCAATGGAAGCCGTGTGAAAATTGGCTGATATTGGAAATGGTAGAATCAATTTTTAAATAAACTAGCATTTAGCTTATATTCAAAAAACTTTCTTTTGCCTTTATTTGTATGGAAAATAATTATTAAGTATTAGTTTCATAAAGTGGTTTTTTAAAGCACTTCCCTATCCTGACTGTTTCTGTCATTTTAATTTGTCTTTTATTTATTTTCCTTTAGTTCCATACATAAGAGGAGTACAAGTCAACTGCTTTAACTGAATGGGATTCTATCATGAACACAGGATCTATTAACACTGGTATTGACAGATTGCTATAAATGTTTAAACCAAAGTGTATATGAATATATATTTATTTTAAGTCTGGAGTGGATGCTTTGTATTTATATGTTACAGTACATATACATTTTAATCAATTACCGATATTTTCAGGAATTTGTGCTCCTCCAAATATTTTGTTTAGAATCACCACTGGTTACAAGGTTATAATTAAAATACACATGCACCTGCCAGCGAGCCAACACAGATAAAGATGGCAGCCATCTTGTGTCGGCGTGACAGTAATTACCTTAGCATACTAAATTGGCAAATTGTGTTTACGTGAGTCTAGTAGCAAAACACTCACCAGTCACGCCAATTACGCTGAAGATAACGGCGCATGCAGCGGCCAGTATAGTTGCACTTCTGGGATATGAGATGTACATTTCTTCTAGAGAAATGTTTTTATCCTTAGACAAAGCACCCACAACGGAAGGTGAATCCATTATGCTTTTCACATCTAAGTTGTGTTAATTGCTCTTCCTGAAACAGAAATATAATACTTATGTTATTTTTCAACTACGGCTGTATTTTGTAAATCAAAATTATTACGTAACACTCCATATCCAGAATAATCAGCATTATTCCGAAAAACTTTTGATGAGGCATTATCAGTGATGTTTGAATTAACAATCATTAACCCTAAGTGATCTGTTTTTTTATATCTTACATTATAATGTGCTATAAATGCATATATAAATATTTTGATTCAATCACTTGAAAATTTGGTCTCAAAGCGTTCTATTATGCCCTTATTGTAATGACAGTTCTGGAGCTTCCAAACCACTAAAACAATCCTCGACTATCTTAGAATGTTTTGTTGTAAACTAGTTTAAAATACTTTATTTTTTCTGAGGAAGACTTAATCCATGTTTATAACCATTTACTTTGACATCAAATCTGAGATATTTTACGTGAAGCGTCGTTGAAAATAGCTTATCCCATATTTCCATACACAGTTCAGGTTCCATAGGAAACTTAACTTAAACTAGCTTAGACTAGACTAAACTACATATTTTGAAATCCTTGCCAATGTTCTCATATTTTTTCATTACATATTGAAAAACATAAATCAATTTAAAAATCGTTATATCTCTCCCCCCATTTTATTGATAAAATTATCAAAACCATAATCGCGCCAGCGTGTGACATGAAACGCTCGTGTGTTAACAAGCTCTGTGCTGGCGGGCTTGTTCAGAAGTGTCCCTAAGCTCTGCAAGAGTCACAGAGTGGTTGCCATGACAACTTGACGTCACCTTCTTCGACCTTGCCAAGTTTTTGGGGCTGAACTAAAGTGTGGTCTGCTAGTGCTACCAGCTGCAGTCGGCAGGCTGGCTCATAGATAAGTAAAGTAATTTATTTGTTTAGTGTGTAAGTATGGTGCGTTTTCGCTCTTGTTTTCGATTAATTCCGTGAATAATAAAAGTTTCCGATATTGAAAAAACTGAATTTTGGTTCTTTATCATTAGAAGAAAAGTTTGAAATTAAAAAAAATGGAAGGCCAGTAATCAAATTCTACTTAAGAAACACCATGAGTGATGACAGATTAAATGCTTTGACCATGTTGTCTATAGAACAGTCAATAGTGTCCGACCGAACATTCGCCTTCGGTTTCGGCTTCGGCCACCTTCAGCCATAAATTGCACATTCGGCAAAATAATCGGCTTCGATCAAAATTAGACCGAAGGTTTCGCCGAAGCCAAAGGTTCATTTAACTTACCCTACCTAATGAACTATTGTGGGTGTGGTGTGAGAGCGGTCAACCAGGGCCGCCCAGAGATCTCAGGGGGCCTGGGGCAACGTAATTTTGGGGGGCCCCCTTCCAGAAAAATAATAAAAATAAACTTGCTTATTTTCCTCTTATCAATGCCCAAGACGTCACACTTACAGTGAACTAGACTGCCAATGATGAGTTCGGAATTTGAATCTCACTCGGGTGTACTGAGGGTGGTTTTAATAAATGGTTTTCCACTCTTTCTCCATGTAAATGTGGGTGCATTATCTCTTAAATTGACCTTCGTATCCCTAACATATTAGCATTGTTAGTACATTGTCTATACATATAACTCGAATGTGTACCAGTGAAACACAGCGACATATTTTTTTTAATGTGATCGATTTATTTCTATCAAGATAATCTTAAGCTGTGTACATTATATGAAAGTTTGCTCCAAAAGTGGTTAAGCTACATTTGTAATTTTATTGAAATACTTAAGTACGTTCACTCTCATATCATTTAAGAACAATTTTTCGAGCTTTCAATGCAGCGAATTCATCAATAAGATCCTCAAAACTTATTTCCTTAACAAGATCATTTTCAATGCTCAAACTTAGCAAATGGTTTAGTATAGCCTCACCAGTGGCTGAACGCAAACGGTTTTTAATCAAAGACAACTTACTGAAAGCGCGCTCCCCCGATGCTACTGACACGGGTGATACTGTTAGGTCTCTTAAACAAATGCAAATTTGAAGAAAAACTGTTTTAGACCCTTTTGAAACAAACAATAATATAACAGTTCAAGGGCAGAGCTCACATTTCCACTAACAGACAAGTTCGATTCTGTACATATTTTTTAAAAGAGCCTAATTTATTCTATGAGACCTTCTTTTTGAAGGTCCTGAAGATATGCTGCCTTCAAATCTTCGACATGAGTGGCTATGGCTGAGGTGACCACATCATCTGTTGGGTTCAAAAGAGGCGAGAATAATACTGACAATTCTGCCATTCTATCAGCCAGGTTACGTAATTCAGACAATAACAGATCTAATGTAGGAATGAACATCTGCACTTTGAATCTAGTTTCTGGAAAGTCAAACTTGTAGTCAACATCACCTCTCTCATCAAGAAATCTTCGTTTCTTACGAATTTTTGAGACATTCAACTCTGGTTTGATTCCGAAGTTCAAAGCGACTTCTTTTGATTCTGTAAGCAAACTTGGTCCGTATTCTTTCAAAAATGGAATCTCCTCCACTAGGGTCTTCACATTTTGTGTTCCCTCTTCCATTGTAGTTTAGAACTTTTAAAGACTCTGTCCCTATCATCAAATCACTGTAATACTTTGTACCATATTGTAGTGAGAAGGATGAATTCAAAGGATTGCAGCCACTCAATCAGGCCCGATGAAAATTTGCCGGGCTAAAAGGAACTAGCCCGCACATACAGACATTGTTAGCCCTCAGTAAGACTACGAGGAACAACGATTACAAATGATGGCATTTGACTCACCGAAACCCACTTGGTGTTTACGTCCAATGGCTGACCTTCGTTCTGCGTGGCTGGTTCTTTCTATGATGCCATCAACAATCACAACCTACAACACAGCACTGCAACTCGGCGTTGTCACGACATCATCCCCTCCACTTCAAGTTCAAACCGTTGGCATTGGTTGTTCGATTTGACTGGTCGTATTCCCCAGCTCCTTTTCTCCAAGTCTCGTGCTAGTTATAAAGCGAGTCACCCGCTAATAATAAAGACACAGAATACTTTATATCACTCTACTATGCTGGTGTATTTTCTATTACCGAGGACCACCCGCACGACTATACTTCAAGCCGGCGCTATATTGGATCATGGCGGACGGAACCTTTGGCTGACCTGGGCGAAGATAGCCCTCGCCACCCAGAGGATCAAGAGTATCAGCTTATATCGTATGATGTCAACTTAAATTCTGTTTATTTAGGACCTTGTGTTCAGATTATATTATTGTCCAGATTGGGCTGTTAATCAGAATAGTCGCTTAACGACTGCCCGTTTTCTAGTGTTATAGTTATGTTTGATAATTAAGCTTACGAGCTTAAATGTTGAAGCCCTCAGCTCATACACTGATCATATGAGTCGCTTATCGACAACTTATTTATGGTATAGCTAATTAGTGGAGAGCCTAGTCTTGCTCTGATCAAAATTGTCTTATTTTTGAGCCTCAGATATTCAGTTGAGTCAATCGTAATTATCGTTTATTTACTATAATACTGATCTGTGCGAGGTCGGCTAGGCATTGTGATGCTTTGCTAAAATATGTGCCATCATACTATACCTCTTGGTGAAACTCGGGGACGCCCGCACCTAGTTGCTAGGGAATAGTTCTGAACTATTTATGGCCTGATTAGGTCTGATTGGTTATGTTTAAATAAGCTATCTTTATTCTAGTGTGGCTTACTTTGATAGTTTAGCATAGGCTGATTTTAGCTGACTCTCTTTATTCTTATTTAGCTTGTATGCATATTAAAGTAAATGTAGGCGGCGTCCCTAAGATGTTCGCGGAGCATTCAGCTCCAATTTGCAGGGTAGATCTGTTTCTGAAGTTTTTGCCAAGCTTTCTTTAGTTTCTTCTACTATCTCTGGTATGCCCAATTGGGTTACTACCCGGCTATGTTCATACGAACACATTAAGCAGATATAGCCTTGGTCTCGGCGTTCGTAAGTTGGAATCACGAGCGAACAGAGTATGGAAACTCGTTTGTAAATCGACTAGCAGTGGTGTAGCTAGACTCTAGTGGTTTGATGTAACTTGTTGAAGAACCCTAGGCCCTACTCGGTAATAGGTCACTTAGAGAGGGAAGCCCTAAGCACCTAATTGTTTCTTGTTTCTTGTTTCTTGTTTCTTGTTTCTTGTTTATTGCCACTCCTTACGTGCTCCGTTCAACTCTCTGAAATAGATCCTTTACAACTGTCACCCTTGTCGCTAAATGCAGTTAGTGTATTTTATCTTAGCTTGAAGAGAAGACCTTAAGTCGCCTAGTTAATAGAGTAGGCTAGTTCTCTGAGGAGTTACATGTAGATTATTGACTTCTCTTGAAATGAATTAGCTCACTGGGCCTATTTGTTGTCCTACTAAATAGAAACCTCCTTTGGTAGTCTATTGCTGCAAATGTATTAATGTAATTATATACCAGGGTACTGTATCTCTAACTTTCCGCATATATATCTGTCAGTTCTTACTGACCGCATTTCAATATATAATCTGACACTCCGTATGAATTAATTGAATAATAAAACTCTGTCTGTTTAACATGTTATTTTGGGACTGCATGTACAACCTGTCCTTAATATGTTCCTTGTAACTTGGCCCGCCGCTAGTAAAATAGTGACTGCCTTGAAACTATCTAAGGATTGAAAAAAAAATACATTTTTAATAATGAATATTGTAACAACCTTTTATTTTACTTAAACTACCTTAAAAAACCAGGGATTAAGGATAATAGAAAAAAAACATGCTATTAACGTTTCAAAATTAAAAGTTTTTTGGGTATCGGAGCCCCACGTTTAATGGGGGCCCGGGGCAAACTAGTGATGGGCAGAATCGGATGAATAGAATCGATTCATTCGATTATTCTGAATAATCGATTCATTCGATTTCTTTCAAAATCATTCGAATGAAAACAGTAGCTGACTCGACGCGAGCTGACCGATTCATTCATTTACTACTTCCTTACCAGCACTGGAGAAAATCGACCTTATGGTTTCGAATACTTCTAGGCTATCTCAATACAGGTCTTCATTTCTATTAGGTTCATTTTCAATAAATTGTTCCCATTGCTACACAATAATCAACCTTACGCTTTCAATGATTCCAAGGCTAATATAATACAAAGTTTAAGTGGTTATACAGTTTAAAATCGAATAGCAGCCAAAAATAATTCCAATGAAAGTAACAAAATGATTCGATTATTTTGCTACATTATAACTATTGATACTACGTAGATTGTTTCTTTTTCTGTTGCGCTTTTTTTTAAAATTCCTGTTTTGAATATGCCACCTAATTTTTAAGTACAGTAAATTATGTTTTTGTTACAATATTTATATTTGAAACTATTGTGTTTTTTTTCTTCCGATTCTCCAATAATTGTTTCTAAGCGAATAATAAATATGGAATATGAGTAAAGGAAACATTTACACTTTCACACTGCAAACTAATACCCAATAGTTTACGCTAGCATTTTTTTAAATGTACACTAACACCACCACCATTGTGTAACCAAACGCGAATAGCCCGAACGGGCTGTGAGATAATATATTTTTTAAGTTGACTCAATTTTTTTAATTTTAGCACCGCGTCTTACTACCCGTTCGGGTTATACGCTTAAGTACTAATTACTCTAATGGACTAAGTTGACTCAAATTTATTAAATAGATAAGTATATATTTTTTATAAATGTAATAAAACATTGCCCGGCCGTAATATTCAGATCATCTTTTATTTTATTCATTCAAATAATTTTATATTCTTATAACTGTTAAAAAAAGTCATTATACAGCAAAATTATGTTGCCGTTTTCGGGTAGTAAATTTTGTGTTTGATTTACTTACGTTTCCATTCGTGTTTAAGAGTCGAAATAATTGACCCTCTAATATTTCCTAAACATAAACAATTATAAGCTTACAATCCTATTTATATATCGGGTAAGTGATGACATATTTTCGATTTGAATATCTGAATCAATTAATTATATGCCGCCTGAAATTCAAATAGAAAATGTGTCATCACTTACCCGATATATAAATAGGATTGTAAGCTTATAATTGTTTATGTTTAGGAAATATTAGAGGGTCAATTATTTCGATTCTTAAACAAGAATGGAAAAATATGTTCTTTATTTATTTACTATGATTCTCACGCAAAAGTATATCTATTAATGGCGAGGTACTTATGAGACTAAAGCGTTCACTGTATAGTATTTTGTTGTGGCTGTACTTTGATCTTTGACACCGACACAAGGAACTAAATACAGTAAAGAAAGTGTTGATAAGTTGCAAACATAAAGGAATGCGTGTTATGAGAGCCGACAGCAGGGTGGAGAGAATAGTAGCACAAAGCAAAACCACCAACTAGTAACTACTTTCAAGAAGTAGTAATAGCTAACATCCGATTATTACCGACTCTTTACTACTTCTCAAAATAATTCGAATGATTCTTTCGATTCATTCGATTATTTTTCAAAGAATCGAATGATTATTCGATTCTTAAAATCACTCGATTATGCCCATCACTAGGGCAAACTGCCCCGTCTGTCCCCCGTCCCCCACTCTGGGCGGTCCTGGTGAACACTGACAAGTCACTGCATGTTGGATTTAGGCGGCCGGCCGGTAGAGTAATCAGTAGTCAGTCGTGGCGACACATGGTCCGTATATACTGTAGTCTAATGTTAAGACACGTTTACATGGTATAGTAAATTGGTTAGCTGCTTGTGCCACTAACTTGCAAGGTAACTACTAACCACCCGCCTCGGTGGCGTAGTTGGCTAACGCTCCAGTCGTGTTGAGTCAGACCACCGAGGACGGGAAGATCGAGGTTCGAATCTCGGTCGGGTGAACTGGGAGTGGTTTTTCCTAAAATGGTTTTCCACTCTCCCTCCACGCAAATGCGGGTTCACTTCCTCTAAATTCAACCATCCCAATTCCTAATCCATTAGTGTAATTAGTACTTAAGCGTATAACCCGAACGGGTAGTAAGACGCGGTGCTAAAAAAAAAAAAAAAAAAAAAAAAAAACTACTAACCAGGTGTTAGGGTTCGGCCAGACTGACAAGCGTGCGAGCGAGCGCGTAAGCGACTGGGTGGCCACACTGGCGAGCGCGCGAGCGAGCGAGCGCGTGATTAGCTGATACCTCTCGTTATTTGTTGACGAGGAGGCTCCGAATTTTGGCTGAGTGAGTTGAGGGTGGTTTTAACAAGTGATTTATTGTTGTGGTTTTCCCCTCCTCTCTCCACGCTAATGGTGATTCTTATTTGTAAAGGACTACTTTGATAATATTGAAGTATTTTAACATATCAGTTTTATATAAATATATACATGGTTTATGATCTTAGCAATTAAATTAGGCCGTTAATAGCAAGTGTGCTAATAATAAGATTTGAATAGTCAAACGATGACCTGGTGGTCAATGAGTAAGGTGTCTGACCTCTTTGCTGAGGGTTCGGGGCTCAATCCTCGGTCCCGGCACAGATTTATCTGATTGCCAAACCCTTCCTTCATCTCTGAAAAGACGTGTATTAATCACAACTTGTGAATGTGAGGAATGCCAGGCCTCCACCGTGGTTCTGATTCCACGTTAAACTGTAGGTCCTCCATTTCATCTCACAATCACCCTACCATTGCAAATTAGCGTAAGTACGTATAACCCGAACGGGTAGTAAGACGAGGTGCTAATAATAATAATAATAATAATAATAATAATAATAATAATAAATAGTCAAAGCTATTATTTATGCTTTTAGTGAGGATTACTCCATCTAGCTATCATATTCTGAAAATTGAAAAATGACACCTGGACACGGGAATCGAACCCGGGATCTTTGGCTTTGTATGCCAAGGCTCTGACCACTGAGCTATACAGGTGCCATTTTTCACTGATCAGAATATGATATCTAGATGGAGTAATCCTCACTAAAAGCATAAATAATAGCTTTGGCTATTTAATTCTTAGTATGAAATCCCGTACAATTATAATAATTGTACAAATGGCAGCAATAAGCCAACTACCGAGTCGAAGATGGCTGCGTTATCTGATAGATAGCTCGTGATATTAATATAATCACATACTTGTAGCTGACGATTTCCGCACTCCATCATAGGCTCTGCCTTAAAATATGAGTAAAGAATGACCCTGGGCACGAGACGAATCCCGGATAGCTCAGTATTTAGAGCATTGACGTACTAAGCCAAAGGTACCGGGTTTGATTCCCGTGTCCAGGTGTCATTTTTCAATTTCCAGAAAGTGTGCTAAACCTATCGATAGTAATAAAAAATTAATAAAAATGTCAAAATGAGAAGTTTTCCTAGCACTCGATGAACCAACACACAATAATATTGCCTAGCGCCTGTAAACTAGACTGTACCGGGTCGAGCGTGCGCGCTTGAAAAATAGAACCAGTTATATTTTTCAAGCGCGCTAGCTCGCTCCAGTCTGGCCACCTCTCATTACAACCCATGTGTTCTATTTTATATTTTAGTCACTCGCGCGCTCAGTCTGGCCGCCCCCTAAACCGTATAGGAAAGTACTAATACTAGCAACAGGGACAGGAAAGTGAATAGCTTCCCAAGATATTTACTTTCCACTGTCCTTTCCCCACCACCTGGAATTATCACTCTCCCCTAAACTTCCCTCTGAACCAGCCCAATGTAAACACTTAGTTTATCCTGCGTATTTTTATATTATTCTTGTTTAAAGCCTTGAAATATTTGCTAGTAAGCTAAGCGTGACTTCTAGCCTAATCCGAACTGGTATTGCATCTCTAAAAGTTATGTCAAATCTCTGGATAACAGATGAAATCAAGCTAAGCAAGGTTTCGAATATTTCAGGTGTCAAACGAAGATACAACCTTTTAGGACAAAATTGTTCCTCCTCAATCATACTATTTATTTATTTCTTCAATCAAACATTCCGAATGTTGAAAAAAAAACCTTTTTAGACGATTTCTATACAAAATGCCTTTTAAATGACGAGAAACACGACGAAACAACGGGTACTAGAATGGTACAAACCACTTTTGTGTGTAAACACTTGCCCTGAGTGTGGGAAAGTAAACTAGTCAGGCCAGATACTTGTACAAGTAACTAGTCCATTTACTATACCAATGTAAACGCGGCTTTACTGTCACATTTATTAAGAACTTTCCCCTCAAACCATGGCTAATGTAATTAATTATTATATACATAAAAGATAAATGATTAATTTTTTTGATGGAACTGGAGGGCAATAAAAAATAATTTAGTCACTTTTTCAAAGCCAAATATTAAGAGTAAGAAGTGAATGATATTTTTGTCATACTTTTATTTTGTCCTTATATTATTTTGTATCACAATTTCTGAAATGTATTCTACTTTATTTTATCAACAATAAAAAAATGTTACCTGTTATTTAAACAAACATGATCTTAAATTTAAAATGCAACCGAAATTGCATCAAACTTAAAAATAGGGAATTTTCAAAATATATGCGATTTCTTCGGCTTCAGCTTCGGCTTCGGCCAAATAAATGACTAGGGCTATGATTTTGATGAGTTTGCATTTTTTTTTTTGGCAAACCTGGAACGTTGTTCAAGTATATACAAATGTGTTTCATAAGTATGGCCCAAAATTAATAATATAATAATTATATATTAGTAGGTCTTCTTAAACCAAACTTGGATCAGTGTATTAAATAAAGATTAAATGTATATTTTAAGCAGAGTGATTACTCAGAGTTTGAAATTTTGGCATCTAATGCAACAATTTTAGAAAAACCAAATAATGCAAAGATTTCATATTTGGAATGTTAGAAGTACTTGAAGAGGTTTATTAATTGAAATAAATATTATTTCAATGAACCTTCAATTAATTGCATAAAAAACTGCCAAATAAATGCAATATTCAATTAATTATTTTGTATACTTAAACGTGTGTAATAAATGGGGGAAGTAAATCAATTAGTGTCGACTTCTTTTAACTTTAAAATGGTACTTCATTCACATTAATATTCAATCTGAAACTTATGAAAACTGATACGAGCTGAGGAGCTACATATTTTGCCCCCGGATTTTGAAAATATATCTAATACAAGCCCGCAATAGCCGAAACAGAACGGCCCAGTTAGAGTAGAGCAGACAACTCATCCCTTCTCACTCCAAGTCACTAGCTGTCTGTCCTTGAAAACATAAATATGTCGCCAGAGGTTTTGGTATGTCTGTAAAGCTTATCGACCTGACCATCACTATCTCTCTTTAGAGTGTGGCTGAGTGTAATTGAATTTAATGTCTTTAGGGATGTGTGAAGTGTATTAATCGTGGAAAATTTTTTTTTTTATTATTTTAAAAAATGGCCCCACAAAAGTTTAAAGATGGATGTAAAAGGCAAAAGGAATAAGCATACCAAGGCAAATGAAACGCTTTTACGAAGAAATTCGGAGAGCTCGAATCGCTAATAAGTAGGTGAAATGACTTCAAACATATAATATGTTATTGAAGTTAATACTTCACTTTGTTTGACAATTCTTTTGAAATCTGGAACCAAATCCGGAACCTCCAACTTAGCACGTCAATATCTTACCACTTTTTTTTATTATTTTGCTATTTATTGGCCTGGCATCTTACAAATTTTTAAATCCAGGCCGTTTTATTCACAAAATTTTCATAATTCTCCCTATATAATCTGTTCTATCCATTTTGTTTACAACTAGCAGGTTTAGCTCTTAAACTACCTACTTGAGAAATAAACTTACTCTCCTTCCAGTTGGTCCACCCCGGGTATTTTACGCCCCCGGTACCCCTCGCCGCTACTTCGCTCCACCACCGCCTGGGACCATGTTTTCAGGGTCGTGGGACAGAGCAGCGGCGATGAGCATCCCCCTATCCACCACCTGGGGAGGCGCCCTATCAGAGTTGGTGCTCCGTCTACTTCATAGTATCAACATTTATTGCCCCATTCTGTGCGTTGTAAATTTATTTCTCCTAACCTACCCCTTATTTTCCCTCCCTGCCCTACCCTATCTAACCTAATCTAAGCCTACTCATAACCTAAACTAATATTACGTACTTCAATAGCTCATCCAGGGTAAAACCATCCTCCCCGATGGTACAAGGGGGCTACGTGGTAGCCGCCTATCTCCATCCCGATGCAGAGGACCCCTTCTAGACCTAGTCCCACTCCTCTTGTTACCAAGAGGATGGACCTCCAGTCACGGGAATACCCCTCTGCATCGCCTAGGATATCCTTCGCTACTATCAGTTACTCAGCTGGAATGCTGATCCTTCAGGATACCATGGTTACCACGGTATCCCTCCAGACTCATCAGCTAACCTGGCATGCCAGTCCCATTGCTCCGTATTTGCAACCTCCCGGAATCGTGCCTTATTCCCCCTTGAAGGTTGCCTTTATTCGCCCCCTTACCACTGAGCTATCTAAGGCTAATCCTCTGTTAGGGTCATTTATCGCTCATGTTTTTAGGGTTAGTCGATAATAGATATGTAAAATCGTCGGCCATTTAATAACAATCCGAAACACACTCCATCTTTGATTCAGGGTAGCTTTATGCTGACGTTTGGACAATTTTTATTAATTTTAAATGGTTTCTTGGATATAATTTATAGTAAATAATTATGATCTATAAAATAATATTATAACTATTAACGAGCCATGTCCTGCCACACGACTTTCACCAAATCTGCTTTAAAGTATGACTAATAAGTACTTCTTAGCATTGTACAAATACTGAGTAGGTAGCTCAATGGTGAAGCTTTGGTGCGCCAAGTACAAGGGTCCGGGTTCGATTACCATGTACACTACAATAATCATTTTTCTACTATATTGAGAAAAACTAAAGTGCGACCTTGTGAACGGATTTATCTTTTTCAAAATATTAATCTTTTGAACTGTTATAAAATTATTTAGGTCTTTATAATTAAAACTCCATCAAAGCAGATTTATTTCGTCTCTTAATTGCTCTATTCTCCATTATATATTTTATGCTTCCAGATTTAAATTTTAAAGCTAAGATCATATTTAACTTAGAATTAACAGAATATATTTTAAATTAATGAATAGTCTTAATATTCTACTTATTGTCTAGTCTACTATTTATTAATTCATTTATTTTATTTATTTATTTAGTGATAATGGAAAAGTGGATTGTAGTTAATCTTGTACCACGTTCACAGACACTGAATACTTGACTTTTAAACCAATGGAATCTGAGTAAGTGAATGATTACAATTTTTTTAGTGGTAAATGTGTTTTAAGTTCCTTTAAAATGACGTGTAGGTGTGTACCAATCGACACTATTAATGAATTCAGTACAAAATTATATGGCAATGTCATGACCTTGATTTGATAGGTTTGATCCAAACTGGAGGGTAAAAACATACTAAGCAGGGAGGGTGTTTTCATAAATAGGTACTTAACTTAAGGGTGTTATATGGGGGAGAACTGAAAGCGTTGCAGCTATTTCGAAATTCTGGATTATTTACTGAGTGGTTTGATATTTCTTAAAATGGTTTTCAACCAAATTTAGGCTTAAGTTTTGACCAGTTAAAGAGTTTAAACTTTAAATTTAAAGTTTTTTAAAAAAGCCTGGTAGCTTATATAAAACCTTGAAAAAAACAATCCCGCATTTTCTTCCAATTTTCTGTTGTGACCCTTTCAAAAAATGACTTTATTTGATAGAGGATGGTTAGTTCTATGTCTCTATAGTTTTACTTTAATCTCGGAGGTACAAATATTGGCGTAAAGCGCAGTTTAATTTTTTTTAATTTAAACTTTATATTTAGATAGGGACCTGTTGATAGCTTTCACCTACAGTTTGGTGAAAACCATATTTAAAAATATAAAGCCACTTCTTCAAAAATGCGGGATTTCCAAACGTATAAAACGCCCTCCCCATGTAACAGCCTTAGGGTGTGAAAGTAATGATCCTAATAGCAACTTGGGTATGAAAGTAATTATAACAATAGTAGTTTTTCGTGTGAAAGTAACTATAACAATAGCTAAATTATTTACATTTAAAATAACTTATCAATAGCTAGGACATATTCGGGGTCATATTTGTTTTAAAAAATAGCATTTTAAGTTTTTTTATAATTATTAAAAATGAACTAGAAACATTAAACCACTTTAATTGTAATGTGTATTTATACCAAAAATATCACAATTTTTTAAAATAATATAACTAGCTTTAGTATTTTGAAAAGGTTTATGTCACATTTGTAAAACTCTTGAAAAAGTAACTGTCTATGTTTTTATCGTTAGTAAACATATTTATCGATAGCTTCCAAATAAGCATGCTGTTTAAAATGTAAGTTAGTCACTTTCTTTTTATTTCCAAATATTTTGAACGCGTGGTTTGGCGGTGTTGTTTGCCTGTGATTATGAACGCTGAAGCACATTTGATTTGATACTACATATTTTAATGTACATGACAGCGACGAGAGATATTAAATTATTTGATTGTGGTAATAAACTAACTTACTAGTTTATATGTGAGGAGTGAACTGTAGCATCTATAGTATAATTTTTTTCTATAGTATAATCTATACTGTAGGTATAAATAAAATTCACCACCTACACTTTTGGCAGGGCCTCGACCCCTGATCTCCCACCATCGGCTATCTAGTCTAATGTGAAACTGACGACTTTGATCATTCCACCAAAGAAGTGGGATTTTCTAAAGTATTAGTTCGTCGTTGCAGCGATGGTTGCGGATTATCATGATTAAATGTATTTAAACATTTTTACTGGGAAATGTTCCATGTAATGAGGCCTCACTCAACATTCTATTGAAAGGTTTACTCGTCAAAGGACAACGATTTTCGATAGTATATTTGGAGCTTATGAAGTTTAGTTGCTAAACAGTTTATTTTTCCTTTTCATGCCAAGATGAAATATTTAGAACGACCCTTTTCCCAGTTCTATATCAAACTATTTGTTGCACCATACCAATTAAATAAGAATTTAGTTGCTATTATATTTAGCCAAATATAATTTTTTTCTTACCTATTTAAAATCATAAACAAATCAGGGCTTCCGTGGAGATGTGAAGAAAAAGCATCATTGTACATATGAGGCATGGTGCATCTCGCTCTCACACTTTCTCTCTCTCCTCTCTCACACACATTATCTTCTCTCACCCTCTCACTCACACTTTCTCCCTCTCTCTTACACTCTCTCCCCTTACACACACTCTATCACACAATCTCTCTCAAATTATTTTATCACAGTCTCTTTTAAACTCTATCTCTCAAACACCCTCTCTCTCTCATGCTCACTATCTCTCTTAAACTCACTCTACCTTTCTCAAACTCACCTTCTCTCTCAAACTATCTCCCTTTCTCAAACGTACTCTCTTTCTGTCTCAAACTCTCTCACTCAATCTTTTTCTCCCCCTCAAACTATCTCTCTCAATCTCTCTACAACGCTCACTCAAAATTTCTCCCAAAAAATAACTTCGATAATCCTCTCAAAATTAAGTGGTAATATGGAAACATAACTGAACTTACTGTATTTGTATTGTATTACTATTTGATAAAGTGAACATCAAAACGCATTATTTGAAGAAAAAAAAAGAACGCCAAAACGCATACATAGATAATTAAATCGTTATTTTAAACATATTTCAAGAATTTTTTTTCGTTTTTTATCTTATAATACACACTAAAACATATTTAAACATCATTGTATCGTTTATATTTTAAAGCTCTTGCGCGAAACAAAAGATAGAAAATATGTCCATGAAATTGACAACTTAACTTTTTAATTTGCGAACTATGCTCAATATGTTACTGATTTAAATGTGAACTAACGATAGAAAATTCCAATAATAAATAACTGTTTCCCTAGTTTAAGCAACTCAATATAGATGTGTTATGACCAGCATCCAAAGAGAAATCTTCTATTTGCAGATTGAAAGATTCGATCTCTTCTATGTGTGAACTATTATTTTTTAGCAAAAGGGATATATTTTATTCAGAGATGTACAGTCATGCAGTAAATAATGGTTTCCATGGTGACTAAGCAATGAATAAAAAACTGAAAATTCTCTGTGTAAATCGGGTTTTCGTGGAAAACTACTATTTTCCCCGAAATTCTGGACTCCAAATCATTAAAATAAGGGGTAATTTGTCAAAATTTGTTCAGCCATTTCCTGGTAATTTCTATAACCGGAAATGGGCTTATCAAATTATATATAAGGTTCTTTAATATTTTAAGACTTAATTTGGTATTTTACGATTTTTGCTAAGTAATTTGGTTTTATAGTAAATGTATGCAAATATAAATTCTTTCTTTGTGTGTTACTTACTTAGCACATAATTGTATATACAATAAGTTTAGTAATAAATTGTCTAAACACAAAGATAAAACCGAATGCATTCTCACTTTTATGTCATATTAGAGAGGATGTCATGCTTCAAGAAATGTCACCCTCACCCATGCAGCCTTCAGAAAATGATGAAGAAAAAGTTTTCTATTGCCAAGATAGAGAGTGGAGTGGGGTTGAGCTCGATGAAGGAGATTTTCCTGCACTCGTTGTTGACTTGATTAAAATTCGTATATCTGTATTGTTTAGTATTAAAACCAAATGGAAGCTCACATTTCCTCATGAAAATAGCTTTGAGGGTAATTTACGCTTAAGAAAACTTCCAATTTTTATCGTATATCCGCACCTCTTTGAGATACAAAATAACTTATTATTTCGAAAATGAAGGCATAATAAATATAAAAATCTTTATTGAAATATATTTTTATAAAACCAATAGTTTCCGAATTATAGATATATAAATAAATATATACATTACGGAGGTCTTTGAATTTGGAAATTACTGTAATGCTCTGTCAGTGTGATATTCTCTTTTTCTCTAACAGTGTATATTATTTCGTTTATGCTCTTTGTTAGAATGTGCAACAATGTCTATCATATTGTTTCAAATATCTTACAAGTAGTAAGTAAATATCTCTTTTTTATTCACAGTAGCGAGAAAGTCTATGCTGTGCACCTTTCCCACCTTTTTTTTTAAACAAATGAGCCCTTTTGTAAGAAAAAATCTATAAATTTGATTGGGGATATGACTTATAAAAAAATCATGCTAGAAAATTACGAGGCTTAGCTCCGTTGGTAGTGCGTCCACCTACAGAGCTAAGGGTCCCGGGCTCGATCCCTGACATGGCCAAGAAATTTATCATTGTTGGAATGTGGGTTTACCCTTTCACAGTGATGAATTGACGGCCGGGGGATGAATTTTGTGTCTGTCCTAGATTTAAGATTAGAGAGAAAGTACAAAGGCGTATAGCCTGAACAGAACGTGGTGCTAAAAAAAGTTTAAAAAAATAATAGCATGACAACCTACAATGGCATCACGTTACATAATTTGAGAGCCACTACTGTTAGCTAGGTTCAGGTTACAGACATGTCCAGATGGACACTAACAATATGTGCATTTGTGTACAGAATGTCTACATCAATATTCCACTTCCTCCTTTCCCTCTCCACAATCATAATCTCTTTTAATGTCCTTTCTCATCAAATATTTTTTCTAATTTATTTTCTCCCCTTTGTTCAGACGTAACGAATTAGTTTTATAACAACTATGATAACAAAATTTGTAGGTCCCAAATTCAATCCCCGAGTCAAGATGTCATTTTTAATTTAAATAATATGTAGATGAGGCTATAACCGTAATTAACAAATACTCATATTCGACATCATGTAAAGATAATGCTTTAAATACTTAACATCCGCCCCCCGTTTCCCTCCACTCTATTAGTTCGGCATATCTGTATAAAGCACTCTTAGTAAGTTTAATTAATATTATTATTAATTACACTAGTGTGTTAATGATGAGCATTATCTAAAACAGAGGAAAATGTACCCACATTTATGTGGAGGAACAAAAGGAAATCATTTATAAAGATGCGCCCTTTGTTTACCCATTCGGAATTTGAACTCTGACTACCATTCATCGTTAAAATAAACTAAATGAGCTAAGTGTTTAAATCAAGTTAAGGTTAACTTTAAAAATGAACGATGGTTTAGTTCGGTCCGGGGGGACCTGGTGGTCTAGGAGTAAGGTGTTAGACTTCTGTACTGAGGGTCCGGGGTTCAATCCTCGGTCCCGGGGGACCTGGTGGTCTAGGAGTAAGGTGTCAGACCTCTGTACTGAGGGTCCGGGGTTCAATCCTCGGTCCCGGGGGACCTGGTGGTCTAGGAGTAAGGTGTTAGACTTCTGTACTGAGGGTCCGGGGTTCAATCCTCGGTCCCGGGGGGACCTGGTGGTCTAGGAGTAAGGTGTCAGACCTCTGTACTGAGGGTCCGGGGTTCAATCCTCGGTCCCGGGGGACCTGGCGGTCTAGGAGTAAGGTGTCAGACCTCTGTACTGAGGGTCCGGGTTCAATCCTCGGTCCCGGGGGGACCTGGTGGTCTAGGAGTAAGGTGTCAGACCTCTGTACTGAGGGTCCGGGGTTCAATCCTCGGTCCCGGGGGACCTGGTGGTCTAGGAGTAAGGTGTTAGACTTCTGTACTGAGGGTCCGGGGTTCAATCCTCGGTCCCGGGGGGACCTGGTGGTCTAGGAGTAAGGTGTCAGACCTCTGTACTGAGGGTCCGGGGTTCAATCCTCGGTCCCGGGGGGACCTGGTGGTCTAGGAGTAAGGTGTTAGACTTCTGTACTGAGGGTCCGGGGTTCAATCCTCGGTCCCGGGGGGACCTGGTGGTCTAGGAGTAAGGTGTCAGACCTCTGTACTGAGGGTCCGGGGTTCAATCCTCGGTCCCGGGGGGACCTGGTGGTCTAGGAGTAAGGTGTCAGACCTCTGTACTGAGGGTCCGGGGTTCAATCCTCGGTCCCGGGGGGACCTGGCGGTCTAGGAGTAAGGTGTTAGACTTCTGTACTGAGGGTCCGGGGTTCAATCCTCGGTCCCGGGGGGACCTGGTGGTCTAGGAGTAAGGTGTCAGACCTCTGTACTGAGGGTCCGGGGTTCAATCCTCGGTCCCGGGGGACCTGGCGGTCTAGGAGTAAGGTGTTAGACTTCTGTACTGAGGGTCCGGGGTTCACTGCTCCGTCCCGGCATATATTTATCTGATTGCCAATCCCTTCTTCACCTCTGACAAGATGTGTATTAATCACAACTTGTGAATGTGTGGAATACCAGGCCTCCACCGTGGTTCGGATTCCACGTTAAACTGTAGGTCCTCCATTTCATCTCACAATCACCCTTCCATTACACATTAGCGTAAGTGCGAACGGGTAGTAAGACGTGGCTATAATAATAGTTCGGTCCCTGACTTACAGTTTTAATTCATAATAGCCAGAGAAGAAGACTGTCTACCCATTAATCTGCCCCCTTCCTAACCCTCTCTGCCCTACCCACAACTTCATCCCAAGACTTTTCAGTCACTCCACTGCTGACGAAGATAGGTTTTTTGGTTCTCAACGGGACGGACCATTAGCATCCACTTTCATCTTTTTCTCAGCGACACAAACACTATCTTACAGATTTTTCTCAACAGTAGCTCTGTCTAAACAACGTTAAGGTTTTTTTTCATTGTTCTGTGTTTTTACGCGAATATGGCATTTTTAAAGGTTTTTCGGTCATTTTAAGTTATTTTTTGTTATTTTTGAGTCATTTACCCATGGTTAGAACATCTCTGCACACGTCATAACAAATGGTGGTGCCAAGACGGTGGTTAGACTACTTCCACCCCTCCCCCGTCTCTTCCTTCAAGCCGGTGATAGCTGGATAGCTCCTCCCCCTCCCCTCTAGCATTGTGAGGCTGTAAATGAACTCGTCTAAACTAGTCTGAGAAAGTTTTGGAGATAACGGTTGCTCATTGTATCTCTACATTTTTGGAAGTTGCACGTGTTGCTTATGTGAATTTTAATAATTCAACATGCCTAAAGTGAAAGAAAGTGCCTTACAAAAATTAAAACTTTTCGTTGCTGAATATAGAGAAAAGTATTCTCTACCAAATGGACAGAGACTATATTGTAAAATGTTTGAAGTGAGAGTTGCCGCAGAAAAGAAATATACTATGCAGCAGCATGTCAAGAGAGAAAAACACAAACCAGGTTTTCATTGATTCCAGGATGAGAATGCTCCTTGGCCAAACCAGTGAGTCTTCAAAACATTCTGTATTTTACGAAGAACTGTGCGCCTTCACTTGTACTGATATTCCCTTGAGTAAAGTTAACAATCCAAGATTGCGCGGCTTTTTAGTAAAGCACACTGGAAAGTCTTTGTTGGACTCCTCCACACTAAGAAAAAATTATGTCAGTCGTTGCTATGAAAACACCATGAAAAAGACACGAGGAAAAGTAGCAGAAAAGAAACTATGGGTATCTATGGATGAGACGACTGATTCTTTAGGACGATATGTAGCTAACATATTGGCAGGTACGATGGAAGAAGATGGCCCTGGCGAACATTTTCTCATCAATTTTGAACATTTATAAAAAGTGAATTTTTCTACAATAAGCAAACTCTTTGATAGGTCCTTTAGCTTAATATGGCCCGATGGTATCCAACACGACAATATCCTGCTCTGAAAGCGCTGTACTAAAAAATGGTGCACATAACATGTCTAGCACATGCCTGTCACAGAGTTGCTGAAGTGGTACGAGGGCAATTCATCAAAGTTTACCAGCCGATTGGGTGTGTGAAGAAAGTTTTTCTGAAGGTACCATCTCGAGTGGCATCATTCAAGTCGGAGGCCCCGAACGTTCCTTTGCCGCCGGCTCCCATTTTAACCAAGTGGTGGACTTGGATTGAATAATACAATTATTACTGTGAGAACTTCACAGTTGTGAAAAAGATCATCGACTCATTTGACAGCAATGAAGTGATCTCACTTAAAGTTGTGCAGGAACTTCTTTCTGATCGTGAAATTGCAGGTAAGTTTTTCTACCTAATGTCGAACTTTGTATTTCTGCCTAGAGCAATTACTTCCTTGGAGAAGTCAGCAGTGCTATTAGTGGATCAAATAGATTTGATAAAGAAAGTTGTGAATGATCTAAATATTGTGACTGGAAAAGTGGGAAAGGCTGCGCAAAAGAAAATTGAGCAAGTTTTTTTTTAATGAAGGATATGAAATTCTGTGCTTAATAATTGCAGATGTGCTATCAGGGAAAAATTTTCTCTTGGGGAAATTTCAGGAGATTTTGAACAAAGTGACGTAGTTTATTTCAAGTATGCTCCTGTGGTGTCAGTAGAAGTGGAAAGGAGCTTCTCTATGTTTAAAGCATTGCTAGCAGATAATAGAAAGCCATTCTCTTTCGAAAATCTGCACATGATTTTTGTTGTGCATTGCAATTCTGGACTGTTGACATAAAAACTCTTAAGTTTGCCATGTCAAATTAAACTGTCAGAAAATGTAAGTTGAATTTTTATGTCCTTTCCTTGTTTTATTCTAAATAGAATATTTTTGGTTGACAAAATAAAAACTTTAAGTTTGGCACAAAAACGGAACGTTAAATTACATTTTAAGGTTTCGTTTTGGTTTACTTGTTTTAGTAAGAAAAAAAGAATAATATTTTTTGGTCTTTTTTTTTGTTTTAAAGAGCATTTTTTTACATTTTTTGGGTAATAAATGCATTTCTGATAGGGCATTTTATATAAATTTTTTGGTCATCAAAATCCTAGCCCTATAAATGACCTTCGATCTGACACAGTCAATGATTCGCGAGATTCAAGACAAAAACCAAAGATTAGATTATTCTTTCAAACGATAGCCTTACTAATACTACACTAATTCTTAAAGTATATTGTGTGTATAGTGTTCAAGATAGTGTTAAGAAACTATTTATATATTTTTTTGTTTACGTTGTGTGTGTGTGTGTGTGTGTGTGTGTGTGTGTGTGTGTGTGTGTGTGTGTGTGTGTGTGTGTGTGTGTGTGGATTTCATGGTGGACAGTCTTGGATTTCGAACCAAGTAATTTGTTATGTTTTTTATATATAGCTTTTATTTACTTTTATTAACTTTCCCCTATTTAGACTTTTTATAGTGTAGTTTGTCAGCTGAATATAGTATGGTATAAGGTTGATATAACGTAAGCTGTTGTCTACCAAATTTAACAATTTTTTAAGAGAGCGCTCTCCCTTAAGGTTTACTCACGAGCCGCCACTGATTTTATGCATACAATAAAGAATAGAAATTTAAAAAATATTCAACTTGTATCTCACCTCGGTGTCAAAGCCAGTCTTTCATATTGTGGAATGGTCTCTCTTGGTGTCTTTTTATTACAAATGTCATTGCTAATTCCAGCTAGAAGCTCTTGAAATGAGTTTTAAGACATTCGGAAATATGAAAAAAAACCTTTTCATGACTGTTTTATAGATCATCAAATAAGTTATGAAACGGTCCTTCCAAAAGCAATGAATGGACCCTGACCATTTTTTTACGTATATTCTTCCTTGGTATTAGCAGCATCACAGTAAAAGAACTTTTTCCACGCTCATGTTCATTTGAAGATTGGATTCTACTCGTAGAAATAGCTATTGTAAGCAGGATTTCAAACATGCGTATATAGGGCTTCAAACGCACGTTAGCAGCACTACCAAGGTTTGTGAGGGGCGCTGTTAAAGTCTTAAGCTGCTTATGAGTGTGCCAAATGTGGACAAATTCTCTCAATTGGTTAAAAAGCTATATTTAGGACAGATCCACAGACACTGTAGGCCTATGTAGTCTCGCAAACATAATAGTTACTTTCCTTACTGAATAAGAAAGCAATTAAAATAATAAATATACTTTATATTAATACTGCTACAAATCCAACAAAAATAACGTTACAGACTATTATATATTTTAGTTATTCAAATAATATTTATATAAGAATGGTTTTTGATACTTAACTAAAATAGTATATACTAAAGTGATCTACAGTATTTACATTATTAAAATTGTTGCCTTTAGTCACCATAAACCAAATCAAAATATCCTCTAGAAGCATTTAATATTCATACATTTTCGGTCATCCAATGGTCGGGAGGCCATGTCCCACGATACGTTTCAAAATACCATTTTAAGTTTCTATTTCTAAGTGATATTTCTTCATGGTGATCAAGTTAGACAGAAAACAAATGAATGTTTTATATTCAAGAGTACATTGCATTCATAGATAATAACTGTGTTTCACGGGGTTTAAGACGTTGGGCTCGCAATAAATAGTAAAACTTTTAATAATGCGCTCTGGGTATTCAATCGAATGTTTAGAATGTGAAATTCAAATCCCTTGATATGAGCTAGTAAACAATAAACCTTTTGAGCGGCCATAATATTGAAACGGATAGACAAATTGAAAAACTATTTACATACATCTTTGGCCTAGCGTCATAAAATGTCCTAGGCAAATTTTGTTCAAATTGGTCCACATATATCGCGGAACGAAGATCCGGGCAGATGGAATGCCAAATGGTCAAGTTAACACAGAACCGAGCAAGTATCTTTTAAATATTTATTATTTTCATTTTAAATTTCTGATAGCCAGTATAAAGCAGTGTTATTCAGGTTGGACAAAAAGCTCTCCCTCCGTGTGAGACTAAAATGTGCGTATCGGAATGGTACCTTTTCACTAAATGGTAAGTTTAACCACTGTAGCACAGCCTACTTCTGACATCTGACACACCACTACTCTATTCTTTAAACAAGCTATATCTTAGAACGTCTTAGAGGAGGGCTTCTTCCTCTATCAAATAGGTTTTGTTTGGCACTAGCAACAAAGAAACAAAATTCAGGTCAAAAGAGGGTGAGCAGGCAGGCAAATTACCCTTCCATCTAGTGTTCCTTCCTATCTCTATTTGCTTCTTCATTCTGTTTCTTTTGTCATTTGTCTCTTTCTACTTGTACGTTATCTTTTTCCAGACATTTTTTTACATAGCGCTCTATCGGCCATGACACCTAACTATGGCTGGTTTATAGTAGGAATGATTGATTGCCTGAAAGGTATTTTTTCCTACCAAAAGCCTATTATATAGTAGAACTCTGGCAGGGGAAAAAGGCCTTCAGATAACCATTCCTTCCATAAAGAGGGTTTTTCCTAGATATAAAACAATAAATTAATACTTCCCCCCTGCAATTCCCCTCCCTCGGTTATGCCACCACTTATACCTTTATTTAAGAAGTTCTTTATATCGGAGGGAGAGCAGGTGCTATGGAAGATTTTAAATGAAAAACAAATTTATAGCACTTAAAGTATTTAATCTTTGCCCTTAATCACCATCAAATATACACCAGATAGCTTCTAGAGGCATTTACTTTTCCTACTATGGAGGGGGGGTGGTGCCCTACAAACCCTGAATGTTAGTCCGGGGGGGGTTGTGCCCTCCAAACCCTGGAATGTTGTCTCGGGGGGGGGGTTGTGCCCTCCAAACCCTGGAATGTTGGTCCGGGGGGGGTTGTGTCCTCCAAACCCTGGAATGTTGGTCCCGGGGGGGTTGTGCCCTCCAAACCCTGGAATGTTGTCCTGGCCATGGTTACTAAGCCTATACTGCCTTAACTAAAGCTTAGCGGGTGGTATTCTCACACTGTGTTCTTACGTTCATACAACAGGTTTGGCTTGAGACTTATTGGAATACTAAAACATATATACAACCCCAATGACGGAGATATAGAGGTTCAAATCCCGGTTAGGTGTACTGAGGGATATTTTTCCTAAATTGTTTCCCCCTCTCCCTCCACGCGGGTGCTTTTCCTCTAAAATCCCTCCTTCCTCATCCTTATTCCACTAGAGTAACCGGAACGGTTATATTGCTGACCAACAGTCGTGAGACCTATAACAGGCCAGCACTGAAAAGTACACAAGTACCTTACAAAAAAGTATAATAAGATATAATATGCAATAACACCTAAATGATGATACAAACTGATGAATAACTACAAAGAACAGGACATAATTATTAATGATGGATGATAAAAATTATAAATAAATAACTTGAGAGTAGTAAAAGGATAACAATAAGCAAACAAATAAAACAGAATAATGTAAATTTAAATATTCGAGGCAGAATCTCTAAGGGGTAAGTTACTGATAAGGGAGTTCCTTAAATAACTCTCTGAGTTTGGCTTTTCTTTCATGATAAAAGTCGAATTTGACAAATCTGGAATTAGCACTGGGGATACAATGGCCTATAGGGATACCATTGTAAGAGTTGTTGAGAGAAAATAATTTTGGATTATGAGAGGCCCGAGAAGGGACATTGTATACCAACATGATCAAGGGCAAATTTGCAATAAAATTGGCTAATGAAGATATTAAAAACAAAAGGGCATTACAATAAAGTCTACACGAGTAGATAGTTTGGAGCCCTTAGAGGTTTCGAATTCTTTAAATAATAATAATAATAATAATAATAATAATAATAATAACAATGAAAAGTAAAATTAGGATGAATCAATTTCGTTATTTTTAAAGTACTAAAAACCAAAATGTTTGACCTAGTTTTCTGATTAATGTGACGTAAGTTATAGTGATACATTAATATTGAAATATTTTGTGTCGGTATTAAGTATAAACTTATATATATATTAATAATTAATCCTTTGAGATCTTAAAATGTGCTATCTTTTTAAAGATTATGAATGAAGTGACCAAATAGCTAAATTAATTAAATAGAAAATATAGTCAAATGATAGACGTATTTATAATCTTTAGATTTGACATCCGTTTTGATTATTTTTGTCAAATCTATGGTTCAAATGAAAGGTTGAGAATTGCTTTTGCTTCCTAAATATAATTTGTCTACGAACGACCGGCCAGGCAGGAAACTATGTAAATTTGAATCCAAGAGGTCGGACAGAAGTCAAGATATTCAGGCCAATCCCTGTCCACATATGGGAAATTCTACACCAAAAGATGTTGGTGTCAAACCTAACGTTGGTAAAAACAGCCTTGTCCTAGAGCTGTCAGCAGAGACTCACCCTGTCCTAAAGCTGTCAGCAGAGACGCACCCTGTCCTAGAGCTGTCAGCAGAGACTCACCCTGTCCTAGAGCTGTCAGCAGAGACTCACCCTGTCCTAAAGCTGTCAGCAGAGACTCGCCTTGTCTTAGAGCTGTCAGCAGAGACTCACCCTGTCCTCCAGATGTCAGCAGAGATGCACCTTGTCTTAGAGCTATCAGCAGAGACTCACCCTGTCCTCCAGATGTCAGCAGAGATGCACCTTGTCCTAAAGCTGTCAGCAGAGACTCACCCTGTCCTCCAGATGTCAGCAGAGACTCACCCTGTCCTCCAGATGTCAGCAGAGACTCACCCTGTCCTCCAGATGTCAGCAGAGACTCACCCTGTCCTCCAGATGTCAGCAGAGATGCACCTTGTCCTAAAGCTGTCAGCAGAGACTCACCCTGTCCTCCAGATGTCAGCAGAGACTCACCCTGTCCTCCAGATGTCAGCAGAGACTCACCCTGTCCTCCAGATGTCAGCAGAGACTCACCCTGTCCTCCAGATGTCAGCAGAGACTCACCCTGTCCTCCAGATGTCAGCAGAGACTCACCCTGTCCTAGAGCTGTCAGCAGAGACTCACCCGGCCCTATAGCTGGTCAGTGTGCAACTGGGGCCACTACTCCAACTACTAGCCCTAGCTGTCAGCACCCAGAGAGAGAGAGAGAGAGATAGACCCTCGTCCATCTTCTGTTCACGCGAATGCTAGCGCAGTTCATATTCCCGCCATCAGATTGGGTCGTCAATAACCTTGTGCTGAGCTTATCATGAAAACAAACATATCTTGTAGTAATTATTTAATATTATCCGTATTCTCTCTAAATAATGTCAAAATCAGTTTGAATGTAACAATGATTGTCTAAAGGACCAATAGGAGGACTAGATATCAACCAAGAGAGTAACAGTAGCACTAAACGTTTAGTTACCTCAGAATACCCAACTGGGATACAAACCATCACTAGCAACGATGAGTTGTTTCTCAGGTGGGAGTTTTATCAACTTTTTTTATCAGCGGGTGAAACTCGTCTAATTATTTAGAAATACAAAAAGAAAAGCCAATCAAATTTAACTAGTAATTAAAATAGATTTTTTCAATTTAAAATGACTCGAGGGCGTAAAAAATGTTGAAAAACTTGAACAGACATGCTTAGTAGTGTGAAATTAGTACAAAATCTGGAGATGCACTTATAAAAATTATTATCCAAAATATAAAAGATGTGCTACGATATACCAATAAAGAAATTGAAATTAGAATTCAATTTTTAAAATTTTGTCTGCCGCAGAGCAAAATATTTGACAAAAGCCATAAATGAAAATAAAATTTCCATCTTTATTCTTTTAGTATATGTATTGTTAATTCAAGTAGTATTTTTAAAATTCCTTTATTTCAATAAAAATATTTATAATAATTAGTTTTATGAGTAGGTAAATAGATTTTAGCGCTATAAATATTTGCTATATCCCCTCGAACAAGTTTATTGTGCTCTTATTAATACATATTTTAAACAATGTATTGCTTGTACTCAGCATTGCATTAACTGATATATATATATATATATATATATTTATATATTATATATATATATATAATTTAACAAATATAATAAAGACATTGACCCAAGTAGTAATATTGACAGAACTCATAGAGGAGATTTTAGGTACAAAAAGCACTAAGATAAAAATTTGAAAGGTTTGAAAATGTATTTATTCTCGTAGTTCTCTCATATATTTGAGCGGTGGACCTTAGTGTATGCTGTTTGGAGCTATGTTAAGACAGAAAGTGGGAACATAGTGGTTTCAAATAAAAATTTGACGGAAGCAGGGGAGTGCTCTTTCACCATCACTATTTGTAATGGTAATGGAAATGGTCATGAACAAAGAGGCAGGAAAACTCGGGGAGGAAAGAATAAAAGCCATAATGTTTGGTGATGACTTGATGGTATGGGGGGGAGAAGGAAGAGGATGTATAGGATCAACCAAAAGAATGGAATGAGGAAGAAAAGGGTGTGAATGAAATATAACATGGCAAAGTGTGAAGTGATGGTAATGACAAGGAAGAGGGTAAGGCCTAATACAGCTATAAGGTTGGGTGGAGTAGAGCTGAGAAAGGTACAGAAAGTAAAATATCTTGGAAGTGTGATTGAGGCAATGGGTGGAAGTAGCTATAAAGTGTACAAAGGAGAGGAGAAGAATGGAAGAAATTAATGGTGAAAGGAAAGCGAACAATGGAGGAATTTCACTAAACTGACCCGGCCACAGGCTGGGAACAGTTGTTGATGATGATTATTATGATTGGATGCTGTTTCAATATTATTACAGTCACAAAATGTTGATCTGTAGAAAGCTACAAAGTTCCAAACAATGTTTTGTAAAGTCTGCAGACATACATAAACCATCTCTGAACATTGGTGGATCCAGGTGTTTAGGGGATGGAAGTGATCAACCTCCCTCCCCCTGCACTGAAAATAATAAAACACATTGAAACCAATAACTTAATGTTGTAAAGTAAGAATGACTAACACCTTCCTCGACATATCTTCTACTTGACCTAATCAATAACTCTTTCAACTTAGTTCTAATTTGCAGAAAAACTAGAGGCTTGAAACTAAGACTATCCAGTAATTTCAGTATGGCATCCAATTATTTGTATTAAAATATATAATTCTCATATTAATATTTACTAAAACATTCTAGATCCAGGTACAGTATATTTTATTACTTTAATTATGACAGTGACTTTATTCTATGTGTTTTGTATCAAAATGACAAATTTGCTAACCAAAATTGTGTTTTTCTTATAAATCCTCTTTTTATGATCATAATTATTAAATAGATTATTTCTAAAATTGAGCAACATTATTATTTATATTATTAAAATTGTTATGAATAAATCTTGATTCGTTAAAAATATTATATTTATACTTGAAGGAACAATATAAAAACAAACCACTCCCTACAGGATTATTGGCCCTGGATTCACCCTTGTTTTTGAGAGTGCAAAAAACATGGCATTATTAGAAGGAATATAACCAAAATGCCCATAACACCTTATCCCTATCTTGAGATAGTTCTATCCAGTCAACCTCATTACAACCTATCCCTATCTTGATCTAGTTCTATCCACTCCACCTCAATCCACCCTATCCTTATCTTGAGCCAGTTCCATCCAGTCCACCTCATTACACCTTATGCCTATATTGAGCTAGTTCTATCCAGTCAACCTCATTACAACCTATCCCTATCTTGATCTAGTTCTATCCACTCCACCTCAATCCACCCTATCCTTATCTTGAGCCAGTTCCATCC
Organism: Timema podura; assembly: GCA_033556935.1. NCBI lineage: Eukaryota > Metazoa > Arthropoda > Insecta > Phasmatodea > Timematidae > Timema > Timema podura. The sequence continues at coordinate 119,115,219 of JAVRXN010000010.1, read as the reverse complement.
AGTCCACCTCATTACACCTTATGCCTATATCGAGCTAGTTCTATCCAGTCCACCTCATTACATTACACCTTATGCCTATATTGAGCCAGTTCTATCCAGTCCACCTCAATCCACCTTATGCCTATATTGAGCTAGTTCTATCCAGTCCACCTCATTACACCTTATCCCTATGTTTTATGAAACAGATAAATGAGTGATTTTTTGCTATAATAGCACAATCTTTCAAGTACTCACCTATGTATAGAACAATCATTGTATTCAGAACTGTACATTGAATTTCTCACATTTAAGAAAATACAAAGTAATGATACTAAAGTTTGAATGTGATCTCCTATAGAAACTAAAAAAAAAAAAAAAAAATCTTATCACATTTAAAACTATAAAGCTAAGACACTATACCATAGCTTTTTTTTAAAAAAAAAAAAAAGACATAATGAAAGTGAGTGTATGGCTAAAAGAAGCTCTTTGTGAACGATCTGCCGCGTGCCCGTCAGGCTGTCTGTGCATTTAAGTGTTGATAGTCCCACATCCTGTGCTTCCAGAACAGTATCTTACAGTTACACAAGTTACCAACACTCGAGTCAATGTTATAAATATTCACTCCAAACCAATATGCTTTAGTTATCTAAACATTGTTCCTACAAGAATCCTTCTTTACAAATGAGTGAGGGTTAAAAAATAATCTTAAGTTCAGAGGTCAAAATTGTTAAATAGTTAAACGGGTAGCATAGTCAAAGTCACGATGAGCTATGGGAAATAGATGACCGAGAAAGTTTAAAAGAAAAATTGTCAATTGTCATGACCTACATTTGAAGTTGAAATGAGCATTATCATAATCTACACGTGAGCATTAACACATGTAGCATTGTAGTATTGAGAACTATACTTTGACGAGATGACGTAAACCCTATGCATGACTTATTTGGTGCTGACTGACAGTTCACAGCTGACAGCTGACGGCTTTGAAACGTTACCAGACCAAATTATTAATCCCTACGTTGAACCATATGATCTACAAAAAACATGTGTTTAACAGCTGACTTCTGACACTCAAAATTTAGGTATATACCTAAATGTTGAGTGTCAGAAGTCAGCTGTGAGCTGTCAGTCAGCACCAAATAAGTCGTGGAGCTACTGTATCTTCGTAACGGGGTGTGCTACATTAACTGTTGAGTCTTGTTGAAGGTTTTGAAGATTTTGGCACACTCTCAGGAACATCTAGACAAGCAGATCATGTGATATGTAGTTTCTCAAGAATTTAAATACGCCTATTTTATAATAATCAAGCCTTCATTTGGCCTAAAAGTCAGCTGGCCTAAAAGTCAGTTGGCCTAAAAGTTATTTAGCCTAAAAGTCATTTGGCCTAAAAGTCAGTTAGCCTAAAAGTCATTTGGCCTAAAAGTCATTTGGCCTAAAGTCATTTAGCCTAAAAGTCAGTTGGCCTAAAAGTCAGTTGGCCTAAAGTCATTTGGCCTAAAATTATTTAGCCTAAAATATAATGTTAAAACCTTCGGGTATCTTCGTAAAATAAGCACTGTTAGTTTTTTCATCTGATTATAGATAGCACAAGTGATGGTAGATGGTGTTAAGATATTTCTAAAAACATTGACTTTATTTAAACACAGACTTAATCTACTTACTTACTCTATGGCATTAAAAACTCGAAAGTTCATTGGTGCACTCACGAAAGTACGCCACCTATCCCTATCTTTAGCTACTTCTATCCAATCTATCTCATTACACCCTATGTGTCTTAGGTCTATCAAAATGTCATCCTACCATCTGTGTCTAGGTCTTCCCAGAGGTCAGGTCTTTTCCCATTGGTTTTACCAGTCAATACCTTGAACGCGGTTCTAGATACTCCCATTCACGCTGCATGACCTGCCCACCGTAACCTGGGGGATTTTATTACCCCATCAATGTTTGGTGATGAGTACAGGATGTGCAGCTCATCATTATGTAGCCTCCTCCACTCCCCACTATCTTCATCCGTTTTTGGACCCAATATCTTCCTAAGCACCGTGTTTTCGAACACTATAAATTAATTTTTGTCATTCAAGGTAAGAGACCACGTTTCACACTCATAAAGAACTACCGGTAAAATTATGGTTTTGTATATTCTAAGTTTTACATTCCTTGACAGTAGGCGAGATGACAACAACTTACTGACCTGAGTAATAACAAGCATTTCCCGACTGTGTTCTTTTCCTAATGTCTAATATTGTTATCGCTAGTTAGAACTGATTCTAAATATTTGAACTCACTAACCCTATCAAATGGTATGTTGTTTGCCGTAATATCTAAACTAATGACCTCAATCTGTGTTCTCTGTGTGACCATATACTTAGTCTTGTCATACTTGAATATGGACATTAGTTCTTATTCATTAATATGAATTATATGGTCAACACTATTCAACCGTAAAATATCTTCTAGAAGCAAAAAATAATAAAATCAACACATTAAGCACAGTTGTTCACGAACTGTGCTCCGTGGATCCCAAGGAATCTGTGGACAATACCCAGGGGATCCGTGGATTAATTTCTGTAATGGCTTCTTTGAATTCTAATTAACTAAAGAATATGATATTCTGACTAAAAGAAATTACGAAACTTCTTTAATTGGCTAAAAAATATGTTTATTTCATTATGATCGTCATAATAATATGTAGCCAAGAAACCCCTTGTTGAATGTCTTTATTTCCAATTGAGCCACCGCAGTTTACACTGTCGGTACAATATTTTATTGCATATTGCTGAACTTCTCACTAGGCCCAAAATCATACATGTTAGTTTTTGCAGTGAAATTGTTATTTCCCTCCCTCATTCTTCAAGAATATCCTCAAGTGTCTAAATGGGCAGTACTTAAACTTTTACAGTTTCCAACAACTTAAGTGTGCGAAGCTGAATTTTCATGCTATGTGGCAACAAAATCTAAATATCATTGCGGAATGAATGTCACACTACAACCACTCCCAACTCTAAAGAACTATGTAAGACGAAGAAGCAACACCATTATTCACACTAGTAACCTGTAAAGTAATATTGAATGTACAGTACATAATTTATAATGTATACTTTTTGTGTTAGCCTACATTTTTAATTTTGGGTACCAATCATCCGGACATTCTATATTTATGTGAGCGAGGATGTGATGGATGTTTTACAAGGCCTAAAGGGGTATGCGAGCAAAAACTTTTTGGAACCACTGCACTAAAACAATGTTAACTCAAATACATGCAAATTTTTTTTTTTTAAATGAGCTATCTTAAATTGAACTAACAACGACGAATGAAACAAGTTCCGCGTACCTACAACAATGTATTTATATCTATATTCTATTCTATACTACTTATAAAATAAAGTGTCAGTCTGTAGTCATGAAACTATGTGTGTATGTATGTAGGGGAAGTCGGGCAATTATGAGCACCTTAAGAAAATATGTTATTTCATAAGAAACAGTATGGCTATCCAAAAGTAATATTATTTTATTAAGTTGATCATTCAATTAGGTATACAAAATACAATAAATATGGATGATATTTTAATAATGTTGGACTAGAAAAATTAATAATTAAGAAGCTGCAAGTGCTCATATTAAAAGCATGGGAGGAAAATATGAGCACACCCAGGGGGTAAGATGAGCATCGTGTTGTAATTTGATATACACATACAACGATGATTTAATTATCAGACAGAAATACTCAATAGGCCATATACACACAGGGAAATAGTGGTAAAGATATAACATGTAATAATTACTCTTAGTATCCTACAAGCACAAACCAATACCTACTGATATTCAATTTCTGTCTTGATGGGCCTATTTTGCTAGTCTGAACAAAGGTCGCAAATGTAACGCTTCTGTTGTTTAAAAACCCCACTGCACTTGACGTGAGCCCATTTTTTGCATGCTTGGCACTGTACCCAATCACCACCTGTTGGGGAAAAAAGATCCCCACAGAAAATGCACTCTGCATCTTATACATCTCTTGACTTCTTAGCAGATGATGAATTTGAAGACTTTATTGCTCTTTTTTCTGGTAGTGATAACACATGTTTCTTGGCATTCTCGACGCGATTTTTGTGAGGACTATCCGTGAATATAATAGAATGAGCCATTCTTCTGGTAGAAGGCTTCCTTGTACCTTTGGCTGGAATCGGAATCAGGTCTTGGAATTTTGGAGAGCATTGTAAAGTTGATCCTGCCTGTGATTATTATTTATTAACATTATTTACTATTTTACGTTATTTTAATTATTATTATTATTACTTTAACTATTTAATTGCTATTATTTTGACTATCTTAAGCATAATGTAGCTGTAGACACCGCGAAAAGTGTAAAAATTCACAATTTAAAAAAGATCAGGGTATTGTGAGCACCCCTGCTCATATAAACAACTGGGCCATTTCACCTTTTCAGCCATCTTATTCGTTGTGGTGAGATGTTA